>JAOTOL010001519.1:297500-730000 GCA_034440575.1 Imbricaverruca yamaguchii
TACCTAGCATTTATTGTACGTACGTATCACAAAGCTCGCTACTGTCGTCTTTTCTTCGTGAAACTAAACACTTTCGGAACATTGATCCAAAACACGTTTTCCACTTTAGTTGGTCATAAAGTTGCGTGACGTGGCCTCTGATTAACGTTAGCGCAAAAATGATGCACTAATGCTCGTCTTATTTCTCAAGATAATGCTTATGCTACGATAATTATGTCATTCGCCACTGTTCATTAACCATCGCCAGAAAACTTGGGTGGCTGGATTTCAACCCCGCATTGGTTCTGTAGACATCGGCTCATCCCATCACAGCCGCGTTAGTTTGCGTTTCCATGAAGACAGTTGACAGTGTTGAAGCGGCAACAGCGACACGTCAGTCGGCAGAAGAAAGCTCTCAGCTAGCTTTCTTTTCCTGGCTTTCATCCTGGCTGAACCGGAGACGAGTCGCCATACAAGCACTCACGCTTGGCCCCCGTCTGTGACGGCGTCTCTGATACCCAGCCCGATAAGATCGGCGGCGCGGCAGCCAGGTCGTATGAAACCATCGACGGCACCTTTCAGTTACGACACCCACGCCCTACAGAGGAGCTAAATTTTGGCAAGAGTGTAACCAATTTCGGCTTAAGTCAATCAGCTTTCAATGTCGTGCGTGATAATTGAAGATGATGTTGGCGAAATCGGGTTCCTCTGTCGAACATACAGAGCGCTTGTTCGAAGTTTGAGTACAACAGTCTGCACTACTAATTTATAAACGTCCTGCACCTCTGCAAGGATTGTAAGCGACGACGTGCAGGTCTCTGCGAGCTTCCAAGGGAGCACAGTTACGGTGACTCACAAGCTGTTGGTCGAAACACCACGTTCTGCGATCGTGTGACCGCCCCTCAGTAGCCCTGTATGCAACTTCTGGCCATCGCTCATCCAGCTAGTCTTGCGACACCTTATACTTGTGTCACTCAGGAGCGCAATACTACATAAACTGATAAACTACATGAACTGATGAACATGGTAGTCGTGACAATTATGTACTTTTTACATACTGGAACACTTATTAGTCCTTGAGCACGGCAACAAGCTAGGAAGCATAAATGTCGCACGAGCAAGGCATTCAATAGGTGCCCCGCTTGATGAATCTTCATAAATCAGCTTAATTTGACCCATGCTGACTTCGCCCAGGCTACTCGTAGCTAGTAGTTTAGTAGCCAGGTCAACGCGCGATGGCTTATAATGTCTACACACCCACCAGATTTAAAGACAGCAGAAATATGTCGAACACGGCTTCCGCAACCATCTCATGCTTCCTTACACCCACCAAAAAGGCCACCAATTAGCTCACTATGTGCTGCGCCAAAACCGAGCGCTCCAGGGGCCGGCTGACAGGCAGTGCAATGGGCCGGGTAGCATGCCACACGCGACACAGGCGCGGGAACGCGACGCAACGCGAGCCCGGAATAGATCCCCGGCCATCGTAAACTCGCCGGGCATGGCGAGCGCGTCAACGGAGGTGGAGGCCGGGGGGTCGACGACCGGGACAGAAGCGGTGCTGGACGTCCGGAGAGGAGGAGCAGGCGGCGATGCAGACGAAGCCGGGGATGACGTGGCCGTTGTCGTCACGTCACGTGGGCGGCCGGGAATCGGTGTCGCGCCGGTAGTGATGGCGGTGCACTGCTTGCTCAGTTGGACAGGACCAGCACTCACGTGTTGAGAGCCTTTCGATCCCGGCCCGCTGCCCCGGATTACCTGGTCATGTCGCCACGAATCGAGTTAGTACTCTAACTCGATTCGTGGCAGCATGACCAGTTCGTTTGGAGGCGGAGAAAACAGCCTCCAAACGAACAGAAATACCGGGCAAGCAAACGGCGTCCGCATTCCATAATGCATGCGAAGCGAGGGTATTTCAGTGGAGGCCAAGGCAAACACGGAACACCTGGTGTCGGCTGTTTCGACCGGGTGAAGCACCGACCCCGCTCTTGCTACCGCCAGGAAACAGGTAGAGTTGAGAGTTTGGCCGGTAAAAAATTTTCAGCAAGTTATCTGGCCCCATCATGTGCGAAGTTCCAAGAGGTGGGTCAAGCATATACTAGGAAATTGTATGTAGTTTTTACGAGCAACTGTGAAGCCCAATCACCTCGACTCGAGTGTACACGATGCACGGAGTCGAGTGTACTCGAGTGTTCATATGAGATACTACCAGCCAGGACAAGGTCGTTACACCTCTGAGGCCCTACTTGCCGCGGGTGCCATTTTCTGTAGTTATTGGAGGCCATTTCACCTCCCTCAGTGACTGATTCGCCGCCAATGCCTTCTTCATCTAATATCCAAACCTGTAGTGTTTCTGCCGTCTCGATGCTGGCGAGTCTCGCAGTCAATGCATGCAGTGCCCAATCCAACCATCTCCACAAAACAGTGCTGATTACTACTTTGCTGGTACATTTCAAATCCTATCATCTCATTCGGAAGTAGATTTGCTGCTTGTTTTCCTCAGCTTAGTCGTAATAGTTGCTCTGCAGTACCGTGTACTTTGTGTAAAATAGTGGCTTTGTGGCGGTAACTGATCGATGCCTTCCTGAACGAGTATCTGTCACGTGATACATCATGTCACGTGACCTGTGTGCTCTTTGGGGGGACTGACGGCCCAGTGGCTGCTGTACGCAAGATTCCGCGCCAACGACTGTCATGCGTGGTATTCATTGAATTGGAAATCAGAAGACAGAAGAGTGAAGGGATTGCATTCGTTGGACTGGAAATCAGAAGACAGAAAAGTGAAGGGATTGCATTCATTGGACGGCAAATATGTGAGCAGGATGGACTGCCATACACTGTGTCACTTCTGACGACTCGACACAGCACGAAATTAAATTGTGAGGCACGTTTACTATAGTCGGCAGTGAACGCGAAGAATAACATCGGTGTACACAATCTCAGCTGGAAATGGTCGGCTTTTATCGCACTGTGGCGAAGTTGTAAGAACTTGTGAAATCTGCCTCCTCTGTCAAAACATTGCAACTGTAAAATTGCAATGCTTTGTGCGCAATTATCTGAAGCGTTTTAACTATTTCCGAAGTGACCGACTCTCGCAGAAATTGGACGCAATGAGATTATGTGCGTGCATATCCATGGGCTCTCAAGAGAACCCAGTTGCACTATATGTTTTGCTAATGATTCCATGAGTTTTCCATCATTTTTCTTTGGGAGTAGCTATGATCCGAGCGGATTCAGGGAAGCAAATTAACGATGGTGACAAGGTGTAAGGGTACGTAAGTAAGTACAATTAGGCGAACCAGTCGTAATAGTACAAGTGATGGGTAGTACAAAAGAAAGTAACCTATCACACATGCAGTCAAAATTGGAAGGGAAATAATTATTCCCCGTTGTTGAAGTTCATCTCCCTTAATGAACCGCGCAGAAATGGTCTCGTGTGAATCAAAGTTGGTTCTTGGCGAATGAGTATACCGCATAACACCACCATGGCATAAAAGGCACCCGGACAGGATACGGGGGGCGCACCAATTACACTTTTAACGGGAAATTTGTGAGCTCACACCAGCAAGTGGCTTAAAGTATTCGCACGCCGATACTTGGGCGACGCGAGTGCCTACGTGACCAGGTCATGTGAAAAGTCGTGTGAATGTGAACACCTCCACGTCTCGGGTGAAGGAGGGTGTCGCCTCGACGCCACACATCAGGAATATGGCACAGCAACTGAGTGCTATCTGGCAGGATAACTGTCGCAATAACTGGTTCGTACAGGAAAACCGGAAGCGCCGAGTGCCGAATGCACGCACGCGCGATGACTGGATTCCTAACGTGATATGCAAGGGGAAACAGTGCATTGCACTTGCGTTTTTGCGTCGTATTTTCACCAGATACTTGATAGCATCAACAGTTACCCTGTCCATGCTTAACGCGCCCCATGCTAATTATGGGTATTTGTGGCTGACAGAATGATGTGCATGCTGGTTATCACCGAGTGCATGCTGTGTCCAGTTGTAAGCCTGGTGACGATGTGATTTATTTAGTTCAAAGCCTTCTTTTCTACGACGTGATTTATTTGACGTGTTCTATGTACTTAATGTGCACTTGATGTACGTGTATTTTGCGTGATGAAGATGGAGGTGTAGTGGTGCTCGGGTGGAGGTGATGGAGCACCAGCTGCGCTCCGTGCGCGCTGGTGATGCTTAGAAAATGTGCTGCTGAAGAATGTCTTTGCCATGGTGTGCCGAGCATACCATGTTAGAGAAGGCGGTGAGCACTACGGTTCGCTTAGCAAACAAATCTGCGAACTCATCATTGTTTTCCAATGCCCCGATGTCCAGAGCAAAAACATGTTGTTCACTTTACAAATACGGCTTGTTGGGTGTGATCTAATACTTTGTGGGAATAAAATAGTGCTGCTGGTAAAACAGTGCACATTTTGAGATTGTTCAGAGAGCGACGTCTTTGCGACTAGTTTGGCTCAGTATATCAGCCAGTGCGACAACTACAGCCTCAGCCATAAGGATGGAACTTTTGTACTTAGAACCATAGAAAACTTCCAAGCGCCTGGAAGCACAAAGCCTTGCCCAGCGACGCCGATACCTACTTTGTCGTCGTGTTTTCACACATCTGCGAATGTGAGCACGTCGTGGCTGTTGTTGCTGGCAGCGCACTCGAAGTTGGAAAGGACTCCAACAGGCATGTGACAACTTCTCATTCAAGATCAACCACTCGACCTTTGGTCGGGCGTGAGGCCAGAAAGGCCCAGTGGGTGGTCGAGTTGCAGTTGTTGCTACGTGGATGAAGCGTTGATAGGCATAATCAATGGATATGTACGATACACACAACAAATGTAAGAGCGTGTAAATCTGCTTGCTGAATTGTCAGAAAGACAGATTAGTGAATATATGGAACGATGAGCACTAAATTATAAATGTATTGACAGAAAAATGATTAGTTCAGAGAAAAATTTACAGAGAATTCCTTAGGAAGTATACCCTGAATTGAATTGAAACTCAACGTTCAGCATTCTACCATTTGAGTAATAACCGGAGTGACCTCGCGCCCAACTGGGCCGTGGCCGTACTTGTCTGGCCGGGACCAGCGCTGTGCCGGGTGGTTCTGAACTGGTTCAATTGTGAGATAGCAACGGCACACATGTTGTGTCGTGCCAACGTGAAGGGAGGAAGGTTGCGTCTGATAATTAACTGGTAATAGGTGTTTTCTTCAGTCCTCTTGTGGTCCCTTTGATGACACCTTTGTATTGTTTTTTGTTTTGTTTTTTTAGTAGTAATATAAAAATCGTCCTACATAAAATGGTGTTGTAACATTGTGATTGATGCTGTTTAGCTGAGATATAGCGATATCGAAGAATCCTCTTCGAACTAAACTGATTGATATGACAGCACCAGTATGACGATGTAGGTCGAGTCTATGAATGCATTGATAACAATCCAACCACGGCGATCGGTCAGGAGACACCATGCTGTCGAAGACAATCCCGTGATTTTCGAATGGCACAATTTTTACCTGCAAAGCTGGAGGACGCCACCCACTATTACCCGCCGTCGGACGGCGAGTGGTGCGATTCATTGCTCCGTCGAGCCGCAATGGTGCTTTTCTGTTTCATATGTACCCATAGCGACGTGATTTGTTCTATACAACTCAAAACTCTGGTTGCGTTCTTTCTGAATCAGCGTGGGCTATCCGTCTATTTGCATGGGTGTCTTAGCACTTAGATGCTGGGGCAGAATCAGCCCACTTCTCTTCCACTCCCCCTCTCCCTCCGGTAGATCGAAGGACGATTTGAGACCTGGCCACAGACGGGGCCAGAGACCTGACCTTCTTTATCTGGCAGTCCTTCCGTCGCTCAGCTACGAACTTCCATTGATGAATCAAGTGTCTCTGGTGGGACCCACTCAACTCTGGTGGGCCCTCTATCGACCCGCAGGGACTTCTATTGCTCATGTGGACGTCCTAGTCATCAACAGGACTAGGACGTCAACTAGGACGTCCACTAGGACGTCCTAGTGGACGTCCTAGCCTCCTGTTGGCCCGATGGGGCCTGCAGCGTTTCCGATGGGCCTCCTCTTTGTCTGATGGGACCTCCCGTCGGTCGCGTGGTGCATCCAGCTGCGATCTTCTATCGACGAAAGGGTTCTGAAGTATGTCTGAAGTATTTCATGTTGATTTGATGGAGCCTCTCATTGCTCTGGTGGAGCCACCTATGGATCAGCAGGGCCTTCTGTTCGTCATCGAGATCTCCATGGGTGTCTGAAGGCAGCCTTTTATTGATCTGGTAGAGCTTGTCTTTGTCTGGTTAGGCTTCCGATTGACCAACAGGGCCCATGTTGATTATCTGGAGCCTCTGTGTTCTGCTGCAGCCCTTTCTTGGTCTGGTGGGGCTCCCCTTGATATGATAGGATCTCGTGTCGGTCAACTGGCGCATCCTATCGACGAACGGGAACCTTGAGGCCAGCTATGGGACCTCCTTTTGGTCTGGTTGGCCTCCTATCGACTAACAGGAAACTCCTGTGTCTCTGATGGAACCTTCCCTTGGTCTGACAGGGCTTTTTCAGGCCTCTTGGGTAATCATATTCTCTTCTGGTGGCCTCCTTTTACAAGTTACGGTCCTCGTCACACACCTTGTGGGTAACCTCATCTATACTGAGATCTCTTTAATAATCTTTCGGGCGTCATCTTTCGTTCAGGCGAACTCCCGTTCTCTTCTTGGACCTTGTTCGAATTCCTAAAGGGCCTCCTTACCTGTGCTGGGAGGCCTTTTCTTGCGTTCGAAGGTCATCTCTCCTATCACATGGTCCTCCCATCTCAGCTTAGGGGTTTTCTCGTTCATCATGCACATCCTTTTGCGACCACGAACCTCACATTCCAAATTGGCGTCCTATCGCGCCTTTGGGCCTTCTCTTCTACCATGAAAGCGCCTTGCCCGCCTTGGGGGCCTCTTTGCGTCTCTACAACCCTGTTCACTATCCTACTGGCTTCCTCTCCATCTTGGAGATCTCCCCTAATTTCCTGTCGCCTCCTTGGTACACACTACACAGTGCACTCATCGTCGTGCGTGCGGCGCCTCGAACGCAGCGTTTCGATCGGCCCGATAGCGGCCAGCACTTCAATGGTGGTCGCTGCGGTGGTCGTAAACACTACAGCCAATAACACACTGCTGGAATCCAGTAACTTAACTAGCCGGGGCGATTGCTTCAGCCGGGAAACGGATGACACACAACGCACCTCTGCTCGGCCTCCAGGCACAAGTGCTTCCGCTCGTCGCCCATCCCCGGATTGGCTGGTGCGGCCTCCTGTGTCGGCCCACCAAACGGCCTCCTGTGTCGGTCCACCAAACGGCCTCCTGTGTCGGTCCACCAAACGGCCTCCTGTGTCGGTCCACCAAACGGCCTCCTGTGTCGGTCCACCAAACGGCCTCCTGTGTCGGTCCACCAAACGGCCTCCCGTATCGGTTAGGGTGCCTCTATTGATGCCAGTAAGGTGGCCTCCCATGCCGGTTGGGGAGTTTCTAGGTATGCCAGTGAGGTGGCCTCCTGTGTCGGTTGGGGAGTTTCTAGGCATGCCAGTGAGGTGGCCTCCTGTGTCGGTTGGGGAGTTTCTAGGTATGCCAGTGAGGTGGCCTCCTGGGTCGGTTGGGGAGTTTCTAGGTATGCCAGTGAGGTGGCCTCCTGGGTCGGTTGGGGAGTTTCTAGGTATGCCAGTGAGGTGGCCTCCTGTGTCGGTTGGGGAGTTTCTAGGCATGCCAGTGAGGTGGCCTCCTTTGTCGGTTGGGGAGTGTTCCAGCGATGTCGATGGGGGGTCCTCCTATATCGGTTAATGAGTTTCTAGGTATGCCAGTGAGGTGGCCTCCTTTGTCGGTTGGGGAGTTTCTAGGTATGCCAGTGAGGGGGCCCCCTGTGTCGGTTGGGGAGTTTCTAGGTATGCCAGTGAGGTGGCCTCCTGTGTCGGTTGGGGAGTTTCTAGGTATGCCAGTGAGGGGGCCTCCTGTGTCGGTTGGGGAGTCTCTAACGGTGCCGGTTCGGTGGCTTCCTATGTCGTTCAAGGAGCTCACTGTGTCGATGATGGCCCTGTATCAATAGTGGCACACAGTGTCGGTGAGAGGGCCTCTTCTGTTACAAGGACCCCTCTGCGAAGCGAGGAGACCTCCTGCGTTGGTTATGGGGCGTATTTTGTCAGCAAACGGTCTCCTTTGTCGGTCAAGAGGTTTCACATTTCGGGGATAAAATTAAGACAGTGGACTGCCCACAATTCCTCTGCTAAAATGTTCTGCTCAAGATGTAGCTTTTTTTCTTTCGCAATTAAATACTAAACCGAATGAACTGAGTCTTATTTATATTTTCAGCATTCATAGATGTCCAAAAATTCATACATTTTCCGTTAGCTACGTACATCTTCCTTCATCTGTTCACTTCGCTTTTTCCGTCCATGCAAAATTACGTTATGTTTTTTTAAACTGAGAATAAGCTTAACGCAAATCAAGATTGACGCAACCGTTGGTGAGATGACAACATTCATTGCCACTTAGACGTTGCTGCCGAATTTGACCGCGAACACAAGTCTGCACTCATACAAAAGCCCCACAGTCTAGATTTACGCGAACGCCTGGCGCATTTCATACTCATCATTGTCAGGGATTGTCAAGGTGAAATTCAGTATCACCACTTCAGGCATCACACCTCCATATCTGGGCCTGACTCAGGGGATCGTGACCTTGCCGACTCTCCTTCCCATCGTGATTCAACACATGCTTGCCGACCATGCAGATAAGCACGCGAAAGACTGTCGCGACCGACTACGCAATGCGGACGGATCCATGTCAATTTGAATGATGCTCTTTTAATAAGGGATTCACACAATAGTTATCAATTTATGATAAACAAGTCAAGGTGTAGCACAACTAATCGCCAACAAGTGTTTTTCGGTCAAAGATTGGCTGATCAATGAAATAAGTTGCCTGATGACGTAGTGGAGACTCCCTTATTTAATATATTGCAACACTAGGTGGATACATTTTCTAGGTCCAAGAACCTTGATCCAGAACGATAAATTGCGCAGTAAAGGGATGGAAATTGAGGTGATGAAGTTGGATTGATGTTGGTAGGCGTCATGCTAATATATATATATATATATATATATATATATATATATATATATATATATATATATATATATATACACGCTAGCAATAGGTCTGTATGGTAGCATATTTAGCACCTTCCTTCATGCACGTGGCATTGATGAGACTGGTCATGAGAACACAATTGAACCGATATTTTCTCTAGAACTAGGAAGGTACATTAACCAGATCCAATAAACGTATCTTTGAATTGGAAGTTGTACAGCATAGCATCAGGAATTGGGACTAATTGGGTGGGATTGATGCTAGTAGGTGTCTTGTATTATGTTCAGGTATCAAGGGGGAATTATGCTAGTAACAGATGTGCCTGACGGTGCATTCAGAACCGGTCTTTGGGCACGTGATACTGAAACAAATGATAAAGGAAATCGATACAGACCTGTTGTCCATCTTATCTTTTGTACCTGTGATGGATCCTGCACTTTGCTTTAATATTATCTTGGCTGGGGAGACATACAAAATTGTGTGCTATGTAATGCATCATAACACTATTTATTTGAAGAATTTCTAAAGTGGGGAATCAACATCAGCAGACCAATTCGCTCACTTTCAATGGATGTCAACAGCTATCTCCTAAATGGTGGTCGGTTTATGAGGGCTGGCTGAGGGCACGACATGGTGTGCTTATCGTGACTGTGTGATATGAGAGCCGTTGTACGGTATGCCGTCCATGGCGACCAAGACAGGACGATCACACTTAACAGGGGCGTTGGCGCGCTGAATTAAAGTTCATCCAGCTGCGCGGTAGTGTGTGCGCCAGACAAGGTTTGCGCTTCTTGGACATGCAAAATGAGACGTGAACATGGCGAACGGAACCGTGCGCTGTTCGCCACGCTTTCGTCACACTTACCCAGCATGCGAAGAATGGCCTTTCGGTTGCCCCGGCGACGAGCTTCTCCCGAGGCGTTCCCAGCCACCTGTCCGCCCAGCACCGAGGCGCGCCGGATCTGCAACAGGGCGGCGACTGTGGACAGACACGTCACGTGCAGCGGCGGAACAGCTCACGTCATGTGCGCTGCCAGAACGCCCTGGAACGGCCCAGGACATCCGTGCCGCCAACACACTTTGGAACAGCCTAGATCATGCGTGCTGCCTGGACGCTTTGGACTAGTCTAGGCCATGCAAGCTGTCAGTACGCTTTGGAAGAGCCTAGATGATGCGCGCTGCTAGGACGCTTTAAAACAGCCTAGGCCATGCGCGCTACCGGAACGCTTCGGAACGGCCTAGGTCATGCACGCTGCCAGGGTGCTTTGGAACAGGCTAGGCCATGCGCGCTGACAGAACGCTTTGGAACAGCCTTGGGATGGCCACTTGAGTAGATTCTCTGAGATGCTTGTCTAGGGACGGGAACATCCATGCGAGCAGATGGTGGGGTGATCGTCAATGCTAATCTCTCCTATCTCAGTTACTCCTGCCACTGAAGCAGCTCAGGTTTTCACTCGCGCGTTCCGTAGAGGGTGGGCGGTTCTCAAACTATCTCATGTTCTTCATTCAGCTCACATTGAGCCAGGCGTACACGCAGGCAAACGACATGGTTAAAGGTCATAAGCGATGCGTGAACATTCAGTTTTGGCGTAGGATTTATATTTCCCACTAACAGGCGGTTCGAAGCAAGGCCGTTCGAAGCAAGGCCGCACTTCCCCAACACTTTAGTTGTTAAGAAGCTGAATTTCAGTACCTTTAAGTAACCACCCTGACTACCTTTTATAGCAAATCGATTGCTATGTCATTGATAATGACACTGTAGGGTCTTCAACAGGGAAAAACAAAAACTTATCAGGGCGTGAGTCAGGAAACCATTTCGCTTGCGAAGGAATTATTCCGAAATCAGCTTTCCACATGTCTACCTTCATCCAGGCAATTTAATGCCGATAAATACATAACTATGCATGTATCTCTCTCTATGTATGTTTACATATATATACATGTATATATATATATATATATATATATATATATATATATATATATATATATATATATATATATATATGTATATATATGTAAATATATATGCACATGCATATATTTATGCATAAGTATATACACATATATATATACACATATATATATATATATATATATATACATATATAAATACAACTTTCTAATATATCAGTATTTGAAAGACATGAACACACGTGATGGAGCTTGATGTTCTCCATTAGTAATGTCAAGGTTTAAAAAAGACACCGTACATTGCAGCTGTACCTAAAAACCTGACGTAACTTTGGTAGCGTTTCAGCAGTTCTCGTCGATGATTTTCTTATGCCATCATATTCAACTTTAATTGCGAAAGTCAGCTCCCAGTACATTCCGGATGTATGTCTGCAAACCATGTTAAGAGAAGGGGCATATCTGACTGTGACATGGACCAGCTCAGTGGTCTTGAAAGACGAGAACTAAGTTCTTTTGCACCAGATGCAGTGATCAATTACTGCACGGCGTAACATATTTGAAAAAGATACCACAGACGTCTTCGAAGTAACCCAAGAAGAGCCAAGTGGTGACCAATTAAGCTCCAGCATGGCAAGTGATAGCGTGGTTTAAGCAAATAACCAATGCAAAAGATTAAAGCTATGCTCTTCAGACTCCCCAGCAATAGCGTTTTAGTGCGAACATGCCACATGCACCCGGCTGAACCTAATATGAAAATACATGCATCTTCCCTGGGTAGTTCTCACTCGCTTTGGCTACACAGAACCAATGCATCCAAAAATATACTCTGTAGAGCTTATCCTTCAGCATCTTGGTGCTTTGCAAATATCAACCTCAGGCCGAAGTGAAACGATGTCATATAGTTGCCCGAACTTGCAAACTCGAATCTAAATCGAATTTATAGCACGCCCCTACACGTTCAGTGACGTCGATAGCTATTATCGAAATGGTACCAGCGTCGTTTGCTTTGCAAATTGCCTTCCGATGCATGAATCCATTCGACAGTCTGTACATGAGACTCCTTGATATTCTCACCGTTCGTATGAAGTGCCGGCAGCGCGTGCGTTAACGTTGATAAAATACCCAAGTGAGATCTTCATAAAACATAACTGTTATGTTTGCATATGTTTGCGTCCTAACTGGAAAATCCGCACTCAGATACCATAATTTCGAATATTCGTCGGTTTAATATTGTTGTATTTGCAGCTGGCAAATAACCAGCCATTGAGGTGTAAATCAAGCATTGAGATGTAAATTATTGCCATCCTATCAAGAGCACGGTTGTTTGCCGCATGCATCCATTTTATTAGGAAACGCGCTTTTTACGGCCTAACGTCGCCTGCTACATCAGCCAACGGCCGTGGGGACTGCCGTGATATCAGGCAATTTCAGGCGGAGTCGTCTTGCTAGTTACATGGCGTTCACCGCCGGATTCCGCCAAACTTGAGAGACGATTCCTGCTTCTCGCCCTGGAACGGCCACCAAACCGTCCCGTGTCGCAGCGATCGGCGGGCAAATCATCCTCCACACGGCTGTTCTATGATAGCTGGGGAACGAACGTCACGGCTGAGCGTCGTTTCATTCGTCAGGCTGGCGTCTTCTGTCTCACTGGTTTGCCATTCCCTACGCGTTGGATCCCTGGCTGTGTCTGGAGTCGGCCCGGTTGAGCGTCGTTCGCAAGCGGTTTTTCGCGACCGACAGAAAGTGGTGAGCAGCGAGCTGCCGTTCGGCATGATTTATGGTATGCACGACTTTGCAGATGCAGATGTCTTGCGAAGGAATTGTTCGTCAGGTCGCGTCGGTTCGCCCGGCTGTTGCTCATTTCCAGAGGAATACGGTGCAATATCTTGTATGAAGTCAGATTTTACATGCTTTATCAGTGTGTCAGCGTGTGCAATGTGTTCAGTGTGTCACATGTCGGTGTGTTCAAATAACGAGTATTGCGTGCCTTGCACGTTCACAAACACACTGACACGCCGGCTAGCTTGTGGCGTCGAACACGATCGCCGACCTTGGTGAGTCTCGGACTCACTTTTTTGTTGTTGACAGAACGAGTCATTTTAAAGGCATATTTAATTCATATTCAGCAACCATTTTTTTACCATCGGCAGCTCTTGAGAAGTCATTGCAAGCTCTATGTGGCATTAGACATCATGCATTGTGTGCCTGATAGAGCTTAATCAAACCGAGCTTGGCAATTATGCACCCAAGGTGGTACAGTAAATTGTCGGTATATGCATTTACGAACGAATACAGCAGAATGACGCGTAGATCACGGCTCTATTTCAAATACATTCAGTGCACTGCCACTAAATTTTGCAGATACCCGACGCCTCAGAAAAGCGGTAATTTGAATGTGCCTTGGAGATCCACTGGTACACCGAACGCATCAACGCTGGCGCTGTTTGATACGCCACGTTACAAGCAACGCGCCGATACTCTGTCCCGCGGAGTAATTTCTACGAGTGAAACGGCGAGAGGTGCGGAAACTGGACTCGGATGGGAAGACCGGGAAAACGAGCTTGGTGGACGATGATCAATCGCACAAAATCGGACGTTTGCTCCATGCTAGCCCAAGAGACCAATCAAATTATATGTCTGTTCGGGCGGAAAAGTCATCAGCTGTATGCGCTGACAAGCCAACCCAGCGGCCTACCCGGCCACCCGGCAGCCACCTCAGGTCTTGACCCTGTCCTCGCCTCTGTCGAGGGGAGGCCGCGCGACGTCTTGCGGGTGGTCCAGGGCGCAGGTGCAGCTGTCGTCGCCGCCGCTCCTGACATTTGGCGCTTTGTGGGCTGCTTGTTTTGGCTAGCTTTGCAATCCGAGTAAGTACGGGAAGTGGTAGTGCGAGTAGAGTGAAATGGTAATCACAGCTATTCGGCCTGAGATTATGCTCACATCGAATCATATCGAGTCACGATATGATCGAATCACATCGAACCACGTCCGAATATAGGTAGTGCAAGATGACAACAGCAACCACCACCGGCGTAGGCGAGGCTTTTAATACACAAAGTGAGGAAAAGTTGGTGGCACTTAGGCAGTTGCGAACTAACCAGCTTTGCAGTTGCGAACCAACGCATTAACTTCGCCAGTTCTGCTTGTCTTCAGGGGACGAGCAGTCTAAGGGTAAGTTGCTCGTCTCACAATCGAAAGGTTGTGGGTTCGAGTCTCACCTGTCGCTACTCTTCGCCCGCGACCAATCGACGAGAGAAATTGGCGACGCTACACGACTCAACGGTCGATGTGTCGGAAAACCAATAACCAACCAACCTTGTCTTCAGGGGGTTTTTGTGGGGAGGGGCATCAGTCTACTAACCCGATCTTGCCGCACTGCCGTTGGCGACACACGCGCAACATGAAGTGGAGAGGGTCTGAGTGGGTTATTGGTCGAACGCTTCACTCGGACTGCGAGCAGGCGTCCTCGGCTGATTGGCCAATTACCGCCGCGCAAACTGCGAGTCGCACGCGCCCCCAGTGCAGTTGGTCACAACACCGTCTGGCGGTCACAACATCCACGGAGTTCGCTGTCGACGCCGGGTGATGCTGTCCCGAGCACCGGCAGCGGCGCGTCGGCACCGGCGGGAGACTCGTGCGGTTTTTGCAGCGCCGGCGTAAGACCAGCAAGGGTGGTGCTACCAGAGGACACCAATATGTTGAGCCGATTATCATAGTTACAAAGGTCTCCTGTGCCTTAGAGTCTCCTGAATCATATTGTCTCTAAGTCAATTATAGTGTCTCCTGGAACAAACAACTGTACACTGACATTTTTCGAAGAGATGCTCGGGAATTGCGAATGCCCTAGGGTACGCCGGCGCTTTTCAGTGCTGAAGGCTCGAATAAATTTGGTTCAGTCAACTGGTGCTTGCCACTTCAAGCATTAGGCCTACATCGCGTCACATGTAAACAGTGGGCTCAAATTACACTCTGGCACCGCCAACGCTTCTGGAAGCCTCCACCTATGCTGGCCGGATGCGACAAATTACACTCTGGCACCGCCAACGCTTCTCGAAGCCTCCGCCTATGCTGGCCGGATGCGATGCAGATCTGGTGACGTCACGCACTGGTGACGTCACGCACACCCGCATTGTCGGGCCGACCATCCGGGCCACGGCGCAACGACCACTAACGAGAGCCAAACGGAATATACGGGCGCCCAACAACTCACCGTGGCGTCGATGAAGTGCGATTGTGACTTCCTATCCCGGCCCACCACTGTGGTTATGAAGGCAATGCACACTCCATGGTGGTGCATCAAATGGTGGATGTCACGTGAAGAGTAATCCGGCAGGGGATCGACAGTGGAGTTGTTTGTTAGTTATTTGGGCTTTAGGGCGCATCGACCATGTTGATCATATAGCCCACAGTGGAGTTGTTAATTTTCCCTGCAAGCTGTTACCAAACACGTCTGCACTGTCGCAGGATTTTTCTTGTGTGCTTCCATGATATAGACAACCAATAATCTTCAACCTTTCGTCCATCGAACGTAAGAAGACGTAGCTTTCTGTTGCAAGAACAGTGAAATTAGGTTAGTGTTAATTGCATTTGGTCCATAAGCCTACATCTGCGAATTTGGAAAACAGTGACGCTTTTCCTCACATATTTTCTGTATCGCTTTAGTCAAGCCTCCTTACAGAAGCACTCAATCTCCCATAACGCACTCTGTGAGATATCTGGCGGAAAATATTTATCCCATCCCCCTAAAAGTTGTGGGTGTGGTCCTGGATAAGAAATTCCTTCCTCAGCCTGATCCACAGAACGTGAGCAACCGAATTGGAAATTTGAGGAAAAGGGAAGGCAATTGTTTTGCAGT
The DNA here is from genome assembly GCA_034440575.1 of Imbricaverruca yamaguchii. Classification (NCBI taxonomy): domain Eukaryota; kingdom Metazoa; phylum Arthropoda; class Thecostraca; family Neoverrucidae; genus Imbricaverruca; species Imbricaverruca yamaguchii. The sequence goes on from JAOTOL010001519.1 coordinate 313,385, forward strand.
TCGTACGACATCTCCGCATTTCGTGAATATTTGTACCAAGGCCACGCCAGATAACGGGGCCATGACGCCATAAAACGAGATGCATACAGTGTATTCTTCTTCAACGACGCTGTGAATACCCGCCGAGTTTTATCCGCGATCAGATGCAGGAGGTTGCTATGGGGTGGGTTTGCAAGGCAAGCGTGTCCCCCGTCCACGGTGAGTGTTATGCCTCCCAGGTATGACGTGATTTCTGGAAGAGGTCAGGTGTATTTTCGGCCCTAATCTTAGCTTTGTTCCTGTCTTGCTGCAGGTAAAATGCCAACACGAGGGCCACCACATTATTTTTCTGATACTGAAACGATGCCATATTGAAGATCTCTGGGTGAAACGAGGCTCGCTTATCTCTGATGTTCTTTTTCTGACTTAAAATGACCATTTCTGGGACCCTGCATTGAATTCGAATTCAACGACCATCGTGAACATTCAAGAACATGCAACCAATGTGTAGCAGACCATTGCATAGTTGCGATTTTGTGCAATCTGTGATACTATGATCAACCCACTTAACAAGCCATGCTGCTAGATAAGATGCAGTTGGACCAACTTGCCATCGGCAGCCCTTGATATTTATAACGAGGAAAGCAGCCCAGGCACTGGAAGCAGCTGGACACAGAAAGCACTTCGCGCGTATTTCTCCTCATCCCAGGTTCGCCGAACGCCTCCTAATACTCTCACTGGCTTTCAGCGCAGCTCTTCTTGCGAGCCCTTTGCAAAGAGAACTTGATGAGATGAAACCAGCCGGGGAAATCCGAGCCTCAACCAGTTGTTGGAAATAGATGTCGGCCATATTGTGACACGGCAGCCCGGTTAGATCGGCTCTGCCGGGCCCGTTGCGCTCAACTGCTACATCGTCGACAATTCATTGCAGTCCAACACGGAGATAGCCGAACCGGCAGCGTCCGGTGCCAACCACTCCGGCTTCAAGAGTGCGACCGCACCTTGGAACATCGTGACTCGTCGTGAGAACCGACGTTTCGGGCCCTCTCGACTTTCGGCAAGCAATCCCGGCCATCTGCAGGCAATCCGAGTCATCGGCAAGCAATCCTGGCCATCGGCATGCAATCACGGCCTTCGGCAAGCAATCTCAGTCATCGGCAGGCAATATCGGCCGTCGGGAGGTCCTCCCGGTCATCGGCAGGCAATCTCAGTCATCGGCAGGTCATTGCAGCCATCGGCAGGCAATCCTGGCCATCAACAAGCAATCTTGGTCATTGACAGGCAATCGACAGGCCTTCCCGGCCTTCGGCAACAATCCCGGCCATCCGCAGGCAATCCGAGTCATCGGTAGGCATTCCCGATCATCGGCAGGCAATCCTGGACATCCGCATGCAATCTCGGCCATCAGCAGGTCCTCCCAACCATCTGCAGGCAATCCCAGCCGGCACTCGCGACGTCACGTTCCGCCGCGTTCCAGCCGGGGAGGACGGTGAGCGGGGGGGGGGGGTCGCCAGATATCTGACACGAAGCTGCATCTCAGGTCCGGTGCAACGAGGATGCACTGTTGTCTGAGATGGCTGCACACATTGTGAGATCTGCGGGAATCGCGAGTCTTGATGCTGCGTAATCATTCTATCAAATGTACGGCGTATCAACGACCATGTAATACTTCGCAGGCAGCAGTTTTGAGCTGAGTAGTTCGTGCTTTTTTCTTCTGATATTTGCGAAGAAGTAAGTTTTACTGCTACGTGCATTCATTATTAAGAATTCTTGAACAGCTTCGTTTGAAATTACCGTGAAATAGATATGGCAACGAACGAGAAAGTAATCTAAAGTTTAAAATTAAAGTGAACTATGTTCAGGATATTTTATAACGCCACTCCGAGATAAAACTCACTATCGAATTTGTCATACACAAGACACAAGACATGTCCGATCATTCTCGTCATTCCCTATTTCATTTCCTTCTCTCTTCCCCTGACATGAATATGGTGTCGTTCTATTCTCTTTTCTATTCCCCTCAGCTAAGCTGGTCATGCTGATGTAGAGCTCTTTATGTGCATGCGACACAAGTGAAGTCCTAGAAGCGCTAGCATCAAAATGACGTTTTGCTTACCTTTAAACCAATGCAGATATAGATGAACATCAGCATGGACATCGGCACAATGAAGAACACAAAGGAGCTGGAGATGAGTGGCCAGTGGTCCGGCATGGAGCAAATGGTCTCCAGTAACACTCCCGATCCTGAAAAATGTCAACGGTTCATCATGGAGTAGACGGTCTCCAGTAGCATTCCTGGTCCTGATACAATGTCAATGATCCGGCGCGCAATACATGGTCTCCAGAAACACGTTCACGATTGTGGTCATGAAAAACAGAAGCAACAGCAACAATCTCGTGTACAGAAGACGACGTTTTTACAACACATTTTGCACCTCACCCCACTGAGTTTCGGCTTGCTTATTAAGCATATTCCGTGCAAACAATGCATGCTGAGTAATTCCAATGGTGAGTGAAAAGCGATAATGTTCTTGGGCACGCGTGAGTTTCGACTCGCCACTCCAGCATCACTTTCGCCCAAGGGTGGGGCGGGTCATTTCACATGCGACCACACACACGAACACACATACACACTAATTACATTCCGAGGTCTCCAGAGACGCACCAAGACATTGGAGCAGTTGGAATGACTCGGTCCGTAGGCCGCCACAGGCACACGCATGCAAGGAGTGATTGCTAGGCTGATCTAGATCTGATTAATTCCCCTGTATACTGAAATGAATTCGAGGGACGTTCCTTGTTTCAATGTTGTTGATGAGCGTCTGTATTTGTATGAGCATTTGCACAAACACTTTTTTTAAATGATTAGATTGTAATTCCTTCCACAGGCGAAATAGAGAGAGGGAATACAAAACACCATCCTACCATTGTCCATATTTCAATGAAGTATTTGGCTCGTTTCAACATCAAGACACCAGGCCTGCTTGGTTGCAAAAACAAAATATAGACAGAAACCTGAACCGATCCAATTGTTACGATCTGCTAACCTAGCCCTTTGTGTCAATGCATACGAGCATGCTTATGAAATGTGCGGGACAATCGTGAAATGTTTCCGCATGAATTATTGCGGCAAGCTGTTAATATGCAGCTGCCGAGGGCTACTTCATAACTTCCTGGTGTCATCCAATCAATTCAAATGCCATTCGTGGCCATCAGACTCGATTCAGCTCACGCCTCGTCCAAAACTCGACCATCGCACGCAATTCATTAGCATACATAATCAAGATTATTCATCTGCATATTGAGGTATTCATTACGGAAGATAATAGGTCCCAATGTGGTGCATCAGAGACGACGCTGATTGGGAGAGGTGGGATGGTGGAGATGGAAAGGGCGGCACTCAACCACTCCGAATTATTGCCGACTTGTTGTTGGTGCGGTTGTGCTCACTAGTGTTCCGCATAGCTGCGCATGGAGGCCGAGTGGTCCCGCCTACTAATGGGTACGGTTCGAGCCATCAGTCATATTCCTACGTTTCGCGCGTTGTGTTTTGATTGGAACATATTTTATTGAAGGCGTTCCCGAGAGATATATGTGATTATGATATTTAACCTTACAAAAATACCCTACCAGTCCCAAAACAATAGCTTAGACAAGAACACCCCAGGCGTGGAGTAGCACGCTTGATACGCTGAAGCCTTACAAAGCACATCACACACGATCTTTGCAATCGTAGAACAGAACGCAGTGCGACAGACGAAATATGTGAGCAAACCTTTCTCGCCTGCTAATATCGTTAAATGTATGAAGATCACCGGGTAGAACACGTCGGAACTACAGGGAAGGAAGAAAGCTCCGAAGAAAACAGTGTTTTAAAACGAAAACATGATAATCATCCATTCCATCAGTGCAATGCATTGTCAACAAAGTGCATTAAGAAGCTACAAAGCTCATTCTTGGAGTGGTTCTGCAAATATGTGATCACTACCGTGGACGCTTGGTTAAAGTAGCGAATACAACGCTAAGGCATTAATAATTCAACCCATCGTTTTTGCTCTGTCTAGCGCAATGGTGAATTAAGGATGGACTGTTTGCGAAGACAGCAAAATATACAGTACAACTCTCACCATGCGTACAAGAAGAGCACCTGATATCAAGAATGTTTGGGACCCATACCGACTTTGTGAGCCCTAGGTAGATTTTTCGATCGCAACAAATATACGTCCAAGCCAACACAACGCTTTACCTCTGTCTACATTGCTTGTTGTCAAATGTCAACAATTGTCAGCAAAGTGACGATTGTAGTTGGTGCTTTAGACATTCTGCAACTCTTTTCAGTGTCTGCTTGCGAGAAAGGCGGCGGAGAGCACGTTTTCCTCCCTGCCAGATTAAACGATGCCTTTGCATACATGCACCCCTAGAGGCCGTTGCAAGTACTACAGGCGGCACGGTGGGAATTATGAGTCCACCCGTCCCTTTCTTGATTTGCTTCAACCAGCTTCATCAGTTCAAGGGAGTGGCGCCTCTGGACGAGCCAAACAAAGCTTCTTAATCCGCCACTGCCTCCTGTACGTTGGTAGGTGATCTGCCTGTCATTTGTCTCCAGCTTCACCGACAAGAGGCCATTTTTTCGACGTCTACCGGTTTCGTCCCATCATCATTATTTGTGGCGCTGTTGCAACGGAGATCCGGTCTCGCCGAACTGTTGCAACGGTTCGGCGTTGCCACAGTTCGGCGTTGCAACGGTTCGGCGTTGTAGTAGTTCGGCATTCGACGGCGTCATTCACCCAACGATTTTGGCGAAAGACGCCGGTACCAGGTCATTGTTGAGCCGGGACAATCCCTTCAGCCTGTAATCTTCTCCAATTGGTTGCAGAGATCGCCTCGAACCCCGGCTCGACATGAAGTTGTGTGCTTGCGCAAACTATCTCTCGCCTACAAATTGAACGTCTACCACCTGCCGGTGATCTCGGAAAGGCGTTCGGCGACAAGCCTGCCTGTTGCCGGGCAACGCGCAATACGTAGTGGGATTGTGCACCTGCAGCACTTAGACATACAGACATAAAAGATTAGTGGAAATATGAGCCACAAGGGCTCTTCTTGGTTGCACTCTGTACACTGAACCAGTTGCCCACCAAATCTGCCAATCAGCCCACCCTGTAATGCTGAAAAGCAAGCCCTCTATTCTTATAACGATTGTCCATGCTGTTTTTAAAGATGTTCATTGTGCTGCTACTGACAATGTTTTCTGGCAGCTGGTTCCAGTGTTCTACTACCCTGTTGGTGAAGAAAGTCTGCCATAACCTTGTTCTGCTGTGGTTAACTTTAACTTTGAATTTATGATTCAAAATTCACTTCCCACCACGTGCTGCCATTCACCTGCACAGTGCACGGCGAGCGTGTCGGAGCGTCGACTCACCCTGCGGGAACTCGATGTAGTGTACGTCCGTGTACACGGCGAACGGCGAGGCGGCGAGCAGCGAGAGCAGCCAGATGGTGGCGATGATGCGGCCGGCGCGCCGCAGTCCCGCCATCGTGTAGGAGAGCAGCGGGTGGCAGATGGCCAGGTAGCGCTCCAGACTGAACGCCACGATGATCAGCACCGACACGTACGACGTCCTGCTGACGCGACACAGGCGGCCGGGTGAGACGCGGTCGTGGCGAGACCCCGGCGAGACACGGTCACGGCGAGACACCGGCGAGACACAGTCGTGGCGAGACACCGGCGAGGCACAGTCGTGGCGAGACACCGGCGAGACACAGTCACGGCGAGACACTAGCGAGACACAGTTGTGGCGAGAACCCGGCGAGACACAGTCATGGCGAGACACCGGCGAGACACAGTCGTGGCGAGAACCCGGCGAGACACAGTCATGGCGAGACACTCAGCGAGACACAGTCGTGGCGAGACCCCGGCGAGACACAGTCGTGGCGAGACCCCGGCGAGATGCACAGTCGTGGCGAGGCACCGGCGATACACAGTCTGTGGCGAGACCGGGACTCGGCGAGACACAGTCGTGGCGAGACACCGGCGAGACACAGTTGTGGCGAGACACCGGCGATACACAGTCGTGGCGAGGCACCGGCGATACACAGTTGTGGCGAGACACTAGCGAGACACAGTCGTGGCGAGACCCCGGCGAGACACAGTCGTGGCGAGACCCCGGCGATGCATAGTCGTGGCGAGACGCCGGCGAGACACAGTCACGGCGAGACACTAGCGAGACACAGTCGTGGCGAGACACCGGCGAGACACAGTCGTGGCGAGACCCCGGCGAGACACAGTCATGGCGAGACACCGGCGAGACACAGTCGTGGCGAGACCCCGGCGAGACACAGTCGTGGCGAGACCCCGGCGATGCATAGTCGTGGCGAGACGCCGGCGAGACACAGTCACGGCGAGACACTAGCGAGACACAGTTGTGGCGAGACACCGGTGAGACACAGTTGTGGCGAGACCCCGGCGAGACACAGTCATGGCGAGACTCCGGCGAGACACAGTTGTGGCGAGACACCGGCGATACACAGTCGTGGCGAGACCCCGGCGAGACACAGTTGTGGCGAGACTCCGGCGATACATAGTCATGGCGGGACCCTGGAGTTGCACAATCGTGGCGAGACTCCAACGACTGTCACGAGATCACGGCGACACGCAATTGATACGAAACACAGCTGAAACTCGGTCGTAGCGAAACCACGGCGAATCGCACTCGCTTCAGCGTTGCATGTGCTACGATCCCCGCGAAGATTAGGAAGCTGGATGCTGCAGTTGCAGCAGAAAATTGTGTGGTTTCAGCATCATAATTGTCCAAGGTATTTGTATTTTTTTCGGGTGAGCCTGCAACACCGATTATTTCGAGAAAAAAAGAACGATGTTCTTGCCGATCTTTGGCGTGGGAACTCATGTTGGAAGCTTAGATGATGCTGAACAAAGAAAGCACGAACATTTGTAGGGAATGGAAGGATGAGGGACGGGCTAGGTCGTCGCTGGTGTATACAGAATGTCGGAGGATTAGCAGCATGTCGGTGTCTCTCTTTGTATCTCTCTCTCACTCTTTCTCGCTCTCTTTCTCTTTCTCTCTCTCTCTCTCTCTCTCTCTCTCTCTCTCTCTCTCTCTCTCTCTCTCTCTCTCTCTCTCTCTCTCTCTCTCTCGCTTTCGCTCTTTCTCTCCTATTGCTGGGAAAATGCACCCTCTCGCTGCTGTAAATAAATCATGTCTCAACACACTCAATAACTATTGGAGGCTATTCAGTGAGATTGGACGGCATATTGCGGCCCAAACTGAATTCAGTACGACCCAGACGTGTATTCAGTCACCGACTAAACCAATTTTACAGAAGCAGTCTTCATTGGAATCCCGAGATCCACCAGATGCACTTGTACGAGGCGATTTGCGTTGACCATTGAAGTAAGATCATCTAGCAGCGCAAGCGGGTCCATACCAAGAAAGAGATTCCAACAGGGAGCAGCGAACGAATCTTCATGCATCTCACACTGAACTTTGACAAGTTTTGTGCCACTTCACCACGCTGCTAATTGCATTTCTCGAGTGGGATAAAACTTGCAAAAAGAAAGTGGCGAATCAGAACTGACAGAAAAGAGCAGCTGAACAAATTGGTTCAGGGAGTTGAGAACTTTTGAGTGGTGGAAAGACAAGGCAAATACGGCAGCGTACGAAACGCAAATAATCGCTATTCATTCATCACGGTAGGTGTTCTTGGGGCGATGAACGGGCGAAGAAAGAGGTGCACTACAGGACTCCAGTGCTGTATGGGTCGGACCGAGCATCACATCGCTGTCGACAGAGGATGGTACTGGCGCGGTCGTGGTCACTGCAGATGGCGTGGGAGTGGCTCCACCTATAGTGACACGGTGCTGTAAACAGCAGCCCGAGGTCACTGCAGATGGCGTGGGAGTGGCTCCACCTATAGTGACACGGTGCTGTAAACAGCAGCCCGAGGTCACTGCAGATGGCGTGGGGGGGGCCCCCCTTTTAGTGAAACGGTGTTTTCCCGAGGTCACTGCAGATGGCGTGGGAGTGGCTCCACCTATAGTGACACGGCTCTGGAAACAGCAGCCCGAGGTCACTGCAGATGGCGTGGGAGTGGCTCCACCTATAGTGACACGGCTCTGGAAACAGCAGCCCGAGGTCACTGCAGATGGCGTGGGAGTGGCTCCACCTATAGTGACACGGCTCTGGAAATGGCACTCCGAACACGTTTTATTTGGAACACAAATCGCATGACATTATGTTCTCGAAATATGCAACAAATTTCCGCTCTTCTTCTAACATTGGCTAATATTCTGCCACAATCGATCCCTAAAACCAGATATGGTGCACATATTATAACTTTAAATACTCCATGCCGAAGTGCATGAATCCCTTGTACGATTGGCACAATACTGGTTATTACTTCCGGTTCAGTGTAGAATGAAGAGGGAGGGGAGGAGGCCATGTGAAAGGGACAGGAATTGCTACTTTAGAACATCGGACGGAAGATGCGATTACTACCGGATACCTATTTCAACGAAGGTGTTAGGATATGTTCAGACAAAAAATGAAGGTGTTCTTCTGGACGAAAAATAGAACCATAAATACCTAGCAAAAACAAAACACTTGTTTTTGGATGAGAGGCAATTTCCTAGCCCAATCGTTTTTTTCTGGTAAGGCTAATTGGGTCATTTTTTTTAATCACAGGAAAACCATACCATATGAAAATATAAATGCCATAGCACATGTCAAATGAACGTCGGTCAGGGACTGCTAGCTCAAATCGTCAGTTCATATCAAGTCGGTGAGCTATCATGTAGCCTTTAGTCATGCTTCTCAACCTTTGGCGCAAACACATTTTTTATTTTCGTTTATTGCAGCTAGTGTTCCAAGATAATTGACATTTGTTGTTGCTGGACGCATTCAGATGTTGTTGTTGATGTTGCTGGATGTTCGCGCGCTCGCTAGGCCTCTCAGCATCAAAGGAGATCGTCGACTATATGTACAGTGCACTTTGTACGACAACGAGCTTCAAAACATTTTTACATTTTGAAAATGACTTCAGCAAGCAATCTACACTTTCGAATTTAAAAGCGAGCTATATGGTGTCCGTTGCAGTAGCCTGTGGCCGTAGTCATTCGCATGCTTTTCCAATTCCTTGTGCTCATAGGTCACGCTTCTTGTGAACTGTTAGTACTTGATCTGACCTGTGCCGCTAACCACGCACTTCAAAACGTCAAGGTTGATGGATTTGTACGGACCGAGGATGCACATGAATGTTTAGTTCGTGGAATGTTACAAATGGAGTAGGTACACAGCACGGTGGAAAATGCCACTCCCCAGGCTATCAAAAGCAAACTTGAGCATTGGCCTGTGCTGGCCTGTCACTATGCCACGAAATTATGGAACGGGGCACCATTGGATTTGTTCCGTGACATACAACGTACTAAATGTTCCACATGACTCTGTTACAATCAGGAGTAGCATGGTCATGGAGTGTCGGTCATCTCCCTCGGATTTTAAGGCTGCCAAGACGACCCCAACAGGCACGGGCGAAAGCTCGGCGTGAGGGTAAAGTGTGAAGTTTGGGTGAGGCGAAATCTGGGGTCGAAATAAACATTCTTCGCATGTGAGCGAATAAGAGCATTTCGTGGTTCACCATCGCTCGCGATGAAGGCGACTAGGCTAACCACGGTAACTTCCGCATTCGGGGCGTCCGATAAATTCCACTGTTTGGGTCGCACTCTAGGACCCCATATTCAGGTTTCGAGACTGAATGCCTTACCGTCCTCTACTAGAAAAAATCGATTTTAGTCTCACTAAGCTAACCAAGCTGACAGGCCCGGCCCATCTTGGGCTCTTTTATAACGCTACCTAGGTCTTGTAACGTTGAGACATCTGAACCTCAAACCTGACGATTGTAATTCCAGTGAGGCACCCGTCAGCCTATCAGCTGTCCGGCTCGATAAACAATACATTGCAACAGACCACATATGAAATGCTCATTTTGTGACCTTCAGGTCCATGCTTTTTTTTTTTCTTTTCTTTTTTTTCCTAATGTCGACCCCTGTTTCGTATGCAGTAGTCTATCCTATGTGGCTGCACGCACTGTTACAAGCTCGATTGCTATTGGGCTTTCCCATCGCCAACTATTCAAAAGTTAGGAACAGCCAGCTTAGGAATGCCTCAGGATGCCAAAATACATGCCATTACTCTCCACACCTACAGTTCACTATAACTATTTGCATCTTTTTATTTGTCTTTTTTTGCAGATAGGCCACCACCAGTTATTAGCAGAAGTAGCCCCAGGAGCACCTCAGCTAGGTAGCAAGCTAGTAACGCCAAGGCACTCCTGGGGCCAAGGCCATGCTCTGCTGTATTCCCGAGAAGCAGCTAGGAGGCGCCACTGCAGATTTTGCCAGTCATCCAGCCAGCTGGCATCAATTGCAGCACATCCTGACATTCACCATGCCACGTTCAGTCGGCATCCATTGTGCCGGATTGCGTCTTTGCAACCGGGGGGCGTCAACCTTTGGAGCTGTCACTGCCAGCGTATTGCCTTCTGTCGGAAACCAGCCACCGTTGGCTGGCTACTTTGATTGCGTTTCAGTGCGCTGGGCGAGCGTGGCAGCTCGGCTTCTTTTTGTCCGTTTCTTTTTACCTGGCTGCTGTTTGGCAAACCTTTGAAGCGTAAGCTTCCGTTGACAGAATTCGACAATAATAAGCCGGCGTGCCGGAAGACCACAAACCTTTGATGTATGGATTCGATGGAGACATAGCATATCCATGCGAAGGGATGCCTGACGTTTTCTCCCGGGGTGGTTGCAGTAATTACACCCTTTCAATAGTGCAACTGAGAGCAATTTTATTTACTTAGGATGGCTATTGGATGCCCACAGGGGCACAGTCGAGAGGGGGCCACCCCCTTAGGAACCAAAAATGCACTACATCAAACAGAAAACTTTGAGATTGTTTGAGATTGAAAACTTTGAAAAAAAAACTTTGATGTTGCCAAGCATGGTACCAATCTCAAAGTTTTCTGTTTCTCTCCGTGAGTTGCTAGCAAATCACGAACTCCTCGTCTCTCCTTAGAGCCTTATATTCTCTCCTAGGAGCTCCTTCTTGAATCTTGGTGGCATTATTTCATTCCCTGGGGCTCTTGTTACCGTTTTGAGAACCTCCTCTTGCGTCCAAGAATCGTCTCTACTGTGGTTGCTCCATACTCTATATGGTTCCCACGGGCAGCAGAACGTATCTGGACAAGGGATTCTTATTCAAGAAGTGCCATTTTCTAAAAGTTATCTTAGCTGTTGCCAGTAAAATAGTTATAGCCTTATATTAGTGCTGCATAGGTGCCACTTCCACTACCGAGCATGCTGTGCACTCCCTATAGCTTTCCCTTGTCGGGAGGGCAGACAAGTCCACCGCAGCCGGTCTGGGGATGGGGGTTGGCATTTTAAAAGCATCCCAAAAGACAGCGTCCGATATACATAAGCTAGGATAAAATGCAAAAGAGCGTTCTAAAGCTCTGGAGAGTCAAACTCATAGAAAGCCAGAAGCATGCCTGATATTTACATTCTGACCGATGATGAGATCGCCAGGAATTATATTAGGCTCCGCATAAATCCCTGGAATTATGACGATGTGTCGGGGCTCCGGCGCGAGTTTTCTGGGCCTTACACGGTTTGGTGTGAATCTCCTCTGAAGTTTTGGAGCTTGGGTCGCTTTTCGGAGCTATATTTGATTTTTGGTTTGAGCTAAGAAACTTGGTTCGATTTGTCTGGCATTAGGCATAATATACCCAATGCAACTTCCTTTGGATCCCAGGACGTTCTTCGTGTGCGCAGGTGTGTGCATGTGTGTCTTCTGAAGTGCATGTGCATGTGAATGAATAACTCCTGATGTTTTGATAGCGATACTGCGACATGATAATATTGCAGGCGCACGCACACACACACACACACACACACACACACACACACACACACACACACACACACACACACACACACACACACACACACACACACACACACACACACACACACACACACACACACACACACACACACACACACACACACACACACACACACACACACACACACACACACACACACACACACACACACACACACACACACACACACACACACACATACACACACACGCGCTATTTCTTCGAGATTTCGACTCTTCCCTAGTCCCCGGAAGAATCTGGAAGTGCCGTTCGTGTATTAAAAGAAAACTTGCAGCTAGAAAGCTTCTGCAGCTTCTCTTGTCAGCAGATTACAGGAAATCCCAACAGCTCGCATTGACAGGAAGCCCCTTGCACATATTTCAAGAGATTCCTGCAGTCCTTCACTTCAGGATGCAGATTCCAGGAGGCTTCCTCAGCTCATAATTCTTAGGCAGCTCCTCAGATATATTTCAAGAGTTCGAGCTCCTGAAACCCGACGGACTCCATTCCAGGAGGGGCCTCTTAGCTAATGGCGGCAGGTTGCTTCAACTAACAACGAATTGAGACCCAGTATTCGGCCTTTAGTGGGCTTAACAATGCCTCACGACGATGAGGACCCCTTCGTGCATATCTGGAGAGGTCGCTTTCGCGCACGGCATGATAGTCCTTCAGCTAACAATGACTGGATGCCATAATACAGGTTTCATGTGGCCCCTGCAGCTGTGTTGAGGATACTTTTATGCAGGGGCGGGGATGGCCGAGTGGTTAAGGTGTCGGGCTATGGGTACCAAAGGTCCCGGGTTCGACTCTAGCGCCACTCACGACATTTCCGAATCACGCGGCCCACCGGCGAAACAGTGTGGGCGGCGCCATTAGCCGTGAATGTGCATAAAGTGTGTCGTGAACCAACCAATAAACAAACAAACAAACGAGACTTTTATGCACATGTCACGATGATTCCACATCCCATAGCGCTTAGGAAGCCTCTTGATGTAGGCTTCGGGGGTCATCTTAGCTGTGGATGACGGGGATCCGTGCATTTAACAGCACAGGCAGACCCTTATATACATTTAAGGACTTATAATGCGACACCCAACAGGCAGATCCAGAAGGCTGCCGTAGTTCAAGACGCCCAAGGAGCCCGTTAGACCGACGGGAAACATCCACACCACACGACAGGAGGCCCCCTGTACGGATTTCAAGAAGTCTCCTGCAGTAATCAACAGTGCGAGGTTCTGTGGCACGACACAAAATGGGCTAATCACGGCTGAGCCTGTGACACTGGAGCTTAGCTTCCTGTGCGACGGATGAGTGGAATGTCGTCAGGTCGTTGCAGAATATTCGATTAGTCCAGGTAGAATAATTAGCGGCTAAGCCTATGTAGCTATGGGGCTCTCAGTTCCCAATTCAACGAACCACGAGGCCGCACGCCCCTTGCATAGGGAGGGTTGCGATTTCGCAAGATTGGTCAATCTTATCCGACTTGCCGCACACTCACCAGGTGGGAAGAACATTCGGGCCGTTCTCGAAACGCCACGGTGTTCGTGCACGAAATAGCACCGTAGACAGTACACTGTATACAGTGCTGTCAATGTCTTTCGCTTGTCATAGGAGGAACAGTTAAGTTTTCACTGCGTGCTACACACAACTGGAACAGTGAGCTGTGCAGTGGGCGCACTAATGGCGGCTGCAAAAGCCGGTTTCGACACAGCATTCATTAAATTCATGAGCTTCAGCTCTTTTGCACACATTTTATGCAAACCTTCAACATATATTCATGCAGTAACCACAGGAAGGATCCCATATCCAGGTGCGTTCCAAGATTGTTTAAGGGGTAGGTGGCTGACATTCTTCGAGCTGCCAGGCGATTGTGACGGAGATCTAAGGCCTATCTTCACACTTCCTCTCACCCGCCAGCACTCCCTGCACTTGGACACATCTCGGTGCCGGCGGAGCGTATGGACCCGTCGCCATTGCTGGCGCCGTGGTGATCGACGACGCCCCCCCTCGCCCCCCCGGAGCAGTGGGGCGGACTGGAACACTCACCAGCCAGCCAACGCCACCACACAGCAACAGGCTGGTCAAATCCAGCACGCGACAGCCAGCCCGACCGCCAGACATTCTCTCCGCAGAGATGCTGCCTGAATAGGAAGTTCGCTCTTGGTCAAAGCAGCGTTGTGGTGTCATTTGTCTGTGCTGAATTTACCCGTGTTGTGGATACTTCATGGGAGGAGCCTAATCTGCTATGACCCGCCCATTGGGAGGACTATGCCGGGGGTGCACACGTCGCCAGTATGCAACAATGCGCAATGCATATTTTAATTGTTGACCCCACAAATGCTACATAGCTCGCCCTCAAAGCTCTGGTGACACCTCCAGACAGCAGCAGCGGTGACACAGCCAGGGCCATATATAGAAATCGAATCGAAATACCCGTATGCGTCTCTGAGGATAAAACTTAGCGCAGGGACGTATTTAGTTACACGAGTATTATCCCAATTTAGCTGAATAAGCATTATCAAACGCCATCCTTTGAACTTTTCCGAGTGTTAGCCCCTTGCCACTCTAAGCAAAACATCAAAGAAGGGAGGCAATTAGTACGCCCGTGGTGTGGCTTGCCCTGCTGTGAACTGTGAGGCAATGTGTTCAGCGATCGAAGTGCGTTATTTCTCATTTAAGTTGCCATGGGATAAAACCATTCTCCCTCTGTAAATGGAGTAGAATCATCTATTTATACATTAACGCTGTATATTTCTTCCACAATGACTGTTCATAACAACATCAAGACGAAAATGTATTGCATTGAAAATTATACATGAATACCCTGGTAAGGTATAGCGTGTATTCGATGCTATAAACTGTTAGTGGGACATTTGTTAGGCATATATTTACACGAAGGATATTTGTGAAACATGCTCCAATAATTGTCCAAATGTATAGTAAATTTACTTGAGATGATCACCTCAATACCCGAGCACTAAATTTACATGAGATGATGACCTCAATACCCGAGCACTGACCAGAGACATAGTGCACCAATAGCGCAGCTCGTCTTACTGGGAAAGAACCAGTTCGGCGCCGCATTTATCACATCTTGCGCCGTGTATCATGCAAACTATACACTAGGCCATTGGTAGCTAATGCATTCTGGTCTGCCTGAAATTTATGTGAAGTGTTTCCCAATGGCGGCACAATTGAGCTATGTGATGAAGTTTAGGTGATAGAGCATCGCCGGTACACTAAATGTTCATGTACATGTCCACCAGCCCTGCGTCCCGGACAAGTGCGCTCTGATGTCCGCGCAACAATGCTAGCATGCCGGCAATAGTTAGAATTGGCATTGCTGTCGACATCTGGTATGCAGCTAATCGATCTGCAATGAACGTGCCGAGTGTTAATTGGCGTCTTCGTGTTTATCTAGCCACAGGTTTCGAGTTTGTGAGCGATACCGGTTTTAGAGCGAATGCGTCGAGAACAACTAAGCATCAGCAATAAGCTTGCTAAGCATACTTTCCCGCCCTGATACCACTGATACGCAGCTTGCAGAACTGATGCGATACCGAGAATGCGCTTTCCAGCACTCTTATTAACCATCGTGTCCGGTCGTAAAGAGTGAACTTATGTCGTAATATGCGAAGCAAAGCCCCTTAAAGTGCACATGCGCAAAGTGAATATTTATCCAACATTATTGGAATATTACTGTACTATCATATAATGTGGAAAAATATCACGAAAAACTACAGCAAATCGATGCGTAGCATGCTGATAAATATTGTTGTATTTTACTGATTCTCAATATGTCACAATTCTCGGAATAGTGACAAACTGCGACGCAGTTGGCAGATACTCAATGCTCCGTGTAATGTAGCTCAATCTAGCGTACTGCCCGTGGAAACTAAACGCACCCGGATGTGCCATGTACGATATTATGTTCAGCAAATCCTTTTCCCAGTTGTTTCATATCACATGTTGCATATCGTGACGTCGTGGGACCCAAGGTCATCCAAAGCACAAGCAACCAAACAGTACTGTTGTTCTAATGTTCTAAATGTTATAAGCCGGCTTTCAGCTCGAGCTTGTTCAGTAGCGGAAGCACTCCACAGTCAAAACACACATACAATCCACTCAGAATAATCCGCACACCACTGGCAAGCGCACAACCGGGGGGGGTTGAGCCAGGCACGCCTGCTTCACTTGGCAGTTGAGGGCGTGGAGATCCGAAGAATATCTAAGTCCTGTATTACAGCACCCACCTTACTACGGAGAAATTGCTTAATCCGGGTTTGCATTCGACATTGATAAACACTCAGGCGTGTGAGGTATACGGGACGCCACCGGGAATCTTAATTAAGCGCTCATGAAACTTTTAAAGAACCCAACTTAGAACAAACCCTCTCGGCAGATAACAAATTAAATGATTTCAACGGCAGTATATATTCGTGTATATTGCAGCCCAATAACCGACAGGGTTGCTTTCTGTGTATATATATATCCATGCATTGCCTCCTACCCTTTCCCCTTATCTCCTTTCTTCATCCCTTTTCGTTCTCATCCCTCTTCAAGTCAACATGGAGACACGTGCAGAGCAAGTTTGACCTGCTAGCCTAAGAACCTAGCAGGAGGTCAGGAATGGCGCCACGCGACATGCGTAATTTTACCTATGCTTGCACATCACAGCACGGCTCAGCTTTGCACATACGTTTAATTGCAGGTTTACTGAGCCGCGATTAGCTGGAGAGAGGACGTTTAACGTCTCTGCCTGTACGGGGGGGGGGTAGGGGCGTCCCTGCCTGTACGGGGGACATCTGATCGACCGAGCTGGTCGAAACGATCATCGATTACCCTGCTCTGTGCTTGTTGTACAATATGAAACTTTGATCGTGTGCAGGCGTGTGAGTTCTGTTGAGTTGTGTGTACCAGCCTGCCACCGTGTCGGCTATGTCGGCTGTCGGTGCGATCATTGACCACCACCACACATGTCGCGTCACAAAGATATTTTCAAAACGTCGGTGCAGGTAGCATTGTCTACGCACTTCACATCCGGGCAAATGTTTGCATTCGTAAATGTTTGAATTTCAAATGTTCATATAAGCACATGACTGTATGCTTAAATGTTGGTAAAGTGAGGTCCAGCCTTACAGTTAGAACAATGGTTATTGACATCTCGACAACTTCGAACTTTGCATATATTGCGCTCTGCGTGACCGTTGCTGACAGGGTGCTTCGACAAATGCAAACTTTAAAAATATGAAATTCACGTGTTGTGATGGCCTCTAAAGGGAGCCGGTGACACTATGCACCAATCGGTGGAACGTAGTGCCCTGGGCGCGTCCTCCATGACTGGCATGTACGATGCAATGGTTGTAAGTTGGGTAAGCAAACGTTTACAGCTGGGCCGAGGCGTGAAATAATCATCAGAAGACATGCTGTGCTTGTTTGCTTACGCTTAGATTGCTAAATATTTATAGACATGGTTAGAAAATGCAGCTCGATACACGTGAAGGAGTTAATGAGGAGTTCTTACGCTCGACCAGCACATTGCGATAGACAACCGATCAGTGTTCTATTTGAGCAAGGGCCTAGTTTGTATGCCATCAATACATAACATGTTCAGCTGGCAAGATTGCTTTCTTTCCAATCATGATGTCAGCTGCAAGCGCCCGTGTTGCAGAAATGATTCACAGGACTACCATTGCATGCTAATGGCCGGTTAAATGCGCTGGGGACTATGTTGAGAAACAGTGGACATGCCTAGCAGCTTTCCGACGAATACAGACATTGCACAGCCTCAACCCGTTCACAAGAGTTTGTAAGGGAGGTCATTGACCAGCCTGCGAGCAAAAGATAGTCATGTACTATGAAAAGAAAGCAAGAAGCTGAGATCTGACTTGCTCTCTCTCTCTCCCTCCCTCGCTCTCTCTCTCTCTCTCTCTCTCTCTCTCTCTCTCTCTCTCTCTCTCTCTCTCTCTCTCTCTCTCTCGCCATGTCCAGCTGTTAGGTGGCACGATATGTGGGCGGCTGGCGTGGTCACCTGATCCTTCAGCCATGTCCAGCTGTTAGGTGGCACGATATGTGGGCGGCTGGCGTGGTCACCTGATCCTTCAGCCATGTCCAGTTGTTAGGTGGCACGACATGTGGGCGGCTGGCGTGGTTACCTGATCCTTCAGCCATGTCCAGCTGTTAGGTGGCACGATATGTGGGCGGCTGGCGTGGTTACCTGATCCTTCAGCCATGTCCAGCTGTTAGGTGGCACGATATGTGAGCGGCTGGCGTGGTCACTTTAGTTTGGGGATGGGGTGATCCTTCAGCCATGTCCAGTTGTTAGGTGGCACGATATGTGGGCGGCTGGCGTGGTTACCTGATCCTTCAGCCATGTCCAGTTGTTAGGTGGCACGATATGTGAGCGGCTGTCGTGGTCACCTGATCCTTCAGCCATGTCCAGCTGTTAGGTGGCACGATATGTGGGCGGCTGGCGTGGTCACCTGATCCTTCAGCCATGTCCAGCTGTTAGGTGGCACGATATGTGGGCGGCTGGCGTGGTCACCTGATCCTTCAGCCATGTCCAGCTGTTAGGTGGCACGATATGTGGGCGGCTGGCGTGGTCACCTGATCCTTCAGCCATGTCCGGCTGTTAGGTGGCACGATATGTGGGCGGCTGGTATGGTCACCCGATCCTGCCTCGGAAAACTCATCAGTAAATGGATCCGGTCAGCACGCCGCCAGAAGGTGCCCGGGGAGGTCATCGTATGAAGATGTCGCTGCCAGCAACCATCACAATGTCACCTGATAGGTATGCTGCTATATGCTAAGAGCCTTGTCTGCTTAAATTTCAACTGATGCTATTGCTATTAGTTGGAGGCTGTGTACGCTGTGGAGCTGAAGTGCTGCAATTGTACACTGTGCAGCTAAGCGGCGCTGAATTTTAACAGCCTTCCTTGTCGTTTTAACACCACTAGCCAGTTTGTCGGAACACGTCCTGCTTCGTAGCCTCTCATCGTCGTCTCTTCTCAAGTCATGAAGTCTCGGGTCTCTTGAATGTCTACCCTCGCCGTCACCTCCCTCCAGTTTAATGGGACGTTGTCTTGTCTTCCGT
This sequence comes from Imbricaverruca yamaguchii, assembly GCA_034440575.1. Classification (NCBI taxonomy): domain Eukaryota; kingdom Metazoa; phylum Arthropoda; class Thecostraca; family Neoverrucidae; genus Imbricaverruca; species Imbricaverruca yamaguchii. The sequence goes on from JAOTOL010001519.1 coordinate 332,409, forward strand.
AAATTACCTCATTTGCTCTATTATTTCCTTCGGCACCGATGCGCCGCATTCACCCACAACACTCGCAACACTCAGCGTCCTTACCTTACAATTTTTACGCCAGCGTGAAAGCATTTCAATCCGATCCGCATTTAGACCCCACAACGCCTTCTTCATGTACACTGTTCCTCCCGTCCTAACTGCATACTGTGCTGCTCACTTGTACTCTGGGCAGGCGCGCCTCAACACACTCACCAGGATTGATAGGGGAAAAAAAAAAATTTATAAGGTGGCCCCCCAAAAAATTTAAACACACCCACCCAAAAAAAAAAAAAAAAAAAAACCACTTCCCCTTTTTAAAAAAAAAAAAAATTTCCCCCCCCCCCCAAAAAAAAAAAAAAAAAAAAAAAAAAAAATATATATTTTAAAGGAGAAAAAAAAAAAAAAAAAAAAAAAAAAAAAAAAAAGTCCCAGTCATGAAATAGGAACTTTTTATTCCATGTACCGTATGCACGTGGAAACCATTGGTGTGGCTTATTTAACGATTATTGGAATAGCGAACGATTTTAGGATGACACTGAGTGCGAACATCTTACAGACCCGCTGAATGCATTTAAGCACAGGGGGTACTGTGCTGCGTCACACGCTCTCTCTGCGCCATCGGACTCGACTAGTTCTGACAGCCGTTTGCCTGTTTGAACTGAAAACTATTCACCTGTTCTGTGTACGTTTTTCGCTACTGACTTCTCCTTTAAAGGGCACAATATTCTTTTGGAGAATTTTGAAAAAAAAAAAAAAAAAAAAAAAAAAATCTCTCCCCTTTTCTCTCTTTTTTTTCCCCCCCTCTCTTCTCTTCTTTTCTCTCTCTAAATGGAAGGAGGGTGGACTGGGTGCATCAGATGGGAGGATTATCTTATCATTCCTAACTGCTATCGCAGTTCCGCACACCTCCAGGGCGGTTGAAAAAGCGCACTTTCGATGTGTCCAAAACAGTTGTTGGAGTGGGAGAGGGCGATGTCTCGAAGGGCGGTAGAACGTAGGTCGAAAGAGCTGTAAGTTCAGTCTGTTCAAGGCAAATCTAGGAGGGGAGGTGGGATGCGGCATTTTGAAGGTGGGGGGTGGGGGCAAATATAAATTAAAATGGCGGCACCTTGGGTTTGTCCAAAATAGCTGTTGCGGGGGGGGGAGGGAAGGCTGTGATGGGCTTCGAATGGGCGACAGGATGTGAGTCGAAAGGGCGGCACCTTCGGTTCGTTCAGAACAGTTGTTGGGGCGGGGGTTAAGGCGGCGTTTTGAAGTGGCGGCAGAATGCAGGTTGAGAGTGCGAAGCCGTAGGTTTGAACAATTAGTTGTTAGGAGGGATCGAAGATGGTGACGGATCACAGCTCAAAATTTGCACTGAAGCTTTTTTCCCAACATAAATATGGTTTAATCTGAGTATTCTTTTCAATAATATTTCCTGGGTGAGGTAAATCTCAAAACGCCGACATTTAGCTGTGCACTTTGGTGAATATGGCTGCAGTCCTATTCAGGCGGCGTTCCAGGAATTTACCATCGGGAAGGAGCTCCAAAGAAACAGAAAATGAAGGGAGCGAGAGACAATGGGCGGCACCGGGAGATCCAAAGGGGAGGAGGAGGCCCTCCTTTGGGGATTAGTTGGGAAGGGAAATCTCACCTTCGCACTTCTCCATGAGATTTGCGCCTGCCTCCCATTACAATTCAGAATAGCATCCAGTGTGTACTGGTCTGAATACACTGAATACCAACAACAGGTATCCCTTATCTCGGACAACTCACGTCGGGCCTGATAACATAGAGGAGATGAAACGTAATGAAAGCTAGTGCTGCTTTCCATTCAAAGCCCCACGCTATCCTCCAATCGAGGACATTTCACTACTAGCGCCGCGGTACGGACGGAGTAAATACCTCGAAGGCATTATGGCTAAGCTTATTTTGATAAAAAAACATCCAGCCATGAAAGAGTAGATGTTACTGCCTCTAATTTCAGATCGACTTCATGAAGATTTCCGAAATATTTGATGCGGTAGTTCGATCGATGAAGTTGAAGACGGTTACCATTTCCCATTCACGTGGAGTACATCTGACTAGTTTACAGCCTGCACATGTCCGTTTGTAAAACCCATGCTGTACAGTATTGGGACGTTCAATGTTTGTCTGCTGATGTGAATTGTACTATCCTTTTCCAAAATTTGGACGCCGCACCTTGGGTTCGTTTGCCACACTCGGTGTCATTGCACGCTTGGACTGGCGACATGTTGCCACAGTACACACAATGAACATTGAGGGTACTACAGGAGATAGTGCAGTATGTCACCTGTCTGCTGATGTACATTTCACTTCCCTTTTAGAAAATGTCGGCGCGGCATTTTGATTTTATTTTCCTATGTCCTCATTAGCATTGCGTCTGTCGCGTAGCGAGATGCATCTGGGTGCATTGGAGACGTAGGAGCAGTAAGATAAGTCCTTTTAATCTGCAACACCCAGCCGTACTATTGCAAATGTCGGCCCGCTAATTTAATTCAACACCGTTTTCCCTTGTTAGGTTTGTTTATTTGCAGCATCACAAACAGTATACGTCGAAGGGTTGCTTCTCGTAACTTCACTTCAGCTTCGCACGTTGTCCGATCAAAGGAAAAAGACGCCAATGCAGCTTTAGCCGTACCGGATGAGCTCAGTAAATGATCATGTAGTTCCTCCGAGAATCCTGGCAATCCAACGTTCAATTTTCCTAGCTTGCTTTTCCGGTTGATCCGACATGTTAGATTACAAGCTCCGACCTTAGTGCCAGCAGAAGCTACACACGTCCGCTCACCACGCTGCAAGTGACAGGCGTACTTACATCGCTCTCCCAAGAGAAGGCGGCTCGCTCGCCGGCCGGTGCCCCGCCGCTGGCCGGTGGCGCCAGTCCGCGTGTGACCGGTGGGGGGTCGTCACACCTCCGCCGCCTATTCTGAGAACTAATAATCTTGTTTCGAAGATTCGAAATGCCATTGCTATCGTCGATATCAATCCGGGACGAGGGTTTGGTCGCACTCAAAACCACACAAAATGAAACGTAGGGGACTTATGAGCTACTTTTCGTGAGTTGGAAGATCTCGGCGACGCATAACAAGTTTCGTGCGGTGATCTGATCTTGGTTGCACTTATTTCAATATTCAGAAGACGTTAAGTCATAAGAAGCAGTGCAGTGCACCCTTTGGTTGGCAAACAACCATTTTCATATTACATGCTTGAGGTGTCATATGTTTTGGTTCATTATAATGATTGGATGGGGTGCACATTAGTTCCCATAGACGGGTAAAATGCATTAGATAGCTTAAAATTGTCCCGCGTCTGCGTCTGAGCCTGGTTGGTATGTACTCCCCTACAAATGACCCATTTCTCCAATAGAGCTAGATAGCATGTCATTGGCTAGGTGTCACATACGGTTGGGTGGCAGACCAATATCCCTACCACCAGGAGATTCCAGGATCAATAAAACATTGGGCGTGGCGTAGAAAATTGCGCCTGGGTGCCACAGCAAAAGTTCCTTTTCTTGCCATGTGTTCTTTTCTGAGCAAACCACGCACCATGCTATTAACGGTCACGATGATGACGAATAATTACACTTCCAGACTTCCCAAAATGATTTTCCCAGAATTTCCGGTGTTCCAAAACCAAATTATTAAATCCATCCGCTCAATTGATTATTTATACACATGGAGTTGCATTGATAAGTAATTGGTGTTGCATTGACAACACCAAAAGTACACGAAGTTCCACCCGAATAATGCCACCCAACCTTGATCATCATAACTGATGATAGGAATTGCATTGTGTCAACATCGATAGCTATGTTTTCGGCTATCTGGAGACATAAAGCTAATATTAGCGCAAGCGGTGAGAACAAAGGTCAATGATAGACCCACCTTTCTTTATTTTGCCCACCGTTTTCTTCAACAGGTATCACGGAAATGCTTATTCAAAGCCCTTCGAAGAAATATAGGTGATTAAGGGCACCTGCAAGGCCAATTGTCTTAATATTGTAAAAAACGAAGTTAGAAATCAAGTTCAAATGAAGTTGATTCCGGAGCTAAAAGATAGTCTTACCAATTGATAGTAGCATTCAACTGAAACATGTCCATTTCGTGTTGCTAACCTGTTGAACGTCAACGGTTGTCACCGTTGAGGTCTTGCAAAATAAAATACCATGCTTTCCGTACCAAAAATGGAGGCGTATGCCAAGGTCAAACAGTGCCAATTGCACGCAAAGCAACATGTTGAAAAATGAGCATACGATTAAACATCACTCGTGTCGGTCACCATGATTCTTGGCAAGCATACGCGGTCGAAACGGTTTCCTTTCTATGTTCCGATTCTACTTCAAACAGACAGTTTCTATTTTCCATTTTGCTGGTGCCAGTTTCCGGATATGTTAGCGTGCGCGCTGTGTGTAGAAGTTGCTGAAGCAGACCCGGTTGACTGCGACGTGAGGGTAGGCCCACGCACTGTCGGCAGCTGACGATGCGTGCCAGCTTGAAGCCACGTACCATCAATCAAACATTCCAGGACGGGAACTAAAAAGAAAACATGGAGGAAAACAAACGATTCCTCCGTGCAAATCGTAGGGGGATAAGAGGTAAGACGCATTTGACTAACGTGCAAAGGTAGCTACCTTTTTGGACCATTTTGCATACTGTCTCCAATTATTATAACACATTACCCACTAATGGGGGAGGGGGAGTGACCTCTCAGCCCCTACCCCACTCCCTGAGCCTGCGCTATCCAAACATTGTAGCTGAGGAGACAACTTCAGCAAAGTGGGTAATGATAGCTGGAAGTGTGAGGACGTTGGGAAGGCTGCCGACAGACGAAAAGTCACGTGACAATCTGGCAAATTGCCTCGATGGGACGGTAATCGTGTAGAGAATATCAACAGACGCCCCCGGTCGTGTTGCTTCAGCGTGACACAAGCCGTGCAGCGCCTGCTCAACATCAGCAGCAGGCACGACTTCTGAATGAAATGTCGCGCTCAGACAGGTTAACTGGGGCAAAGGGACCGTCGTCAGCACAGAAAGCAGGGCAGTTAAAAACAGTTATTGTCACTGGTTCGTGAACTGTCTTGATTGGATCTAAGACTGTGTCTGTCATCAGTTTATACGGATGCAATGGAGGCAAGAAGCAAAAGTAAAAGCAAAACACGGAAGGCGTAAAACAATTATACACCTATGTCAATCACCAAGCACGAAATTATACACATCAGCGATCTGATAACTTTTCCTGCGACTCCAGATACGTCAGTCACAAGCCAGACTATTTCAAGCGCACCAGAAGTACATCTAAGACACCGCGTGTCAGGAAGCGCTTGTCATTTCCTCGTGAGAACTGATCGCACCAGAAATGGATACATCACTTGCGAAAACTGGAAAAGCAGATGTCTAACCCAGATGAGTTTCGCGTACTGGCTCTGGAGCACATCGGATCATTTCGGGGTTGGGCGACAATCTATACCGATGGATCTCGAACGGAGGACGGTGTGGGCAGCGCTTTTGTTTGTGACTCCGTTCGTTGCCCAATCCTTTTCCCTCCCGACGTACTCATCCTCTGTGCTGATCAGAACTGATCGCTATTTTGAAAGGTATTCTGAAAGCCGCCCCGGTAGCTCAGTTGGTTAGAGCGCTGGCCTGATCTGGTCTCCCATGTACTGGCAACACAGGGTTCGAGTCGCTTCGCGCGCTCGCATTTAGCCCCCGGCCGTGAGTGTCAGTTGGCAGCTGGCCCGATAAGGCCGGGGACGAGCTGCAGGGCGGCCGTGTCGGTGCATTGGCGGCACGTTAAACTTTCGGTCTAAATTCTGCCGTTGAACTGGAGTTCATGGATCGGGTGGTGGGGCCAGGGTTCACGCAACAAGCTCTGCTTAGCAATAGAACCCTGGCTCTTCAAGCGACCCCAGCAACAAATCGGATTAATTAAAAAAAAACTATATATTACATCGAATTATCGGAGGGTGCTTTCATGCTATCTTCACCAATTCATACAGCAGGTGTTTGGCCCTGAATACATTTTATCCGTCCAACTCCCTTTTGTGTGATATTTTTTATATCATTTATTTCATTTTCAACACATTTAATCAGAGTTCTTGCTGTGGTGGCTTTATGAACCAGGGTCCGATTGCTAAGCAGAGCTTTTTGGGTGAACCCTGGCCCAACCACCCGATCCATGAACTCCAGTTCAACTGCTGAATTTTGACCGAAAGTTTAACGCACCGCCAATATGCCGACACGGCCGCCCGGTACCTGGTCCCCGGCCTTATCGGGCCAGCTGCCAACTGATCCTCCCAGCCGGAGGCTAGATGCGAGCGCGCGGAGCGACTCGAACCCTGCGTTGCCAGGACAGGGGAGACCAGAGTGGGTCAGCGCTCTAGCCAACTGAGCTACCGGGGCAGCAGACCAGTTTGACCTAAGATATTCTAAACAGTCTGACCAATGTGCACAACAGGAGACGACGGGAGATCCCGTGTGCGCTTCCTAGCCATGTGAGTGTTTCTGGGAACGAGTTGGTGGATGCTGCGGCGAAGCGAGCAGCGCGCGCGCCGTGCACTCGGACGCTGCCGCTTCGTGGCACAGACCATTGCCGATAGGAGTCCAGCTTCCCCTAGACGAGTGTCAGGCAATGTGGGACGCGACACCGGCGAACAAAGAGCCATTAAACAACGTCTGAGACCGTGGAGCTCGTCCTGTCATAATAGACAATAGAGGTTACACCGTGCCGCCACCGAATAGGGGATACTTATGCCACTCACGGCTATTTATTGTGTGGTGGCGATAAACCTCGGTGCTGAAAATGTTGTGCACCACCAACAGTTCGCCATGTCTTGGTCTCGTGTTCTCTTTATGCTGACGAGTGTAGACGTACACGTTCAATTTTCACGGACATAATTCACTAAGTGATATTCTGTCCGACACTTCTAGCAATGTCCAATCGGGGCGCACTGATGGACCTCCTTTCTGACATCGTTCTCCGCGATATATACTCCTCACTGATATGCATTACACGCAAAATCTACAACACAATAGTACCACGTAAACGGTGCACACAAGAAGAAGCTTCATACTTTCTCTAACCATATTTCGAAGACCATCTGAGTTGTGGGCGCAATATGACCATAGTTATCGACGCGCCCTAAAGCCCAAATATCCAACACGAAGTGATTGTTATTTGGAGTACGTCTTAACACCTGCAACCTTCCAAGATTCTGCCTGGCTACCTAAGATGTTTCATCCAGACAATTTCACCTTGGCCAGCTGAAAACCAAAGTGATTATTGCATCTCTCGTACCAATGCTCCTGATATTTCGTCATGTGAAGATTATGTACATTGCTGGCTGGGTAGATTTCGTGCATCAACGTTCTGTTTTCAACACCTTATGAAGAAATGCCACCAAACCGTCGTTCCTTCAGCTACCAACGAATGAACACCGAGCACACTTCTTAGCTTTCGATTTGGTGAAATGGCACGCGACTATGACCTGGGCCTTCGGCTAGTTCACCGGTGTGTGGAATCCTCCGAGTCTCCAGCGCGCGTCCCATCTGAGCCCGTCTACACATACATAACGGGACAACATGTTACATTTGCAGGCGTCAAGTACGCCTACGGCGCACTGGTGCTTAAAACGACAGAGCCACCACCAATCATCTGCAGCATGCACACCTCGAGAGGGCACTTATGCCGACGGGTGGACGTCACTCACGTCTCTGAGATGAGGGCGCGAATTTTGCAGAGCGGCCGACCGAGGCCCCACGGGTACTGGCACCAGTAGACCTTCAGGTCGTTGGGCAGTCCTGCCGGCGAGCGGGAAGGTCAGTCCAGCGGGACAGCTCGTGCGATCTGACGAAGTTATGACGAAAAGGTTGCCTGGTTCTGTTGGTTAAGATTGTCCTCTGAGTATTCCGACGTTGACTCAAAGTCGCAATGCGCTCTGTTCGTGCGAACGCTTGCACTTCCCGGCTGTTCAAATAATGAAGAAAGTTGTCGATGGCCAGGGTTGAAATCTTAGCCTGCTAAAATCATTACTGGATACCTAATGGTTTCAACCGATTTCACCAGATTGCAATCGATGTCAATTAGGATATATATATATACATATGAAGGTAGTTCTGGTCGTGAATTCATTCAGCAAGAAATACGTATCAAGTATACTATTTGCTTGCAATAGAAAGCACATCAAAAGAAGTTGTAATGCTATGGGAAACAGCGTTAAATGCTTTAACCCGCCCCTGTCTCTTCTGTCAGATCCTCACACACCGTCTCGAGGGGGGTCAGTAGAGACCCCCATTTAATCTCCAAACTAAGCGTCACACGAAAACAAAATAGATATCATCCGAAAGCACTCGATGGGAAGGGCCAGACACTCCCAAAAACAAAACAAATTCCCCCCAAAAGTGACGTCATTAGGGGCCCTAGTGTTTCACGACCTACATCATGTTTGTGGTTCCGAGAGGCTCATTTTAAGGGAGGTTTGAAGAAGAAAAAATATTTGGAATCTGAAAGGGAAAGCGATACCGACCAGGACAATACAATTTTTGGCCATCCAAAGACCAAATACTTTTTGAAATTGTAAAATTTTTAGTTTTTAAGCTTTCTTTACTTTTCCTCCTTTAACGGGCAGAGCGGGCCGAAAAATGTTGTTAGAAGTCAATTTGTACCAATAAAAAATGTGTTCTTCACTCAGAATCTCCCATTTGAACTCTAATAGGCAAATATGCAAAATTAATTAGTAATTAAAAACGGAGAAAATGGTAAATTCCTATTATGCGCTTTGTTGCGTCTCAAAAGATAAGCAAACGCTGAAAGTTTCATTAAAATGTTTCCATCCGTTAACGCGTGACGACTGGTTGAACATATTTTTAGGTGACCTCATTTGACCTTAACTAACTGGTTGGCCCTATACGACCGGACTTAAACATTTTGTCACAACATGCCAAATTGATGTGGGAAAAGTTATGCCAAATTTAGGCGCGCTGTCGCCCGCCGTTCTTTCACTATCCGCGGTAAACCTTATAGGGGGTCGTCAACGAACCCCCTCGAAAAGGCGCGGGTTAACCTAGCCTGAAAGCTAGCTTGCCTATGCCAGACGCAAAACTATTGGCGGATGGTGGCAGCATATATAAACTTCCCGTCTCGTACCAATTGCAAGAAAAAAGCGTTGATTTGGGTCATGCCTGTTGCGTCATTTGAAAATGTTCGGCATTCCTTAAAGTATCTGACCATACATCGACCAATACCTGAGTACATCTAAGTTTGCGTTCAAGATGCCATCTGATATCCTTAGCGGCACAGCATCCCGATCTCTGAATCTAGAGAGCAAAAGCCTGACGCTCTTCCGATTGAATCTTCAACTTCGAGGTGCGTGATCTCTTCATTTGGCCATTTTCATCAACGCCTGCGTTATGTCATACTTGCTCGCGGTGTGCACTTTATGCATTTCATTCAGTGCTCAGCAATATAAATGAGAGGCTGCATCCACTACTCAAATACACTACTATTCTCTAAGCTGCTGCACCAACTCAATGGTGCTGTGCCAACTCAACCCTCTTAAAACGATTAAGGGGAACAAATTTCACCTTTCATGTGAACCTTTTCAGCCACCACCCATATATTCTATGCAAAACCTTACCAGCATTGGGGAGGGGAGGGGAGGTAGGTGTCCAGCGTCCTCATCCACCCAAAAAAGGCAACGGAGGTTTCACCCCTATCTATCACAGCTACCCATAGTTGGCTGGGATTATGTTGATAATGTTCAGCTGATCGCCAACAGGAAACAATTTCCGTGCTAGCTTGGTGTGCGCATTGAAAAATAACGGTATTGTTACATACGGCGCTAACGATGCAGGTAATGCATCGATGTTCCACAGTAACGTGGCTATCATACCAGAGCAATCCAAGCTGAAATGATTTCTCCTTTAGAGAACAGATGGCGATGTAGAATGTGCACTGAAACTGTACTTCCGAGCATGAATAGCTAAACCTGATCACACAATACGCCAAACTTCCAGCTATCCTTACCCACTCCACTGATGTTGTTTCTTCAACTACAATTGTCGGGATGGCGCGCACCGAGGGAGTGGAGAGGGGCTGAGAGGCTCGGAAGCAATTCAATGAGCCTTCAATGAGTACCAAAGTACCGAATGAATAAGGCGGCTATTGCTAAATACCTGACGGTGCAATCAAGCGTGTGCTCAATCGATACGCCAGGACGTGATGCCGACCTCATTGCTAGCAACGCATCACACACAGCCGGCCATTAATCAGGCCATTAATCAGGATCATCGTCAGTGGCGAGGACCGTTCGCCAGGCCCTTACCGGCGGCGAGCAGGGCCGCTCGAAATCCATATTGCATTCAACAGGAAAGCCATCGGGCGGATCAGGACATTGTCCGCACGGAGAATTGAGCCCATAGTGAAATCATCCACCGGACACAACATGTCGGCTAGGTTTGCTTTCTGAACGGCACTTTCCGAGACGAGCTCTCATATATTAAGAGCATATATCCGAGGCTGTGCTGCTTCTTAGAGAAAGAATGACACCTAATAATTGCATTTTAAACCACACATAACGCACTTTTTCTTCCATATACGTTGTCCATATTTCGAGCACATCCCGAAAGGCATTGATCTACTCAAGAGACTGGATGTCTACGACACAAAGGCAGAGGCGAAGCTACGGGGAGAGATCGGAGCCCGGATCCACCCCTTTTGCAACCAGAAACGCATCTTGTCAAACAAAACAGTCTGACATTGTCATCACGAAATACTATACATTTTCGGAACGCTTCGCGCACCGAAAGCGGTCTGTGTTTAGCTTTTTTGGTCGGGTCCGCTGAGAAAACCACGGCTACGCTGCTGTACAAGAACCATCAAAGGCTGCATGTGGAGCCAGTGATGGTAGAGTACCGTTTGCATTACGCTATCTCCTCAGGTTCTGGCTGATCTGGCTCTCTTCGTCTTCGCTATCCATGCTCGTGTTCAAGCATAGGCCTTCTGCCTGCTGTATTCATAGCGTGCCAGGCTGGTCGTGCAATATTGTCACACTCGCAGTCTGTGATCTTGTGGTTGTTTTAGCAATAGTTCCGGCCAGGAATTATAAGCGATGCCTCTTTTGAGGAAGTCCGATGATCGATCTAGTGTCACAAGCCTGCTACTCTCCTGCTATTGGTTCCTGTTGCGATGTATTGTGACGTTGCGCCTGAATGATGTAGGATCGCAATGGTGGTGGCAGGAGCAATGTGACTACTGTAGGTATGCACTTGCAAAAGCTTTCCACTGGATACTATTGCCTGGATCCTTTGTGCACAAGGCATTGTTGCCCATTGGCTCATTTTTGAATCAGGATCAGCTATATTCCAGATCTTGTTCGGGGTACGAGGAAGGTGTTCGGCCCGGCGCCGAGCGTGGACAGATCTTCACGCAGGGCTTTGTATCATCTGGCCAGAATAGTTTGAATCCCTGATTGCTTCCGCATTGATTTGAATCGACTTTTTCAATCTGGAGGATTTTCTTAAGGTGATCCAATCAGTGGTGCAGCCAGGATTTTCCTAAGGGGAGGGTTAACCAAACAAATGAATGAAGAGCAGAACGCTTTCAGCGTGCGGAGTGCGCCGAGAAGTTTTGGTTTTGCGTGGTGAAGATCTCAAAATTTGTATTGTATGATCAAGTATATTTTTGGTTCCTACGGGGAATGGCAAGAGGATGGGGTGTGCTTCAGGCTGGAGCTTCAAACTAGCTTCAGGATGATGAATTTTGTGATGCTTGAAATGCAATTTTTGTAAATCTGACATGACACATTTTTGTCTTAGTGCACAGAGAATGGCAGCTACCTAGACTTGCTTTAGGAAAATACCTATATTTTTGCAAGATGGTGCACATGAACAGGATGGATAATTACTACGTTTAATTTGGAGCTCATGTTATATTTATCTTATTTGATCCCTTGGTGGTTGCCCTGTTTCTTGCATGCATTGTTAATGCTCATGTAGCATAAGTTAGCATTGCAGCTGCCCAGTGCGCACATGTTATCTGAAGTGAGATCGTTATGTTTTGGTACAATACGGTCTTCCTAATGCAAATGGCAATCCTAATTTCACACTAGAAGTTAGTTTAGTTTATGTTTGGCCTGTTAGCTGAAATATTGAATAATGTGTATAGTATGCATACTATTTAGTACTGCATCCAACCAGGTTTGAACAATTTCAGCTGTAAAACAACGAATTGAATAACGGATGGATATGCTTATCCGATACGGATATCGATACATATTTTATTCGTTCATACGGATATGGATTGAACCCAAGTTAAAAATGTAGATCCATCTCATGCTCTTGCCCATTGGCATCATATGACCGTGGAAAAGTAAAACTGGGCGAGTTTGTCGGTAGGATAGTTAGGCTGCACTCATATACCTATTCATGTAGGGAATGTGCGAACATTCAGGTGAGCATTAAATGCCGAACACACCCACCCATTTTGTTAGATATTTGCTAGGCACGTGCCTGCCTAGACACTTGGGCAGGTAAGGAAAACACACCAAGTATATCGTTGGTTTTGTGGATTGCACCACAAAGCTAAATGCATGATAACCCATGAGCAGACGTCTCACATACACACAAATGTGTCACAGATTGTCCACAACTAATACCTTAAAACTTAATGCAAGCCAGGATAAAATTCCTAGCCGGTACCCACTCTCTGAGGGGCAATCTTCGGAACATCAGTGCTTTGCTTGAAAATGTGTACAATACCTCTGCTGATATAGTACCACATGTACACTTTGTGTGGATATGAGTCTTCATGGGCAAGCTGTTGCAAATCATTAGTATGGAAAGCCCAGGAAATAACATGAACATTGGAATATGCATGATATGGGTGTTCTGCAGCAATTGACTGATATGTTAAGTTGGAATGATATGCTATTGTTTCGAAATTTGATGTTGTTAATGTTTTTTTTTTTCATAGAAATGTGGCTTTTAGGTACGAGGTGGCTTAATTTATATATGCTATATCGTTCATGAAATATTTACATAAAATTCAAGTGGAAACAACAATATTGAAAATCGGGCCCGACCCGGCCCAGGTCCATTCATTTCTGTAAAATGTGCGGCAGGCTTTACCCATATCTAGGCCGACAATAAGCCCGCAGGGCCCGCGCCGGACCAAATTGAAATACACGGCCAGAGAGATCACAGCTGAGCGGTCAATAAGACGGGAATACAAGTGATGGGAGCCAAGCTATACGGCCACCGTGCAGCAATGTCTGCGACAGTTCGCCATTGGTCGCGACCGGCGATCCGCGACAAGCAGCGTGGTGAACGTGGAGTGCGAAGAGCGGCTGGTTCCGACCGCAGCCGGCGGCACGTGCCGCTTACAGCTGCCCGAAACGTTAGCAGACAGGGTGTCATCCGGCGCCAACCGAGCACCTACGAAAGGCATCGTCGTGTCACGTGTCACGTGTCACGTGTCACCTGCCTGACTGCTCCCGCGCCGTCGTGCGAACTTCGGTGTCATGTGACACCGACAGCGGGGCTGTGGCGCAAATGACACTGTGCACCGAGTCTGTGGCGTCCTGTCGCCTCAGGAATCACACACAACGTGACAGTCCGACACAACGTGACGGTCAGACACAACGTGATAGTCCGACACAACGTGACAGTCCGACACAACGTGACAGTCAGACACAACGTGACAGTCCGACACAACGTGACAGTCCGACACAACGTGACAGTCCGACACAACGTGACAGTCCGACACAACGTGATAGTCCGACACAACGTGACGGTCAGACACAACGTGACAGTCAGACACAACGTGATAGTCCGACACAACGTGACAGTCCAACGCCAACGTGACAGTCCGACACAAAGTGACGGTCCAACATGACGTGATAGTCTGACACACCGTGACAGTACCCACAACACCAACGTGACAGTCCGACACAACGTGACGGTCCGATACAACGTGATAGTCCGATACAACGTGACGGTCCGACACAACGTGACAGTCCGACACAACGTGACAGTCCAACACAACGTGACAGTCCGACACAACGTGACAGTCCGACACAACGTAACAGTCCGACACAACGTAACAGTCCGACACAACGCCAACGTGACGCCACCGCCCAGCCAGGGCCGGCGCCGCCGCCGGGCCTGACGCCGGCGTCCACCCACCGAGCACGAGCACGGTCAGGTCGGAGACGGCCAGGCTGAAGAGGTAGTAGTTGGTGGCCGTCTGCAGGCCCGGGTGTCGGCAGATGACCAGGCACACGGCCACGTTGCCCGCCACGCCCGCCACGAAGATGGCCGCGTACACGAGCGTGATGGGCAGCACCACGGCCAGCGGCAGGTACTGCGGCCCCACCGTCTCGCGCAGGTAGGCGGCCGCCGCCGCCGCGCCGCTCGCGTTGGCCGCCGCCGCCGTCGCGTTCTCCATGGCGCGGGGCCGCGTCGCCCGCGTGACGTCACCGGGCGGCCGTCGGCGAGCTGCGGCAGACAGCGTGGTTTGTGACGCACGCCGAGACAGTTGTTGCGCGGCGCGCGGCGGTTCGTCACCGTCGAGTTGCGCCACTCGTGGCTGACATTGACATAAAAAATGCAGCGCTGCCTAATTATATTTTCTGATTTCGCGTCCACGGCATACGGTGGCCAACTCCTGCGAAGCGCAGTCGGGCGTCCGCGTCCGCTCAGAGTGTGGGTTCAAATCTCACGTCGGGCAAATTTTTAATCAGTCGATCCATATAACCATGGGATAGTATAGTGCTAGAACAGCTGTTGCGAGGAAACATGGAGAGGGAAGTAGCATCGACCGGTCAGTACACATGGCGTGGGATTCGAGCGTGTTTTGCTCTTGAGTACAGCTTTCGATTCAGCCGGACGCCACCGAATACCACTCCCTGTATCACCGGAGGCGTCCGCTGTCCACCTAGTGCCACTCGCTATTTCACCGGAGGCGTCCACCCTATACCGAACCGAACCAATTTGGCATCATTCGGAATGATCTCACCATACGCACACAGCGAATAGCCATGCTTTGGGGAAAAGGAAGGCTGGGAACAATGCGGTATAAAATATCTACATACCAGAGAGGGAGTGGTGGTTCAAAATCAGGCTTGTGATCGACTCAATTTTTTTTTAGTCGACTCACATGTGACTCATAGATCTTGAGATCTGATTCGACTCGCGACTCAAACAAACTGGCATAAATTTGAATCGATTCAAATCAGACTTAGTGGTATCAGACTAATGAGCCATGTGACTCAGTGTGCACTGCCCACACATGATATTTGAACGATTGACTCATGATTCGACTCATTTTTAGAAAGATCTGATTCAACTCACGACGAAAAATATATTTTGGGGAAAAGAATCGATTCAACTCGCGACTCATAAAAACGATTGATTGATGAGTCGATTCTCGATTCAACTCGAGTTGTGCACAAGTCTGCTCACAATACGCCAAAAAAATACAAACAAACAACAATGCACATTTTCAAACGCTTGTGCCCTCTCTATCAGGTCAGGAGTCCTTTCTTTGGCTTGGGCTCCGCCGTAGGTCTAGGGGCTCTTTATATTGGCTCGGGGTTCTTTCTGTCAGCCAGAGGCCCTTCCGACGATCCGAGGCCCCTCCGTCGATCTGGAAGCCCTTTAAGTTAGCCCAGCCAAGGGCCCTCAGCATCTTTCCCGGGTTGCTGTCCGGGCCCTCTTAAACTACTCCGAACACTTTCCGTCAGCCCGGGGCACCTTTCATCAGTTTAGTGGCTCTTCATGTCGCCCCAGAGACCCTTGCGGGTCACTCATGGCAATCGCCTGGAGGGCCCCCTCAGACACTCCAGATATGGGCGGCTACTCACCCCACCCACTTGGATTCGCAACTGCCTTCTTTGAGGTACATTTTGCACGCTATTTACATATATATATATATATATATATATATATATATATATATATATATATATATATATATTCGGTGCTTAATATCTATTTAAGGTAGTAACACGAATATATAACCACTGTGCATGCACATGCTCATTGTTCTAGTGAAATGTCAAATGTAGTTCAAAGCAAGGCATGGTGGAGCTCGTCCGATAAGAAATAATAGAGATGGGTCAATCAATCATGAATCCACCAATGCAGGTCCCAATTATTTTCATTGGATTTTGTCCCGTAAGTTGAGTGGTGAAGCGACTGAAAATGAACAGATAATCTTGCAAATGCTTTTCAAAGGGAGATAATGGTATATCAAATAATTGTTATACGCGTACCTGCCCCATCATTTGAAGGACAGACTTTTACGCTACATTAATACATGACAGAAAGAGATCGTAAGCGCATCACTTTTGCTTAAATGTGTTTACTAAGGAACAATGTTTGTGCAGGGCTCTTTTTTCGCGAGCGTAGTTTATTCCCATCTGTACAGAGGTCCAGAAAGCTTCAAGTCTGATGCGCTAGACAATTCAAACGTCACTTTTTGCCAGCTAGGCTCGCTGTTACCACCAGCACCATGTACACGTTCCATACTTCGCTAATGGAACATCATTCATTCTATTTTCAGCGCCGTTCATTCAATAATCGCAGAGTGCTCTATAGTATTGAATGTGCAAGATTGTGACCTGAGCTAGCTCTCATATGTCAATCGTCAATCCCACATAGTTCCTGACCGCGCATCTACCTGTAAGTTGGTGTTTGGTTATCAATATCTATTTTTGGCTGGGATGTTTCGGTGGCGTATACTGGCCGGCTATGGCGCATGACAGGGATGCAGTTTCACCGTGGTCAGTAGGATGCTCCAGTGATTAACTCGCACGCTGCCGTGGTGAATATAAAGAAATGCTTTCTCCTCTCAGGCTTTGTTGCACAATGTCTATGACAGAAACGGGCCAGTGGTTCTTTCGGATATGTGGATGTTAAACCCAGGGATGAAATTTGTGATAATATAATTGGGGGAAGGGGCTGAAGGCGTAGGTCATAGGACTAAGAGTGAACATGATTCGGGGGAGGGTGTTCGAGCCTTCCAAAAATATGAAAAGTTCCACCATTGGCCAATACCGAACACCATCGACTCCCCTACGGCAATACGTCGTAGGGGATGGTCGCGGCTACAGGTGCAATATGTCGCAGGGAATGTTCGCGGCTGCATTCTTCCATGCAACGGCCATGGGCGTAATGTCGAACTTCCAAAAGTAGTGATCGAATCTTCCGCCTCAACTCCGATGGAGACGGAAGCCATGTCGGACAGATTGCTTCGGGTTTAAAATGTCAAATTCAAACTGTTACAAACCATAACTCGTAACCAAATGAGTTAGCGGCCACTAACGTTGAGAGACTGGTTTTGCTTCCGGCCGGATCGTCAGCGGAGGGCACTGGAGGGCACTGGATCGTCAGTGGAGGGCACTGAAGGGCACTGGCGTTAGTGGAGGGCACTGGATGGGCACCGGATCGTCAGTGGAGGGCACTGGAGGGCACTGGCGTTAGTGGAGGGCACTGGATGGGCACTGGATCGTCAGTGGAGGGCACTGGAGGGCACTGGATCGTCAGTGGAGGGCACTGAAGGCACTGGATCGTCAGTGGAGGGCACTGAAGGGCACTGGCGTTAGTGGAGGGCACTGGATGGGCACCGGATCGTCAGTGGAGGGCACCGAAGGGCACTGGCGTTAGTTAGTGGAGGGCACTGGCGTGTGAAGCGGAGTGCGTGTACCAAGCAAATCGCAATCCATGCACAAAATGAGTTGCATGTGGAAATTATCAAAGAAACAATATTTCCAATACGTATGTGTAAGTGACAACTAAGTACACAACTGAAGGCCAACTAACTTGAATAAATGAACATGGCATGACATATGAAGATAAAGCCACATCCATTGTGACTATGTGCTCTTCACAGATACACCAGCGAGCACCCGGGCGCGCTTATCGCAGACGCCATGCTAGCTTGACATGGGATGACATTTCAGAGTTCTTGAATGGTATCAGAGACCCACCAGAACTGATGCGTTCCCGACAGACAAGTTTGTCTTTCCTTCGCGGAGATCTCCAGATGTCCGTATTGCTATTCCATCTGACGTGCGGCAGAACATTTTGTGGCTGGGAAGTGCAACGTTACTGATCTTTCTTGGTCAAATAGGTCAACCTCCGAGACGCCCAAACGTTTGTAGCTTCTTAAATAGTGAGCGAACACTTAGGAAGTTGTCGGACTTATAGCATGCTGCAGAAATGACAGGTTGGGTCTTTTAAACTCCATCCAGCCCAGCTGAAGACAATTTAACGGATATTATTTAGATTTCACACCAATTCGAAGAGATTCTTTTGGACACTGCTGGACCTGAAAACATCACCAACTATGTTTTTCCCAACTTCATGTATTTCAGGACCTGATGGGAGCTCATATGATCTACGGCTTGTTTTTTTTGTTTGTTTATTGGGTGGTTCCTGACGAACTTTACGACACGATCACGGCTAATGGCGTCACTCACACTATTTCTCAGTTAGGATTCGAGATTGGGAAATATCCTGAGTGGTGCGAGTGTTGAACCTGGGACATTTGGTAGCCAGAGCTCAACACCTTAACCATTCGGCCATCCCCACCTCGATCTACGGCCAGGTGAAGAGATGTAAGATAAATGAATGTATTCATCCTGAAACTTTCACCAAAATAAACAAGTTATGATTCTGCGGACCAAAGCAATTCGCCACTGCCCAATTCTAGGTTAAACTGGATCTTGTGATGAAACAGGGCTCAAAATAGAATCAGTCATCCAAAGTTCATTGCTCTGATACATATCCATAGATTTACTTCCAACTGTTAACTTTGTTTTGCAATGCAGACATGGCGTTACTACTCCGATATGCTATAGACAACATTCAAGTATAGTCCTGGAAGCTTAAAGCGATGCAAGTGATGCAGAGCTCGTAATTTGTGTGATGCGTAAGCATATATTACAGCCATTTTCAGATAATTAATGTGCTTATTCAGATATAGAAGACTTGTCTTTACAGTGCACTTGGTCAGCGCAATGCAAATCCATCTCACGTGATTAATCACCAGATAACACACTGACATGTTTAAAAAAAACTAGTCTCCGTGTGTTCTCAACTTGTCTTGGCAACGAACGGTGACATTGAGGCCCGAAAGTAGTTTGCCATGCCAAGCCCTGTTCTACTTCAGTGTCCTGCTCACGTTCTGCTCGATGGGCCCGGCACATGGCACATGAACACGGAGTGCTCATTTCCCGCTGCTCAGTGGCGTGACGCGCTCAGTCACGACATTCCTCCGGGGTCGCCGAGGGGGGGGCACACAGTCGGGCACACATCAAACAGAGCGCCGGCACCCAGGGCGGCTGTTTTTAGCCGCCAAAGCTGCGCGTCCTCGCCGCCGGACCATTATTCCGAGGCGCTGAGCAGGTCATTAAGCTGTCTCCGGGGACGGAAAGAAGTTCGCGAACGCGCCAAGATTCGCGCACCTGTCCGTCGCGCGCCGGCGTGTCTCTCGGCACGGTCTGACGCCGAACGAGCCGCCGCTCCAGATTGTCAGCGAGGTGTGTCTAACAGAGCTGCGATTTGGCCGCTGACTGAGCTGCGAGATTGGAGCGGCGTTGGCGGACGATTCGTGACGGTGTTGGCGGACGAGTCGTGGCAGTGTTGGCGGACGAGTCGTGGCAGTGTTGGCGGACGAGTCGTGACGGTGTTGGCGGACGAGTCGTGGCAGTGTTGGCGGACGAGTCGTGGCGGTGTTGGCGGACGAGTCGTGGCGGTGTTGGCGGACGAGTCGTGGCGGTGTTGGCGGACGAGTCGTGGCGGTGTTGGCGGACGAGTCGTGGCAGTGTTGGCGGACGAGTCGTGGCGGTGTTGGCGGACGAGTCGTGGCAGTGTTGGCGGATGAGTCGTGACGATGTTGGCGGACGAGTCGTGGCAGTGTTGGCGGACGAGTCGTGGCGGTGTTGGCGGACGAGTCGTGACGGTGTTGGCGGACGAGTCGTGACGGTGTTGGCGGACGAGTCGTGGCGGTGTTGGCGGACGAGTCGTGGCGGTGTTGGCGGACGAGTCGTGACTCTTCTTCCGCCAGAGTGTCGTTGGCAGACTGAGCTGTGATGGGGCAGCTGTCAATGGTCAGCGAGGTGTTGGGTGACCACTGTCTTGTGCACGCTGCAGAATTGCCGAGGACGAGTTGGCACACGAGTTGGCGGACGAGTTGGCGGACGAGTTGGCGGACGAGTTGGCGGACGAGTTGGCAGACGAGTTGGCATACGAGTTGACGGACGAGTTGGCGGACGAGTTGGCGGACGAGTTGGCATACGAGTTGACGAACGAGTTGGCGGACGAGTTGGCGGACGAGCTGGCAGACGAGTTGACGGACGATTTGGCGGACAAGTTGGCGAACGCGTTGGCGGATGAGACCCAGATAGGAAGGTGTTGACATACTGAGCCGTTTCGAGTTGACTGTTGGCGTGCTTCTGGCAGACGACCTGCTATGTAAGAGCTGCCAATCGTGAGAGCGAAGTTGGCAGACGGGTTTCATGTAGCAGCTGGCATGTGGTTGGTGGGTGACGAGCATGTTGTGTGCCAGATAGACCAGACACAACAAGTTGTGTGCAACGCCTGATAAGTCATTGTCCCTGGCAAGAGCTTGTGCCGACCGTATTACGCTATTAGATGGAATTTCCCTCTCCACAGACGACTGTATTCCCCATACACCTTGAGTATGGGCAGGTTGTGCAAAGACAATTAATTTTGGCTGATATTGACCCGGATAATGACTAATATTCACAGATGCGGTACCAGCCTAAGTGAGAGGGTCAGACCTTCAGTATATTGAGCATTTCATGGAAGGGGGCGTTTGTGGGAGTGGGGGTGGGGTGGGGTGTTTGTCACCAATGACGTTGCACAGAACTGGACTCGGCATCCGGCGTCGCTGCATCATCTTCGTCTCGGCAAGGCGAATGTGGGTAGGATAGCCTCTCCATAGGTGAAAAAGCCTCTTACCATCCATGGAAGGTATTCTTTTTAATTACTTTTTTAAACATAAATTTAATCCGAGTTCTTGTTGGGGTGGCTTTATGAAGCAGGTTCTATTGCTAAGCAGAGCTTGTTGCGTGAACCCTGGTCCCACCACCAAATCCATTAATTCCAGTTCAACGGCAGAATTTTGACCGAAAGTATAACGTGCCGTCAATACAGCGCACGGCCGCCCGATAGCTCGTACCCGGCCTTATCGGGCCAGCTGCCAACTGACCCTCCCAGTCGGGGCTAAATGCGAGCGCGTGAAGCGACTCGAACCCTGTGTTGCCAGGACAGGGGAGACCAGTACAGGCCAGCACTCGATACCGGACTGCGAACTCCGATACCGGGCGATGGTAACTCCTTGGTGGCACACTCGTTTCGGGACCATTTGCAACCCCACTGCATGAAAATGGGTGTTCTTGCAAATACAAATGCTTCACAAAATTGCATGCATTAAATTGAAAAAGCTATAGGAGGGGTGGATCAATGCATTGTTAGGGAACACTTGTTTGGAGGGGCTGCATTTATCGGAGGGGCCCCACTGTGAAAGTACCTGAAACCCTTCCGCATTCGGCGGAAAAAACGTACGGGGAACGGGATGCACTTAAGCATACTGAAGTGACGTTTTTTCGTCGTAAACGGACGCCTGTTATTCTCAGGAGCAGCCTGTTCCTCTGATATGACTCAGGACTTCGTCCACTTCGTCGACTTCGGAGTTTGGACATGATGTGTTGTAGGATAGGTAAATGGCTATTGATTGATCATACAATATATCGATCGTGACTTCAATTCCAGCGGAATGAAATCAACTAAGTGAAATTAACTCATGTATTACTACAGCCCACGCAAAAGCATATACTTCGAATAATGCATTCTTAGCAAATTCCCCATGGCACTGAAACGATATATTGGGACAATCGAATCTGAAGAGAGCGCGCAACTTCACTTGGCACGCATACGTGAAAGACAGCATTCTTCTTTTTCATTACAAGTGGTTTTATATAGCTGTACGTGTCTCTAGGTTAAAATACATTGCGAACAAGTGCATTCTGTTCGCGGACGACATCGTTTGTTTACTACGATTAAAGTCGCGATCAAGGGGAACGCGATGCGAAGGCTGCCAACTCCCGCCACACGTGGTTGCCAACGGTGAAGTCACAACGGCCATCGTGTTCGACCTCACCAGATGTCATGACATGTCACCAGATTCCGATCGATAAACTGACGAGCACTGCTGTACCTCACCCACTACATGGATGGATAGTCTCTATTCTGCATTGTAACTGATGGCTGCCGCCATCCATGGAGTGCACAGCTCGCAGGATGCTCTGTGCAGTGGCCTACTGGTGGGATCAGTTGTTAGTGCTTTCGTATTTCTGGTTGATAGTAATCATGTGCAGGCTAACACCAGAAGTAAAAGCAAAAATATTCGCTGATGGTTTGAAGATTTGTGTAGAGTTGTAGAGAAAAGACGAGAAAGGAAGCATCTTTGGTGGTGGTCAAAGCTGTACTGATGGTGATTAGTCCCAGCCAACAGTGCATGCAGTGATACTCTGCCATGGGCAGCGACGCGAGTCGAGATAAATCGAGTTGTGAAATTGGGTTGGGATGGGCAAAACTCCGCGGCAATACACTGTTGAATGGATCGCCACATGAAACATGCAATGCATCATTCCCGACCTGAAGAAAGCTCGGAGGTTTGTGCATCAGAGGTTTGTGAAGAAAGCTCAGCTCCAACGTGTCCGCTCATGCACACGCTGGAAGGGAAGAAGAAGAACCTTGGGTTCATTAACGACGCATTCAACCATTAGGTCACCAACCTCCCACGCCGATTGATCGCGGGTGGACTCGGTAAGTCATCGGTTGTGAGATTCGAACCCACAATCTTGCGATCAGGAGTCCGACGCTCTACCAACTGAGATACCGTGGCCCCCATAATGCAGCGTTCGTCTCTGAATCTGCCGGCCGGTGAGGGTCAGAATATTACTCCGATACGATCACATTCATTTCCGAACCAGGGTTTGAGTCCTTGGGAAACCACGCTACCCTTACTCAGCCGTGATGGCGGTACGTCAATATCTGCGGGTCTTCAGGGAGGAGCTTTTGAGGATCATGTATACATCACCCAGGGGCGGATACCAGGGAGGCGCTGGATGAACGCACACCCCTTCGTCCCCGTGGAAAGGTGGTGCTCTCCCGTCGTTTCCCTTTGAACGTAGACAGAATACGCTCGGAAAACACCGATGGATAGGTGAGATGGTCGGTGAACTGGCACTGCCCGAGTGCATAGCGCATACCAAGCAGTTGGCGACGCATAACGAGGCACGGCTGGTTAGCTTCTACTGGAGACTCGCTGTTGGCGACGTGCGGAAGATTCCGCTAGCAATACGCCACGAAGTGTGTGGAGTGGTGCTCAACGTTCATTTGGCTGTAGCACATTCAATCTCGCGCACGAACGCATATAGACCAAATTAGAGTGGATCAAAGAAATATGCAAGAGCAGAAACCTAACAACAAACTTTGTAGAAATTGTCGACATATGTAGCCGGACATATTTGGACAGCTCTGACGCCGACATAAATCCATAGCAACCGCTGTCTTTGGAGGTGCTCACATGTGCCCATCGCTTGACACTGGAAACAGCAAGTTGTCTCTGCAATGCTGATACTGAGGTGCTTCAAATCCAAATTGTAAAATCGTCAGCAAAAAAGACGTCAGAGGTGAATGGTGGCAGTATTGAGTGCTCCTTTTCTTCTTCTTCTTGGGGGGGGGGGGGCGGATGTCTTTAGAGGAAGAAAGTGCGGCCTGCTGGAGATATTTGATGTCATGAATCATGGGAGCACACGAAGCCACACGAAAGCGCGCCATCCTGCGGCCCTTGGTTCGGTTCCCGGAGCCAGACGGAATATTTGTTGCTGATGCCAACGCGGAACCAACCACCCACCAAGTAGTTTAGGAAAATGTTGCATCTTTGGTGAAACTTGTGAGAAACTCACTCATATAATTTTTTATCAAAACCTGCCAGGCTGCTGTGTTGTCTGTTGAATACAAGACAATAATTTTCTAGGCACCGTCTGAAATCACATGAATGCTGATTTTCGTTGATACGCCAATATTCAGTGTCAGAGATCTTCATCAAGTTAAAATAAGCACATGCTGCCGTATTCTCATGAAATATGAATATATTACAGTAATCACATAAAAGTTGAATGGTTTAATTTGAACTCCAATGCATATCCTTACATTTCGAATGTGTGGGCACAGAATGTAGCAAGCGAAGATGCATGACATTTTGAAATCCATTGGCGTTGCTGGGACGATGGAAACATATCAATAGTTACAGAACACGCATGGATCTCCAAATATATATTCAGAAATATTTACGCACATCCAAGTCATAACCTTGACCTCTCACCAGAACAAACGTCATATCAAGATACGGAGGATACTGCCACCATCCCGTTCTCGGAGATATGTTTCAAGTGTATTTATTAAAGGGATGGGCATGATTTGACAATGTGACCTACTATGACCTTCGGTCACCTTATTTTCGGCCTGAGGTCACCTACGCTACCGTCATAGAAACATTCTGGTGTGTATGAGAACAAAACAGACCCTTCCAAGGATACCTGCACAAGCTGAATGGTGGTGAAGAGTCAATGATGCTAAAGGCCGTCTCCGAGAGGCGTTCTCTCTCAGAATTGCACCATGGCTACTGACGATAGCATGGCATGATCCGGCGGTCTGGGAGGCACACGCCACCATGACAATAATGTCCCTCCATGTAGACCCAGGTATCTGATTATAATTGGAAGTGCTATCACAGTGCACGGATGCAGCTTTGTGCAATGAAAGGCGTCGTCATAATTATCTTCAACCTGAAAGCTAAGTGTGGCAGGGCGTGCATTCAGTCGCGAATCAACAACACCAGTTGCACGACCTGCTTCATTTGTGCCGGTAGTCCGAACGGAGGTGTGCCTTCGAAGCCACTCGGACAACCACGCATCCATGGGACGTCGGATTGGATTGTGGCTTTACGACGCACTCAGCAGCGAGGCCACACCGCGTCGCCTGCCTCTCACCCTGGCAGGAAGGACGGGCACCGCGGGGAATCGAACCCCGTACCTCTGGCTTGCCAGACGCTCAACTTAACCACTGAGCTACCGACACCCTCCATGGGACGTCACGCTCCTCGCCAGGGTGAGCCGACACCTCTCCGAGAGCGGACCCTTGCTCTCCTGCACCGAACACGAAGGAGCGTCAGGGCTTGGCTCGGCGTGAGACGGTGTGGCGGCGTTGTCGCGGGGTCTGTGACCTTCAGCGCGCGTACCTCTCAGTGTCACATACCGCCGCGCTCGCACTGCCACGCTATTTACCGCGCAGTTCGGCCCCGATGCAGTTACGTGGGGCCCCGTTGTGGCGCGCGATGTTCGGTCACGTGCGCGCCCGCCGCATTGGCCCGATCTCCTCGGATGGGTTGGTCTCTGCTGATGGTAATAAGCAGGCGATCAACTTCTGCATGACGTCACGCAGTTTTTGTTTTCGCGTGGGCGAGTCCGAACTGCACGAGTTAACGGCTCTGGTGTTCCGCTGCCTTGCGGTTTGTTGGTATTGGTTTTACGACACATCGACCGTCGAGTCATGTAGTGTCGCCAACCTCTCACGCCGATTGGTCGCGGGCGAAGAGTAGCGACAGGTGAGATTCGAACCTACAACCTTTCGATTGCGAGACGAGCGACTCACCCCTAGGCTACTCGTCCCCTCCGCTACCTTGCGGAGCGTCACCCCGACACAGGGGTAGTACTCTTGGTCTTGTCGCTCCGCTGCTGAAATATTTCAGCGGCAACAGCAGCACATCGTGGGATAATGCCGTCAAGTTCATGCTGTTCACAATCGGCCGTGTATGTCGCGTCGTATTCTGACATGCGCTCAATCAACGATCCCCCAGTGGGGAAAGGGGATGCTCCAATCCGCAAGAGGCGGACCAGCAGAGCCAATTTCGTCAACACATCGCGCTAATAGTGCCTCCGAGCGAGGTGCCTCCGGAATTGCTTGCGCTATCCGACCAAAACTTTGCTATTGGTAATCATAGGTTATTCCATGTTTATTGTTTATTGGGTGGTTCGCGACACTATATGCACGATCACGGCTGACGACGCCGCCCACACTGTTTCACCGGTGGGCCGCGGGATCTGGAAATGCTCTGATTGGTGGGAGTGTTGAACCCGGGACTTTTGGTGCCTGGAGCTCAGATGACTCCATCTATTAAATTAACAAAAGGTGTCGTCATTGCGTAACCACTTCGCTAAACGCCTAACGCCTTCCCCAGTTCATGCTAAAATAACCTAACTGCGTGATGACCCTTACGACCCTGCCTTGACCACAGCAACCACAGGCGTCAACAAAATATTGGTCAGATGGGTAGCCCCTTCCCACACCGGGCAACCGAAAGTTCTTTTTTTCCGACACAAATAAAACAAAATTGGTTGTTATACATGGAGCATTGGAATTGGCTCGTTGAAACCGAGATGACTTGCTATTGGTCAGAAACCGTAATTGGCTGTAGCTGCCCTACGAGACAATTCCAGCTGATCCTTTGAGCTGCAAATATGTTTTCACATAGTTGTGTGTGATAAATATGGCACATATCTAGCTACATGATACATGGTGTGTTGATGCATATCGCTATAGCAGATTACTGAATAAGATGAGTAGTTCTACAACAATTGAAGTCCATTCACACAGAACACATAAGCAAGTTTTAAAAAGAAGATAACAAGGGAACTCTTGGGAAACACATAACAACACCACCCGCCACTGCCGGCATTTACAATTACCTGATCTGACCTGACCTGATCTGATCTTACCTGACATTTAACGAACGGTCAACCTGGTTTTAACGAAGGAACATTTAACCTGGTTTTAGCGAAACAAATGGACTCCTTTTAATCGCAGGTCACCAACGTTGTCGTCACTAAATCGGCTCACTGACCCTTCCTATATCAATATTTTTTAATTGTCCTCGAATGACCTTGATTTTTTGAGCCAAGTGATGGTCATCTATATATCCAAATGCAACTGGTATATGAATTTCCCCTCAGAACGATAAATATCAACATCACTTCAGTACTGCCAACATAATGCCTCACATTGCATACAATCGATATTTCCGCACATTCAGGTCATGACTTTGACCTCTGACCGGAACAATCGTCATACTGATATACGGAGTATGCCGTCACCATCCCGTTCCTGTAAACATGTTTCAAGTAATGATTTAAGTACCGATTTAAGGGACGGGTATGATTTGACAATGCGACACATTATGACCTTCTTTGACCTTATTTTCGACCTGATGTCACTTACGATACCTTTTAGAGTCGTCTGGTGTGGACCTGTCCAAAGCTACTACGTTTGCCGTCGTAGCTAGCGCGGTTTGCGAGAAAAAAACGGGGGAATACCAAGGGAAAACCTGGCCCTCGCTTTCTGCTGGAGGATCCCAGCCGGCTCAGTTTAATCCTCACGATTATGAGCGCTTTGTGGCCAAACACTACTCCAGAATAGCTTCCTACTCAGTGTTCGCATCTAGCCTATGCAAGTTTCGACGGCAGGTGACAGAAAATGCGATTATTTCCACCGTATTTATCAACAATTGGTGACAGACAGCTCTGCCACATAATGTGCAGGAGCCACATTAGCATCTACAGTCATACCTTCTTCGAAATCTTCGGCGCTTACAAGCCGGGCACTCGTTGCCCAGTCTGACTGAAAGCAGCTGCTTGCTGAAGCCGAATTGGGTGCTCCACGAACACGAATCCGAAGTAACTGAGCAGGAGCCGGCAAATGTGCTGATCGCATTATCGTCTCACAGTCCGCTGTGCAACTCACTCTGGCATATCATTCGAGACATCCCTCATTGTTCCCGTTGCACAGTTAGATGAATCGCGCCGCTCATCGCACGCATTGATGCTCCGCTAAGCAATGCGGCGTCCGATGTCGCCTATAGCTGGGCCGCAGAGACCGGCACAGCTGCTAGACTGCGCCGTTGGTTGACGCGATCGCCAAGTGGAAAGTCAGACATCAACAAGCATCGGGACGCGGGACGCCCGTTCTCGTACTCCTAAACTTCGCAAAATTCGGAACTCTGCTTCTTCTCGGCACTGGGGAATTTACGGCGAGCATTGTTCCACTTCTTCATGTTTCGCTCATGCCATTAGGTAAAAACGTCCATTTTGATGTGGGCAAGTGAATGCGAACTGTATATATTGATTCGAGGTCTTGCGGTAATGTCGAATCCGACCATGAATTGCATTTGTGGTGTTTAGGTATCTCGTGTTCTCTCAAGGTTATTGTCCTTGTGATGTCATAGTTCTATGAATTGCAACATAATGTACTACAATTTCCGCATTACGGTGTATATTTTTTCATACCTGGAGACGGCTTTTTACAGCAGACTAATTGACTTCGAGCAACAGCATCTTAGCAGCACTGAATACTTTTCGGTCTTTGTAATATTTATTAGTCTATGCCAAGAAATAGTGTTGTGCCCCTTTTTAAACTCGGCCACGTTTTCGATATATGATGCTTTTCTTCGAGAACTGATACTGTTTCCAGAAGACTGGACATTTTTGAAACCGATGTCCGGTTAGAATTTGCTTGGCATCAAATAATTCGTTTCCTGCTGATATGCAAATTGGTACTCCATGCGGAAGTTGTACAATTTTGTAATCTGGTCCAATATATTCGACACCCACGTCGTCCGAATTTGTGATATTTGGGAATGTTGATGGTACTTTTGAAGTGCCCGCGTCGGCTCCAACTATCGTGACGATGGTAACTTTTCCGTCCCAAGCGGTAGCGAAGCACGTGCGACTTACCATTACGCTGTCCCATTCTAACTGATTGGTTATTTGAGTTTTAGGGCGCGTCGACCAGGTTTGGCCATTTAGCGCCCATTGCGATATTCAAGTTCAGCGATCAATTTGTCATTGTCGTAAATGCGCCATGCAAAAACAACGCATGTGGAAACTAAAACCAGAATATGTACTGCCGAAAGTCAGTTGGCATCGATCGGCGGGAACCGAACAGAGCGGTTCATTATAAAAGAGCATCACGCAAGCTCCAAATGAGATAAACGAGAGGGTTTCTGCAGGGGATGATGTTCCGGGGGCCAGACACATAGAAACAGCCGACGTGTCCGACCCTGGCTGCCCGTGACCGCTCCGCTCGTGCCTCTCGTGCCTAGCCGACGCTCTACACAACTGTGGGGGTCGAGTTGTGCCGTGTTCAGCTGGCATCAGCGGCCGGTGGCGCCGACGGCCGCCTCGGTCCATATGTCCCATACATGTGTCTGAGTATGTGTGCATCGATGGCGCCATCGACCCCCCCCCCCCGGCTGGCTGAGGTAACCTCACGGCCGCCGTCACGCGGTGAGGTGTCGTCACGCCGGCTATCGAACACGTCGAGCCGCGACTGGCCGCCGACGTGTGACGTTTGTGTGACGACGAGCCAGCAGTCACGCCCTGTGGCGCGCCGGGCCCGCGCTGCTGCTTCGCCTTCCTCTCTCCACTCTGGGCGGCCGGGTCGGGCGAATGTCGCACTTGAGGCATTCCACAGTAGCTCAACCGAAAATTTGCCAATTTGCCGTCCGACCGTTTTTTTTTATTTTCTTGAAAAGTTGTGTACCGGGGGTTTCAAGGGCGAGAAATTAATTTATGGTGAACAAAAAATTATTTTTTTCTCTCCTGAGATACAGTTCTTGCAAATTTCCCAAAGTCAGCGAGGAGGCCTAACTTTGACGACCCATAACTCAAAGGATGAGAGAGCTATTTCATTGAACTTTTTTACATTGAATTTGGATGAATCAAGGAATAAGTTGGCTATCTCGGATTTTCGATTTTCAATTCAGTAGGTCACATGACTCCGTGATCTATCTTTTTGCGTCGTGACCTGGCTTATGTCAGTTGGTTTCTGCTGCACTGACATCAGGTCACAAGGTCACATGACATTGGACGTTCAAGGTCATCTGAGGTCACGTTTATGGCTATAACTTTGCCCCCAATAACTTTGCCATCGACACTGCTGGTGTGATTCAGAGAATTGTGACTGCATGCTGGGTGAGTGCGATGAGTGTCCCGGCGAGGAAGGTGTGACGAACATGTTGAGCATACTAGTCGAAGAGCGAGACAATGACGACGTTGACAGTGAGGAGGAGGTCCACTGCAAGCGGTGGGACAGCACTGACCGCTGCACGCTCCAAGAAATCGTCGCAAGCCAGGGTGAGTGCATCGAGAGACTGAGCTCCGCCATAGTGAAGCTGACAAGTCACCACTTCGAGGCGAAGGCTCAGTCAACGCACTTCAAGCATCTGAAGGATACCGTTAAAGATGGCGAAGTTCTTGTCCAAGGAGACTTTGCCGATAACTTCTCCTTTGTGGTGCAGGATGCCGCCCAAGGTTTTCATTGGGACACAGCGCAGAGCACCGTACACCCGTTTGTGGTGTACTGGCGCCAAGACGGAGAGCAGCGACACCAGAGCTTCTGCGTGATATCTGACGCCACAAGTCAACAACCGCTCCGTTATCGGCGTAATGGAGCTAACTTCGCACTGTCCCTCTAGTAAAGAGCAACAATAACACCATAGCTACATCTATGGAAAACGTGTCTTGACATGTCGGGACCCTCGCACTGGCCTCACCTTCGGGCGGAGGCCCCACCCGCCGGGACCTGTGTGAATGTGTCCTCACATACCTGGACCCTCGCTCGGGCCCCACCTTCGGGCGGAGGCGCCACCCGCCGGGACCTGTGTGAATGTGTCCTCACATATTGGGACCCTCGCTCGGGCCCCACCTTCGGGCGGAGGCCCCACCCGCCGGGACCTGTGTGAATGTGCCCTCACATACCTGGACCCTCGCTCGGGCCTCACCTTCGGGCGAAAGCCCCGCCCGCCGCCGGCGTCGGTCCGTCGCTGACGTCACAGGTTGACAGTGTGCGAACGGTCGCACCACGCTGCGACCCGGGGTCACACGGCGCGTTTTGGCCGGGTCAGCTCGGGCACCGTCGGCTGGCCGGTACCTGTCGTGGACCCGCCATGAAGCATGGTGCTGGAATTTCGCCATGCAGCATGCATCCGATCCGCACATCGGGCGCGATTGGTCGCGAGTGTCGACGATCGATGCCCACCAGCTGAGGTGTGGGTGCTGTAATATGCAGCACCCGCCGCGACCGACGTGTAGCTGCCGATACTGTGCGGCACCAACTTTGAAAAGGCACGTGGCAGCATGTGTGCGCCGACTGTACAAACTGAGGCTGCTGCCTGTGACATGGCGGCGCCGTTTTGTTTGGCCTGGACGTCCGGTAAATGTCAGCGGTTGTGTGCGCCAACAAGTTATCGCGGCGCTGGGTCTGAACCTGACATTCGAGCCGAGAGAAGAGAACTTTCACACTCCGGCTACCAAGTTGTCACGGCTGGGACGTGGCGCAATTGTCCCATCACCAAGTCGCAACGTGCCGTGAGGGTTGCCAGCGGCCTTGGGTCACCTACACATGCCCTCACATAGGCAACATTTCTCCGTTTTAATTGCTCAGATTGGAACCATGTGAACAGTGTCCACATGGTGTCCACTGGACACCACCCAGCGAACATAAGGGAGGCGATCACGGGATGAACAATGCCAACAATTTCGAACAGGTATTCCTGCATAACATATTGACACTGAAGAAAACATAGCACAGAAATTCCTAATGATTTCCATTTTCGCTGAATGGGCCATCCATGAGTTAAACGGTATGCATTAGGAAGAGATGGTGAGCGAAATAACCAGCGAGATTATGATTGTGATTCTTCTTTTCTCCGAAGCTGAACTCTACCCTGTCTAGATGATGATGGGCACTTACAAGAGAAGGCCAATGCAAAGACAGAAGGCCCGAGTTAGAAGCTCGGGCATATGTATATATATATATATATATATATATATATATATATATATATATATATATATACATTGGGGTGACACTTAGATACATGGGACAATTTACAATTGAGAATTTCTAACGCAACGCCCGCGCAGAATGTGAGGTTGGGTTAGAAAATCCCCATACCAAAATTTTATGATAAAATATTTATATTTAGAGGTGGAGCCAATCCATTGAAGTTCTCCCATAGCCTCCCTATACACTGCAAATTCCTCGGGGTAGGTGGCGCATCCATGCACTTTCGCTGCTAATTGAGCTAGAGCCCCGAATAAAAACAGCGTGTTGAACGTGGCAAGACGAATTCAGTGACACCCATTCTTAAGAGCAAGGGGCATCCAGTGACCTCTGAGGTCAGGTTAAACTGTTTAAATCAGCTAAAATTAGACATATTGGTCGTAGCTCTTAGAGTAAATGCGCAAGAGACATCGGGCGAACGCCAAAGACTCCTCTCATTCTCGGGATTCCAATGATGCCTGATATGACAACCTTAGGTCATGTGAGGTCAGTTCATGTCAAGCTACAAATCTGGCCCAATGCTATTTCCCTTGGCTACTTGGTAACCAAAAAATGAAGCTCAATGACTTGAACCAAGTAAATTCAGCAAATTATATAGTACGAATGACATTAATAAATTTGGCACATAGCTCTTGACATAAACGTATTCTATTAATGACACAATTAAACACATGCAACTTTTTATTGTATTACCCAAAGGAAAGAACAATGATGGACGTCTATTCCTCACAGAGCCCAGCATGTGATACAGCAATAGCGACCCCAGATCCGCATGCAATCCTCGATCCTACATGCAATTCGACTCGAGATGTTCAACCCAAATTAGTGGAAAGATATTGGCGAAAGTTGACAAAATCTCACTTATGCCATCACGATCGATTGAGCAGCACCAATTGCTACCAATCGGTCCGTTCCTTGGGATGTATCGCCCCCTGCCCCGCCCCATTTCCCCCGCCTTGGGATGTATCGCCCCGTCCCCTCCCCCGCCCCCCCCCCCGCCCCTCCCCCGCCCCGGCTCACAATATATATTCCATGGATTTGTAGATGTACATCACAAGATGTTGTGCGTCTATGCCCCATAGTTGGCCGACTATTCATCGCAAACAACTATCGCTTGATTGCAGAAGTTCAACTGTGAGTTGTGTCATAACCTTCAGAGCTGATCGTTGGTTAGCTTTATCCTATCTGCCGGATTTAGCAGCAACAATGGAAGCCCGGAAATTTAGCCAGCAAGCATGAGGTCGCGAAATATTTGACTATCATTGGTGGTAACAAAAACGTCGCAAGCAAAAAAAAAATATTGGCGATAGGGAGCTTTGGCAGTGCGCTGAAAACAAGGTGAGGTTCGTTATGCTCATCTATAATATCCCTAGCATGGCAAAGTAGGGTAACTATTGGTTACTAAACTATGTACAGCATGAGTAGTGATATAATTTGGGACATTATGACAGGGTCTTCTATACACTGTTCTGTTTTTATTTGGCCGGTGTAAATACAATTATGTTTCTAGCAGTTGGTGCACATCGTGTCTGCCTACAATCTTTTCTTCAGGGATGCAATTTGGCTACATTGAATTGGATGACCATTACCTTTTTGCGCACACCTACCTGGATACTTTTTGCGCACACCAAGGCCACTGAGTTGGCATTGGGTTCCTTGGGTATTGATTTATTGATTGATTGCGTTGATTGCTTGATTGCTCTGCTGTGTGCTGATCTCAAGTTGTTTCCATTTCACCAAGCACATCACACAGCGACTGATATGAGCAGGCTAATTAACGATGCAACACAATGGATGAAGATGAGGATGAAATCCACAATGGTTGGGAAGAGCCCCACGGATAGCCGAAACAAGTAAGAGTAAGACGCAGGATACCGAAATGCGTTGACTTCTTTCATTTGATTTCAGATGCACGGAAAGAAGCTCCACAAAATCTGGACAAACACTGCAAAGTGGATGGAATGAAGCGGACACAAGGGATCCAAGTTAATTGAGCCGATTTTTTTCCTACAGGCGAATCGCTTCGGTGAAAGAGGCTGGTCTGTAAGTCGATAGTATAAAAAGAAGGTGGTCGATTGTTTCTGAAGCACAACATGTAAATAAACTTCATGTAAATAACAGTATGATCAAACTGCTGACCAACGCCGGGTAGTTGGCTTTATTTAGAAGATTGAATAGTGTAACGTGTTTGAAGCGGGATTTCAAATGGTGCATGATCATGGTAACGATTATTTATGTTTACAAATTTACCAAATAAAAGTCTTGAAGAGAAGTTTTCCAGGTGACGTTGACGCTTTTCGGGAAGCAAATTATTTCTGATCGAATATAGTTCATGTTCAGTAACTTCCGTTCTTTTGAGTCCCATTCATTCCCAATGCCACTATTTTTTATTTTAGCAATTCCCATCCAGTTATTGAAGAGACAGGCTTTCAAATCGCATGCGACGAAAATCAATGACCGCAACTTGATATGTTTTCTACGTTATGAAACCTTTGTTTCAAATGATCAAGCATCTGGTCTCGTCAATTAAACGGATAATTCATTGCGGTTTTCGACAAGCCCATAATATTTAACACATTGTGATGTGTTTACCATAGAATTGGGTGATCGTGTTCAAAGAATCTTTCGTTATGAGCAAATTAGTGTTTCAGCATGGGTGAACGTCAGTTGTCAATGTCATTTCTAGAGACGGTGGTCTGGCTATGGTCCAAATGTTAACCCGTCCCGACTCGGGGGGGGGGGGGGGTCTTCAAACGCCCCCCTCAGGCTTTTCGCAGATAGTGGACGAACGGCGCGCGGCAGCGCGCCCAAATTTGGCATACCTTTTTCCACATCAATTTGACATGTTGATTCGAAATGTCTAAGTCAGGTCATCTAGGGTCAACGAGTTAGTCAAGGTCAAGTGAGGTCATCTCCAAATAAGTTCAATCAGTCGTCACGCTTTAATGGATACAGATATTTTAATGAAACCTTCAGCATTTGCTTATCTTTACGGATGCAACAAAACGTACGAGTGGAATTGTTTTCTCTATTTTCGTTTTTGATTACATATAAAGTTTGCGTATTTGCCAAATTGCAGTTCAAATACAGGATTCTGGCTAAAGTAAGCATTTATTTACTTGAGAAAGTTGACTTCCAACAACGTTTCTCGATCTGCTCCACCCAATGGAAAAGGAAAATTAAAGAAATCATGAGAACTCAAAATTTTGGAATTTCAAAAAAGCAAATTTTATTTTATTTTTGTGGGCCAAAAAACGTATAGCCCTGGTCGATTTCGCTGTCCTTTTCTAATTCCAGATAAATTGGGTTTTTCATATATCCCCAAAATGAAATGCCCAGAGTCAAAAACATAATGTAAGTCGTGAAAAGTCGTGAATACCTAGCCCCCCTGGTGGCGTCGCTTTTGGAGGGAAGTTGTTTTGGAGCATGGACCCGGACCCTACTCGTCGGGCGCTTTCCGATGACACCTCTTTCGATTTTGTGCGATGCTTAGTTTGGATTTTAGAGGGGGTCTTCAACCCCCCCCCCCCCAGAGACGGGGTGTGAGGATTTGACCGGAAAGACGGCGAGGGTTAATAAGAATGGCGGACGCTTGAGCTTAAACATCGAAGGTGCAGATGTATGTATGCATAATATTATTGACTAGTTGCCAATTGCGTCAAAACTCTTAGTTGTTCCCTTTTTGGTGTAGTGCAGCAGTTGCAGTTTCTGCAGCGTGATGGAAGCAGAGCAAGACCTGATTGGAATGGGTTTCGAGGTCGGAGAAGGTTAGTAAATGCCCGTCTAAGCTGATGCGAGGGTGATGCAGGATGGACTGGTTATAAGCTACGTCTTGCACATCTTTGTGAACGAACTAAATATAATTCAAGATATATATATATATATATATATATATATACATATATTATCAACATCCATGGATACTTAGCAGACCAAACGAAGATCTCAAAACAAGAGGCGCCGAATGACATTCAACATGCATCATCAATATCGCCGACGCTTTTGGACACCACTACGTGTACTTACTGCTGTTGTCGCCGTCATAGTCGGAACAACTGGCAAGACGACTAGCTGACACCAACGATACTGAGCAACGATGGTAATACTGAGAACGCGAACCTGGGCAACCCGATACGAAACTTGCTGTCATCCGAGATAGCCGAGGGCGAGCTGGCAAATCACCAGGTAACAAAACCGAGATGAAAACATGCCCACAGTTCGAAAGACACCAAGTTCCTCTACAGTTCAACGTGTTCAGCTCAAATTCGACGACAAACTGGGACAATTCCTTTAAGGGAGGCTTAAAAGGTCACTCCACTGCGCCACATTGGCTCCCATTGACTGTTACCTAGCACGCCGTAGGCCGGCTGTAGAGGAGGAAGTACGTGAACCCGAAGCCCACCAAATGCTGCCGTAGACGATTTTTCTGACAAATAACGGCTGCGATATTGGTATGGCTTCTGGGCGTTCTAATATCGTTTATGCCTTGAATATATTCGCGTACCATGCGTCCGGATTGCATGGATAATATCCTTCACCGAATATGTAATGTGGGCGTTCCTTCCGCTTTTACGTCGACGCGCTGCACTTATATGGGACATATGATGGCTAGGACAGGGTAGGTTGGGCTAGGACAGGGTAGGTTGGGCTAGGACAGGGTAGGTCGGGGAGGATCAGAGTGAGGTTTGCAAGCCGGCTTCCGAACTATGCATGATAGAGACATAGTGCAAACTTAATTTGAAAGCGAATGCAGCATATAGCTCATATTTCAGCATAGTTGTCCACTTCGAGCCAGGCTGAGACTCTAATACGTTTGCACAGTGACGCGTCCTTTATCTTGAGAAATGATCTGAAAAATGATGTTCCCAAGAAGAACTGATATCGAACTGAAACATCCTTGTAAGCTATCCAGCTTCTTATCGCTGGATAACTTAGGAGCTCCCGTTAGACGAAACGGAAGCTTTCCGTTAGACGAAACGGAACGATCTAACGGAACGATCCGTTGTATCGTTTTATATCAGCTTCCGTTAGATTTTGTGGTCCGATCATAGATCGCGCTGGGTCAAAATGCACAAACATATTTATCATGACAACGCGAGAACTTCAGCCTTCGCTTATGCGTACACTATTTGGGAAACATGTCCTACAAAGGTTAAATCAAGTCAGACAAGATCAGAACAACACAAGGTCAAGCCATCTGAAATTATTGGTTGACTGCCCAAAATCATGTTGCACAAATTAGGCGGCACTGACACCGAATCAAGATACGGCTTCACGAAGAACAGCAACATTTTGTATACGATGGCACTGTGTGTACATATGTGGCATAAACTATATTCCCCGACGTCATTTTATTGACCTTCGGCATTCAATTCCAGAATTATGAAACGTGACACGATACCAGTCGTAGGATACCAAAATAGCAGGATTATTATAAAACAATCAGCACCACTTCTGGATGTAAAATTACCATGATATTGAAAACGGCTGGAAATCGCAATGAAGGAGATGAAGAAGAGGCCCGAAGCGCTGTAGGGCCGTTCTTTGATAAGGCGGGGAGGCTGACATCAACACGCAACAAGGCTATGGTGGAGCCAGCGCTTCTAACTTATGGATTGGGATAATAACGTTGGAATTGGCGAAGCTGGAACAAAATTATGGGCAGGGGCATCTGGAATGTCTACTACATGAACTCTATGCTCCCCATGGACCATGACATAAACCTGGTATTACGGTTGCGATCAACCCGCTAAGTTTCCTTGCGCATCTTCACGCCTGTAAATACCCACGCTGATACCGTCGATGTACACCATATGGACCCTGGCACAGAGATGGGAACGGCGATTTGCACGGAGTACTCGTGGTCTGGGGTGCCACTTCTTCGGAAGAACCACACCATCTGCTGAAAAAGTCGCTGAGCGAGGTGAGGGAGTGGGTCCGCCAGACCTACACATGGAGGGATCTTTTCAGTACCAGAGATGCGCCTTTCACTGACAAGTTCATTTGGCAGTTGGCCGAGTGCATTGGGGGCGCCCCATTTCCATGTGGTGGGCACAGCCAGCCCCGCCCCTCCCCCGCCATGTGCCATGTACATGGCCGTCCGCCATGCACTGCAAGTAGTTTAAAATTAAATAATTAAAGTACTTAGATATTCCCTATACCACCTTCGATACCGCCAGTAACGCACCCAAAGTGTGTCTAGAGAAGCTATAGCTCTCTCGTCGTTTAGGGACCATTTTCGACGCGTGAAGTGCTAAGCAAATTAGCCCCTCGTCTGTTAGGGCTCCATTCGACTATCGGGCTGTTTCCGATGGAGAAGCCATCTCCCGAGGCCCGAGCCCCCTCCAGAGTCGGATACCTCTTCTGCCGTTGTTTGGCCTACTTCTGCTGTCGGGTCGTGTTCAGTGCCAGCGTTCCTCGTCTCACCGGCACCGCATCCGGCTATTCAGGGACACTTCGACTATCGTGAGTGTGCTGCGTGGACCCGTTCTGCTGCTAGGATCTCCTTCCGTTGACGGGGGGCACTTCGGTTGTCGGCGGTCGTGTTCCAATTCGTCAGCAGGGTCCTCTTACGTCACCGACACCAGCTTGATTGGATTGGATTGGAGTGTGGCTTTACGACGCCCTCAGCAGCTGAGGCCATACGGCGTCGCCTGCCTCTCACCCTGGCAGGAAGGGCGGGCATCACGGGGAATCGAACCCCGTACCTCTGGCATGTCAGACGTTCAGCTTAACCACTGAGCTACGGACGCCCACCGAGACCAGCTTCGGCTATTCGAGGGCCCCAAGTGGTCCCTGCTCAGCCAAGTGGTGGGCCTCCGTACCGCAGTTGGGCCCAGTTCCACTGCTGGGGATGGCTTCGGCTATCCGAGGGCCCACGGCCGTGGAATCTACCTTCGCTGTGCAGGTGGATCCCACACTCTGTTGAGGGCCATTTCTGCTGTCGCGGCCTGCTTCTTCTGTCGGTGGCATCTCCGGCTGGCAAAGGCCCGTTTGATTGTTCGACTGGGGTGGTAGCACGTGAGTGTGTGGGGGGGGGGGGGAGGGGAGCAGGATAGGGCAGCCGCCCACACTGTCGCTACATATTGTAAACAAGCGGTTATTCCGTTCACCATGATATTGCACCCCGGAGGAGCCAAAAGGCA
Organism: Imbricaverruca yamaguchii; assembly: GCA_034440575.1. NCBI lineage: Eukaryota > Metazoa > Arthropoda > Thecostraca > Neoverrucidae > Imbricaverruca > Imbricaverruca yamaguchii. The sequence goes on from JAOTOL010001519.1 coordinate 371,566, forward strand.
CGTGGACCAAATTGTTTTTCGGGTTGGCTTGTTACGGGAGAGTTCTAAAGAACTGGACGATAAGCAAAACACGAGACCTAGGGCATCAGCAGATACACGAGGCAGTCTCTGTAGCCTCATGAATGGCACCGTCAGACCTTTGAGGGGTCCCTTGTGAATATCAAAAGGGTCTCCGTGAGCCTCACCCGGCTCAGTGGGTGTCATAGACCCTTGCATGCATCAGAACAACTCCTACACTGATTTGGGAACCACTCAGACAAACTTGTGGTCTGCGGGCATCTGAGGGGCTCAACGTTTCTCGCCGGAAAGGGTCGCGTAAGTCATTGGGAGGTTTACTGGCTCTGGGTGGCCCCTTATAGCCCCCCGAGGTCGATGGGGCCGCTCATTGACGCCAAGGGCCTTCCGGCGGAGCCACGGAGCGCTTTAGACCCAGAAGCACGGGTGTCGCTTTCGACACTCTTGGAGGAGCACATGCCCCTCCTGTGCTAAATAACTGTGCTCACCAAAAGAGTGGCGTAGCTCAGCAGCATAGCTGGGAATTATATCTGGGCATCATATCTGAGAATCAGCACCAGACTGAGAATCGTATCCGGGTTACGAATATACCACGTACTGCCATATTGTCGATTTCTCTTGGACAAGGTGTCGGGATGCTCGGGAATGGAAACTCTCGAAATTGCCAATAACGTTAGTCGATGGACGCACATTTCAGTCCTGAAACCTTGTCTGAAATTGGCGCTACGCCGACGACGCCTCTATTTCTGCTGGCCACGCCGTAAAAGAGCATGGCACCCGAGAAAACGTTATATGATACTCGCTGCGCACATATTAACGTGCGATTCTCGCTTCAATAGGAACCAATAATTCTGAACCGCGATCATGGGATTTTGAGGAATGCGACGTCAAAAAGGAAAGAATACTGGAAATTTCAGCCCGATCTCAATGCTAACCCTGCTGTGAATATAATGCGCGCTGGTGTGACCAGCCATCTGGTCTGGATTGGAACAAATCCCTACAGGAAGCACCAATAATGCGCAAATTGTTCCCTGTGATCTTGAAAGCGCAACGAATATGGAACAATGTTAATACCAGAAGCACATAAAAGCAAGCTGTTCTTTATGGCAAATTGCCAATTTACAGATGAATCACAAATGGTTGGCTCAAGTTGGCCGACTTGGAGGTGGATGAAAGATATGACCGGAATGTTCCCTACTCCGGGATGCATTTGCGACTGATGTACGACTAGATGGCGGAAGCGTCTCCTGCATCTACACAAGCGCGAGTGATATTTCGCTTTACCGAGTCTATTGAGAGCAAATAAGTGGCCTGCGAAGCCAATAACATTTTCTATCGGACCTGAATGCGGAGGCTGATGGGAGTCTACGGCTGAAAGGAGTGGCCCGGAACAGAAATCCTTGCAGTTAGCCTATCCGTGATCTGTTCGCTGCTAGATGCACGGCTTTTCAGTTCCAGAATAAGCTTCAACAATAACTGTTCGCAATATCAAGCGTTCCTTGACGACATCTCACCTAAAACAGCCGAACCTCATCTTATCTGAACATAACGATGGTATGGGAACGGTGCAAAAATGCTGTTAATTCCATGGTCGCGCATGTCTCGCCAGCCTATCTTCATGCAAAAACAAAGGTTTCCTTTTCAGATGAAACACAAATATAGTGATTCCACATTGCTCCACGCTTTGTAAGAAAAGTGTGGTCCGAATTCTTGTTGGAGTGGCGTTTTGCACCGCAGTCCTATCGCTAAGCAGAGCTTGTTGCGTGGACTTTTAGCCCCACCACCCGATCCACCCGGCTTTCGCATTTAGCCCCACCACCCGATCCATGAATTCCAGTTTAACGGCATAATTTGGACTGAGAGTTCAACGCACCGTCAACGCACCGACATGTAGCTCGTCCCAGGCCTTATCGGGCCAGTTTCCAACTAGCCCTCCCAGAGCGGGGGTGGGGGCTAAATGTGAGCGTGTGAAGCGATTCGAACTTGTCTTGCCGGGACATGGAAGACGAATGCAGGTCAACGCTCTAACCAACTGAGCCACCGAGGCGACACTACAATATAATATCACCCATCGCGTCAGCTGAAAGAGCCAGCAATGAGGACGCAGGGGATATCGTTCTGACTATCGCACTGCACTCAATTCTAACGAAACAGCTGAACTGTATTAAACGGTCCTCCGATGTTGTGACGAAGCATACGCTGAGAGGATAACAATTATACCATACGACACATACGACCATACGACATTTTTCAAAACTGAACAAAGTTAATCTCAACTTCAACCATCACGCTATCTACAATACCGGCTCTGCGCAATGTGCGTACGCATTCCCAAGAGAGTGTATCTCGACATCGGACCTATTGGAATGTCGGCACCGGGTCAAGGTGAATACACCGAAACACGATCGTTTCGTAATCGCTCAGCTTTGTATAGTGCATGCGCTCGAGCCTTGCCGCGTTGCCCACATAGTCCAGCACATAGACATGCTACTCACGTGGCTGGCAGTCTTCAGTCAGTGTCCGGTGCGTCCCGCCGCCACGTGCCGGCCGTGCTCCGCCGTCCACGTGCTGAGGTGTTTTCCCACACGCCGGTCACGCCAGCGCACACGTGCCGCCACGTGCCGCCACGTGCCGCCACGGCTGCCGCGGTGCCGTCTCCCGCGCCCGTGCCTGCACCTCCTCACTGGGCGGTGCTTCGGCGGCTGTTTTGCCGCCACGCTCGCCGGCTGGTGCGATGCGCCGGCGGCAGAAGACTGACGCCCGCGGCGGTCGACGAGCCAGGCGGCGGCGGCGGCAGCGTCGGCGGTCTCCGGTCGCGCCGCCGCCACCGCCGCCGCCACCGCCGCCGCCACCGCCGCCGCCGCCGCCGCCACCACCGCCACCGCCGCCGCAGCGTGCCCTGCTGAGGTTGCGTGCCCCGGCGAGATGTCCAGCGGGCTTCCTGGCAATTTGACGTTCAGGTGCTTAAAGGACGAGTGGCGCTGTTGTCCGCAGGAAAATGGCGCCTGCGGGCGGTTTTTGGATGGCTGGGGCCACGTATTGGAATCAAGAAGCAACCCGTGAATGCCGGCAGGTAGGCCGAACGGTTAGAACATGGAGTTATTGTATGACGTCAGGGGTGAAGTCAACAATGAAAAATTTGAGAAAAGTAATTCATTTTAAAACAAATCTTACCAAAGTTGCTTCTGGGTTGCGTTCCAAATGACTACTAATATATTCCAGTCATTCCAGTGATGTATCGCTCGTGTAGCATTTTGCAACATGAACAAAGTGACAGGACAAGTCAAAATCTTCACTAATTTCCAAAATCTTAGAAATTATACCCAGTTTCTAGTGTTTACTTCTCTTGGGCAACAATGGAAGCAATTCTAAAACAACACTACAAATCACGACAGACTGGCTCCAAACCGGACAACTATCATCTCAACCCTCTGTCAATGTCTTCGGATAACTGCAAAAAGGTCGAGAAAAAAGTAAACGTCATTTGTTGGAATAAACCCCAAGCGGTCCAAAAAACCAAACACTGGTCCCTGAGAGCCATCAAGTGCCAGGTGCCGCGAAAAAGCATATATTTCGCATAGAAGTGACAGGCTACTTCTTCATTACGTTACTAGACATAGCCTCAGAAAAACGCAAATAACGTGTTAAGGACATCATACAAGCTATCCGCGAACCATGCGTCGCCCTGGAGCACAAGTTTTAAAAGAAAAGTTATTATCGAACAACCTTAGGGGCGGTTGCATATCCGAACCTTTCGGTGAAAATCCGCGCTCTTTGCCATTGAGTTTTAGACTGCACAAAACTCCAAACGTTCGCGCTATCCGATGCACAGAGATAACCAAAAAACGACATAGCACACTGTAGCCATACCTAACAGCCTTCAGAATAGAACAGCTCAAGTTATTTGAAAACTTTTTGTAGGCATCAATAAATTAACATTCTTGATGTCTATCACTGTCCATCTTGTCCGAGAAGTAAATCAGCTTACCGCCACACTTCTAATCAAATGTAGCTCTACATCTGTGGCGATGTATGGCAAAATCGGACGAAAATGCATCTCGTCCATGAGTGTAGGAACCAATGTAGCACGTACGGAGGATTCCACATATTTGCTACATCGCTAGCATACCACATAACCCATAACAATCATTTAATCTTTAAACATGGGACCAATAAGCATTGCGTGGAAAATTGGCCCCTTCAGCTAGTTCCTCCATAACAATAGTATCATGGTCCATAGACCAATGCTCTCGCCACTCACAGGAATCACCTGGTGGATCCGCTAATGGAAACACAGAATCAGGAGCCGATAACAGTAGATACAAACTACCACTTTATAAAAAAGATACTTGAGAAGGGGCCCGACGAAAAATACAACGGTCAATATTCCGGCACTTCTTAATTTGCGTGAGGTTTGAGGCTATACAAATATATGAGATCACTGAGATGATATAATACATGAGATGAGGTAATACATCACTCTATTCTAATTGCGCCACTGCACCTCCTGCCTTGACTGTGCACAGAAGTAGTTTACAGCCACCAGCACCATGGTATTGCTCATGCGTTTGTCTGACAGATCTTCCAGTGTGATGATCATTGACAGCTGTCTCCATTCAGATAAATCAGTAAACGTATATCAATATCAACGCATATTATATATCCAGTCTGGGCGATCATAATTGCATTGGGCTGATATGCACATCACCACGGCGCAGGGAATGCCAAATGCTGCTTACCTTATCTTATGCGGTCATGAATAACGGATGTGGCTGTACGCGGTTTACAAAAGAAATGCATTGGAAAAAATGATACCCTCGGGCAATACAGCGTTATTTTCAGTGAGGTAAAAACACGGATTTTCATGCATTTCTTTTGCGCTGCTTCCCAAGCCTGTTCAATGATTTGGTAGGTTTACAAGCGATCTTGGACAGCTGAATAGCGCTACCATCGACAAAGGAACCGTGCTCAGAAGAATGAATCAAATAACACGAACTGAATTGCTGCAAATAGCTCTACATGTATGCGGGCCACGGTACCCGCAATGTGTTCATTATTTCGCTCACATAACCTGTGCGATGCGTAGAGATGCCTACAGAATGTGGTATCCCTAACGCAATGGATACCTATACCTTATTAGAACTAAGCTGACCCGGCATTGTGTGACGAAACCGTTATATATGACGTACGGGATCGTTTGGGTGTGCATAGATAGCCTACAAACGAGTATCCATACGCTTTTAGGTTCTTTAGCACCATGGCTCTGTCAATTTGTATTTATCTGTGGTACTCTTAAATGACGTTCGTCTGAAAAGGCATTCGTCAGTAGACAACAACATTCCGTGGAATCTTCAATCGTGGAATATTACAGTCACGTGCTTCTTAATTTCGTGTCGCCAATACTCTCAGTTTGGAAATGCTTACAGGTGGTAAGAAACTCCCCGTGAAATGGAGAAGGTGGCAGATGTGCGCGGGCAAAAGTTAGCCACGGCCAATCTTTATAATCATTGGGATAAAGAACGTCCTATCTCATAGTCGGAAACATTAAAGTCAATAATGGTTTTTCAGGCTATGCAAAATTTATATTGCGCCTATGGGATTGTAGTAGGGATATTGGGCACACTGTGACAGCTAATCTTGTACAATATTACATTCCTGAGTTATTGTCGGTGTACACGCTCCTGAAGACATTCCTAATTTCATTTTCATGAAATACGGTGAATAGAAACTGAAATAAATGCGATGGGGCAGGCGACCAGCGTGATAGAAAACCGGGCGGCACCCGTCACGCCATGGGTGGAGCCGTCTGTGTGGCGCCCTGAGAAGGACGCCAGCGGGCAGCTGAGGAGGGTGGGGGGAGGGTGGGTCAGGGATCCCGTGGGTGTAGCTGTCTGTGTGGCGCCCTGAGAAGGACACCAGCGGGGTAGCTGGGTGGGGGGGGGGGGGTCTGGGACGAGTGCTCCTCGGCGGCCAGGCGCTTCGATGAGCTTCCCTAGGGAAGGAGCTGATGCAGCTTCTGCAGCTGGAATCCCTCGCTGGAGAGCTGGCTCACCGCACGCCACCGTGGGGAGCGAACACGCCACCTGGCGGTGAGTTTGAGTCCGGGGCCGTAGCACCGCCGCTGCCGGTGCGGAAGACGCAGTTGTGCGTGTCCTTACGCACCCGGAAAGCGGATACTTTTACTGCTGTTCAAACTGCAAGCCCCTAAAAATGAACAGGCCTACCATAATTCCCCTACCTGATGTACTGTCGCAAACTGCAACATAGTGTGAACATTACACATGCATATCACAACACAACCAGTCGAACCAGCAAACTAATGATAACACTGTCACGCCATCTGACCGACATAAAGGTCCAGTTCTACCGCTAACATCGAGCAGACACTCACTATCTACGTCGGCGCCGACGTCCTCTCCACGCCGAGATACATCTGACTGTTCGGACTCTGGCACGCCGACGGCGCGCCCGCCGGACAGGATAAGCCTTGCTCCGACAACCCGGCCGGCTCGATTCCCCGTCGACAGGAGCGTGGCAGATCAGTCGTCGCGGCCGCGTCCAGCCGGCTCCCGACGCGACACCGGGGCCGGAGCATCGACCGGCCGTCGCCGGCTGACGGATGACCGGGCAGGATGTACGGTACTCGCGCTCACGTATCTGGCGCTCTTCCACAAGTGTCGCTCGCGGCATCGAAGGGGTGCAGGCTCGACCGTGAACCATCTGTGCTGCCATCGCCCGCGAACACGCAGGTCAAACCAGTAATGTTACCTGTTACGCTGATGAACTGCTTTTTTGATGGGGTGGGGGGATTCGAGTGACTGTTACCCGTGAAGCTAAGGAAATAAAGTTTTGTTTCTAAATAAACTTCACATACTTAGTTTATCAGATGTGTCCCCTCTTCAGATGTCAGATGTGTCCGATGTCTCTTATGTCAAATGAGTCCTCCGAATTTCTTGAAGATGTGAAGCATTTTCGCCCATATGATGTCCGATATTTTTCTTCCGAGAGCGAGTACTCGACCTTTGGTTTACTGAGGATCCATAATGACCTTGTGGGCGGTCGAACTGCCGTTATTGCATTGTGAGGTTAAGATATGAAAGAGCCGTGGCAACTTGAACAATAGATTGTGGCAGCTTGCGCCAAAACCGGCTCTTGTCATGTCGCTGTGCCAGGTGATTTTCAATGGTCTTGATTCTGACGTGGCAGCGACACAGCTGTTGTGCCCTGAAGCGGGGAGGGGAGCGGGGTAAGAGTGTCTAAGTCTACTAGAAGACTGGCTATTAATATGGCGCTGAGGGCACCTGTGGCTGCTCTGATGCAGCTGTTTTGGATGTATTCTATTTCTCCAAGTGTGGGTGAAATAGTAGCAAAGATGATGCTGTTGTATTCTAGGGTGAGTCGTATTAATTATTTGTAGAGTAGCAGTAGTGATTTCCTGTCTCCGCCCCAGTCTGTGCCTGCAAGTGCTCCTGTTCCTCAGTACTGCATTTAAAGTAAGTGCTCAACTTAAAGTGCACATGCATTTCGTCAAATTGCACGACATTTCGTTACGCGGCGCGCTTTGGTCGCAACCATGTTTGTTTGTTTATTGGTTGATTCACGACGCGCTTTTTGCACATTCACGGCTAATGGCGTCGCCCACACTGTTGTCGAACTATGTGAACACACCTCCGACCATATTCAAGACAAGCGAGGGAAAGGTGCTTTCACTGGAAATATTCGTCAGATGGGGTTCACAGATAGGCGTTTACGGTGCGATTCTCGGCGCAGCTAGCGACATATCTCGCACCGCAGCCGCCAGTCACTGTCCGTCCTCGTATGTCAGTGCTATCTTAGACGCCGCCTGTCCGGCGACCAACACCGTCCGAAAATCCCAGACCGTCCCAGACTGCCCATATTAGCCACTACACGTGGAGGGCATGCATCGTGAAATAAATAAATGAATAAATAAAAGTCAGACCCCGGGCGACCACATCGCAGCGAACGCCAGCCGTCCTGCGGCGACCCGGGACGCCCCGGTCGCCAGACGCCCGGCACCGCCCCCCGTCCCCAGACGCCGGGCGACCCACGCCGCTCCCGAGACGCCCGGCGACCCCCACCGCTCCCGAGACGCCCGGCGACCCACGCCGCTCCCGAGACGCCCGGCGACCCCCACCGCTCCCGAGACGCCCGGCGACCCACGCCGCTCCCGAGACGCCCGGCGACCCCCACCGCTCCCGAGACGCCCGGCGACCCCACCGCCCCCGAGACGCCCGGCGACCCCCACCGCTCCCGAGACGCCCGGCGACCCCCGCCGCTCCCGAGACGCCCGGCGACCCACGCCGCTCCCGAGACGCCCGGCGACCCCCGCCGCTCCCGAGACGCCTGGCGACCCACGCCGCTCCCGAGACGCCCGGCGCCCTGGTTCCAGACTCTGGACGTCCGACGATTCACGTCGCCTGGTCGCCGGCGACCCATCACGCGGCGAGGTCAGACCGTTCGGCAACGTGCCAGGTCGCGGAGGCTCGCTATCCGGTGCCGCATTAGTCCCGGATGTCCGTTGCCCGGCGACGCGGCGTGTCACCGGCGCTGGCCGTCCAGGGATCAGCCGGGCGGATCCCAGGACCGCAAGAGGCATCTTGCCCAGCGAAACATTCCCTTGGGTTGCATGGACATCATAAAACAAATTCGACTCTGAATGATTCAGTCGAAGCGCTTGGTTACCTCCGTCGGCGCTAACGGCCGGCACCTTCCCGTAGCCCTCGCTGTCACGTGACACGTCACTCTCCAGGCGTCAGCGATGACGTCAGCGACTGGAGCAGCTGACGTCACCACTCTCACCAGCCAGTCGGACTCGTCCCGACATCCCGGTCCGACCCACGGGCGTGCAGCGACCGCCAGCGACGATAGCGGCGTCGTCGGCGCCAGTTCCAACCGCACCGACGCCGTCTCGCGGAGACGCGCGAGACACGCGGACGACACCGCCGTCTCGCGGAGACGTGCGAGACGCGCGGACGATACCGCCGTCTCGCGGAGACGTGCGAGACGCGCGGACGATACCGCCGTCTCGCGGAGACGCGCGAGACGCGCGGACGATACCGCCGTCTCGCGGAGACGCGCAGGTGACGCACTCCCGCGGCGGATATGCCCGGCCCCGGCGCCACGTCTGATCTGAAACGGTGACCAGAGCAGGCCGGACACTGCGATAGGAGTTGCCGGTTTGATATGGTGTATGATTGCGATCTTCCTCGTCTCTTTCAAGCGCACCCGATGATTGAGATCGTTCAACTTTTCCGCAACCAAAGCGAACTTCCGTGGCCGATTGAACGTATGATGACATCTCCTCTTATGAATGGCATTCATGTGAAAACAGACCGGATCTCCGAGATGTAAATAGGATCGTTCAGCTTTCAAACTGATTTTTGTGACGCTGATGCCAAACGCAGGCAGCAAAGCAAAATTGTAGGCTAACTGCAGATCCGTACACGGGCGATCGGCGTAGACCTCAGTGCAACCTCGTTGTGCACACGGACTGCAAGATCACATCAACTGGCAAGCGTGGCTTACGAAGCTCACGAAGCTTTGACAGAGGGTGTAAGAGCAGAAAGGGAGGGCAATCGATACGTTTTGTTTGGACGCGACTGCTTTTACACTTGACACCCGATTCTGTTTTATCTGGTATCATTTTACAGCCAATGAAAACATATTTCTGCTCATATAAGAACACATTGACTTAAAATTATTATGCAGTTCAAGATTGCATTTCATGCCGGGATTATTTTATGGTGCTATATTTGTCTTCTGATACCTCACGATCTTTTACTTTGTGTTGTTCTGAGGAAAACTAATGGCTACAGATGTAGGCGCCGTAAAAAAATAGCATACCATGCATACCATGATGAAAAAGAGGCGCAATTTGATGTGCGTGATAGTCGGTTAAGGTAAGGGCGGGTAAGAGCGCGCAGTTTCTGAGAGTACACATCAGTTTGTTTGTTTATTGGGTGGTTCACGACACACTTTATGCACATTCACGGCTCATGGCGCCGCCCACACTGTTTCGCCGGTGGGCCGCGGGATTGGGAACTGTCCTGAGTGGCGCTAGCGTCGAACCCGGGACCTTTGGTACCCATATCCCGACACCTTAACCACTCGGCCATCCCCACCCCTACACCTCAGTTGTTTCGATTGCTTAGGACGTGCTAATGCAACCAACCCCTGGTAATGCCCGGTGTGCGCCAATGCCAATGCGAACAATTATGTAACCAAAGCCCTTCTTTGCAGCATTACTAGGCAGACTCCGACAGTTGTTCACAGGAAGCCACCGGGATGCTATGACACAATTATTGATTCATTAAGGGAGCAGGCGTATGCACCCCCGCAGGTGTTTAAGCTAGCAACCAAAGTTGCACCGCTATGTATGACCTTTTCGGGAGCTTTGTATGCTTTTGTGGATATTTTGGTTCTTATTGTGCGCCGAAGGTGATGATTCCAGAAGTGGGCTTGCTCTTTGCACATCATACTCGTCAGACAGCTGTGATCGTGATAGAGAGGTGTGAAAACTCATGCTGTTGTGCAGCTGTTGTGCGTCGCAACCACAGACACGCCAGTTCCCACGTGCTGTCATGCGCGCAGTCTGAGTCGGCATGTGGGGTGGTTTGCAGCAAACCGTCGTGCTGTCGTCCACTAAATCGGCCACAGACAACTGAGCTCTCCGTCACAATCGACCGCAGACAACTGCGCAGTTCTCCGTCACAATCGGCTACAGGGAACTGCGCAGTCTTTCGTCTCTTAGCATGACAGTGCTTGCCATCCCAGGAAGCGACACCCTGTGTTCGGATGGCCGGATGATTGGATGCAACGAGGCGTACATGATATCCAAGTCTCCATAAGTGCGTGTAATCTCCTCGCTGTCAACCCTACATTCACCCGTATTACGACTGAGCCAATGCAATGATTTTACTACGAACGGGTAATTTATCATGAAAAGCGGACGTTTCCAGGAGCTGGAGCAAAACTTGCGAGCGGCTGTCACAGGTCGGGAATATTTCTGAACACGTGATCACCAGATGGCACTTTGTGGTGAAAATGGAGTTTGGAGTTCAGTGTTTTCTCTGTACTATCTTAAAGTGTTAATTTACCTTTGGTAAACATTCAGACAAACGTAATGGCGCCCATACGCACACATATTTTGAACGAAACAACCTTTTTATTCACTTCCCTTGAATATGACGTTTTTGTGGATGTGTTCATATAGTTGCGACGAAAGGAATGCATACAACGAAATATGCATGTGAACGAAATGCATGTGCAAGTTGAGTTGAGTACTTACATTAATAAGAGTACTGAGTGAGGAGTGGGAAAGGAGGAGCCGGGGATGAATGACCATTTCATTTTCTGTAACTTCCTCTCGGAGCTTATCCCGCATAATATACTTTTAAAATATATTCGCATAGACGTGAACTGTTCAAGCCCCTCACTTTGTAATTTTACATGCCTTCCGTCACAAGCAATTTTTTTTAACGGGGACATTGTGTTGAAATTGCGGTATAGACTGAATAGCGTACATAGAACAGGTCAAATTCAGGTGACGACCTCGTCTGAATGCAGTTTTTAGACGTACATTGGGACAGTACTTTTTCAAACATACAAGATGCGATCGAAGGTGAAACATGGCTGTACAGACAACTGGAAGAAATACTGCAGCGATAGCCCTCTGACCTGGAGCTGCTGGAGCGCCACCGAACGGCCAGAGAGCGACACATTGAACATACTGTGCCACCATCCAAACTGCCCTGACGCCCGGCCACCCGTCCAGGTGCACCCTGAGCGCCCGAGCAGCGAGCAACAGCGAACACTACATTTCCGGCCAGATTTTTCCCGTCGAGTCATCACAGCGTGCGACGGCACTGGCGGCGCCAACCTACCCCCCCTCCATGCTCGTGCGCGATGAGTCTCGAGGCGAACAGGCGAACACACCCGCCGCGTGATTTTGAGTGAGAACAGGCGCCATCACGCTGCGAACAGCTGCGATCGTAAGCAGGGGCGGATACAAGGGGCACTTGGGTAATGAACGTGCCCCCACGGAAGAAGGGCGCCGCTCCTTCGGGAAAAAAACGTCCCTCTGGGAAAGCTCGAGTGCACCACAGCCCGATTCGAATTGTTCCGCCAGAGGTGGTCCACCGGGAAGAAAAAGCGACCCCCTGGAAGAAAAGGCGCCCTTCCGGGAAGGCTCGCGTGCACTGCGGTGCCGAAGGCTCGAGTGAACGGGGCGGGGCAGCCTGCAGCGGGCTCAGCACTGACTGCCCGGCTGGCTGACCGCCTCCGTCTGCGGACGTCTGTGATTGCGTCATGCCGCCGCGATTGCGTCTTGTTCGAGCGGCGGGCACGACCGGAGCGGCGAGCGAACGCACCCCAATCTCGAGGAGTGGGAGTGCAGCGATCCCAATCACTCTGGCTCGTGTGAGGTGGCGGTTGCAGCGAGGGGCAGGCAACACAAGTCTGCGTTTTGCACCTTGGAGCTACAGCGCTATCGCGACAGATATTACGGGCGTTTATGTTTACATCAAATCCATGGTTCCTGCCATCATTTTCTGCGGCGGTCATCTTGAATCAGCCCGACTGGAAGCAGGAATAGGGCACGGGTGTGTGTGTGTAACAGGGAAGGACATCCGTCTCCGCCCCTCCCCTTCTGTTTCTCGCCGTCCTTGTCAGAGTAGCTCAGGCTTCTCGTGACCTGCGAATGTCATATCACATGCGTCTTATATATATATATATATATATATATATATAACGGGCATTCATGTCGTCTGCGCAGATGCAAGGAAGCTGTGATATTCCAACAGTCCCGCGCAAACCTATGTTGACAGTACACCTGCCATCACCTGTCACAATTGTGTCGTACGACTTCTCCTTCAGCAAGTGCCGTCTGACCTTCATGTATTCCATTTATACAAATTCTACGTTTGTTTGGAAAATGTATTGCCATTGAATCCGAAAGCCTGACGATATGCTACATTTTCGCGGGGGATGAATAGGTGAAGGGGATGAACAGACTTCGGCTCGCGGGTGAAATGGTGCGCATGTTTCATCTCTCCGGCACCACGTGCGCGTGAATGGACCCACTCAGGGTTCGCTCTCGCTCGTAGATAACCTACGAACACCCGCTCACCTGCTTCAAGAGCGCTCTTAAAGGCAAACGGTCCTGCGGATTTCCAGGGCCGGAGGTACCAACGCTCTCATGGCACGTGGCGTAAAGATAAACCTCCGCGGCGGAGATGTCGCGGAAGCGGCCAGCCCAGCCATAGCACGTCGACCACCATGCTTCACGTGCTGACCGTTACGATGGCGATTTCGCGGAGATGGCATGTCTCCCCGCGGTTGCGTCAAGGAAGTGTTTGTTCCGCACGCGAGTTCTCCGCGTCGCGCGGTCGACAACATGTTTGTTGGTTTTTCCGCGACTTGGTGTCTCGCAGCAGTCTCGTGGGTACTGGCCGGTTGAGATGCACGGTCAAATGGTGTTACCGCTTGCGCCCACGTGCCAGTGGTACTGATAAAAACGTCCGTTGAGAGGAAGCGCTAAAATTATGACCATCCAGCACGCCGCAGCCGCTGAGCCTGCAAGCGGAAATTTACACTTGACCTTGGAACACGCACGATGGAAATTTGATACACGCAATATTCATATGTGACTCATGTTTGCTAAGCTTAGATTTGTGTCGTGTACCTGGTTGCCACAGTGAATGAGGTGCATCTTACGAGTTGGGGAAGAAGGGCCCTTTATAGGACCAGAGGGAGTTGTTGTTTAATTTTTAAAAAAAAAACACCCCCCCCCCGGTTTTTTTCCCAAAAAAAACAAAAAAAAAAAAAAAAAAACACAACCATTTTTAAAAAAAAAACCCCAACACAAAACCCCTTAAAAAAAAAAAAAAAAACCCCCCCCCCCCCCCCCCCCCCCCCCCCCCCCCCCCCCGGGGGGGGGGGCCCCCCCCCCCAAAGAAAAAAAAAACCAAAAAAAAAAAAAAAAAAAAAAAAAAAAAAAAAAAAAAAAAAAAATAAAAAAAAAAAAAAAATAAAAAAAAAAATAAAAAAAAAAAAAACCAAAAAAAAAAAAACTTTAGGCCCGGGGGAGGGGGGAGGGGGGAAGGAAACAAAAAAAAAAAAAAAATAAAAAAAAAAAAAAAAACAAAACCAAACAAAAAAAAAAAAAAAAAAAAAATTTTATTTTATTTTTTTTAATTTAAAATAAGCACACATTGAACATTTCAGTTTCCAAATGGATAGACCACTTACAGTCATGACATTATAAGTAAAACTTGCCTGCATAAGAAAGTGTAACTTCGGCCCAAGTTTATGATTTCAACTGCACAAAACTAAAAGTTAACAATGGCCGCCGTGAAGAACAAACTTCGAAAATCCTAAATATGAGGTTTGTCGGGTTTTTAAGATAAACTATCTCTGACAGTTTCATGCAACTATGTCACTTCGGAAATATTTGTCACCTCAGTTTTTTAGATGACCCGACTGAACCGGCGTGTTCATTAACCTTGAATGATCTAGCACCATGCTATCTTTAAGACATGCAAAATTGATGTCGGGACAAATGTGACACTTCTGGGTGCGCTAGCGCGCTGTTTTTCCGCCGTCGCGGAAAATCAAAGTGGATGGCGGATTGCCCCCACCGTGAGGGTGTTAGTGCTCAATTTCACAACGTTTCTAGCGTCGCGTCTCCACCCCCGCCCCCTTGGCACACCCATGGGTCACTGTTGGCGTCGCAAATAGCTTGGCGGTTAGGCTGAGCGTCCTGCCACCTGGATATTCTGCATTACCATACAGTTTCTCACCACACCTATATATATATATATATATATATATGCGGGGTATCCAGGTGCCAGGACGCCTAGCCCGACTGCGAAGCTATTTGTGGCAACAATCATGCAATCAAACTGCCACACTCAAATTGAACTGCAATGCAGCGCGAGTGTTCCGCCTTCGTAGAACTAGTTCTCGGCGACTCCGCCAGATGGCGGTGGCGACTCCGCCAGCTGGCGGCTAAATGTGGACACCGAAGCGGTTCCAGCACTAATTGGTCACGCCAGAGGAGACCAGCGCCGGTCGGCGCCGCGACCAACCGCTCAATCTCGTCCGAAATTAGCCTGACGCGGCACACAATTGCCGAGCACGAATGCTGAACGTGCCGTGTGCAATCAAACTGCCACACTCAAATTGAACTGCAATGCAGCGCGAGTGTTCCGCCTTCGCAGAACTAGTTCTCGACGACTCCGCCAGATGGCGGTGGCAACTCCGCCAGCTGGCGGCTAAATGTGGACACACGAAGCGGTTCCAGCACTAATTGGTCACGCCAGAGGAGACCAGCGCCTGCCAGCGCCGCGACCAACCGCTCAATCTCGTCCGAAATTAGCCTGACATGGCGCAAAATTGCCGAGCACGAAAGCGATTTTGTTCTCCCACGTGACCGTGGGGGAACAAATTGACCCCGTGTAATATCAAATGCATGCAGATGAATCGGCGCTGCGAATACAGTCGATCACTCAGACTGGGACGGGTCACGAAGCCAGCAGATCAATACTGATGATGGCACCCGTGCGTCTGCAAACACCAGCATACTGGTGACATGACGCCGGGATGACATCGGACTCCCATTGACCCGAGCACTTCATATATATATATATATATATATATATATATATATATATATATATATATATATATATATATATATATATATATATATATATATATATATATATATATATATATATATATATATATATATATATATATATATATACATATATATATATATATATATATATATATATAAATATGTATATATAAATATAAATATATGTAAATATACGTACTAAACATACTCGAGGATGTGTTCGTTAGCATGTATTTGAACGAGCTGCACACACAACCGTCGAGTAATGGTGTTCACTCGGTGTTGGACCGGCCTAGCGAGTTTAAACCAAACGTCACGATTATACAGAACGGTGGCATTTATCTACGAAAGATGTGAATTTAAATGTGCCCTTCATCCATAAAAGCTGGCAGCCGAAATCTCCTATTCAGGGGGTGTTTGGTCGTGCTTATGGCTATGGATGACGTAGGTGGGAAAACTCGCTTTCAACAGTTGTCCGCAGGCTGGAACAGATGCGTTCGAAGATGCCCGAAGTGAAAGAAAACACACGAGAAAAAGGTGAAGACCTGGGGAAATACTGGGTCTTCGAGGGGTTGAGATTCCTCGATGGATTTGTATGCATACATCGGACGCCACACGTACAGGCTCGGACAGAGCGCCGGCTGAAACAGACACGTTTCGAATTCACCAGAGGACAGTCTGCACAATGCATCTCAGATTAGTCCGTCGGAACTGTATCACAAGTCGACGATCGCTGGCAGATAATGACGACAGACCGGGAGCGAAGAGCAGCGTAAGAGTGCTCAGAACGGCAACGGGTTCCACCACTCACATGTCGGCTTCAGTCCAACGAAATATGTCCATATCATGCACTTCTTTTACAGCACTGGGCAGTGTCACAACAGGCCAGAAGCAATTTAAGAATCCCACTGAGAAACAGCTGGCGCTTGGTTTGGATAACAGTCCAGCCATATCCTTTGCTGGTAAAGTAGGTAATCTGACGCACAGAATGTTGTGAAGTTTAGTTTTGATCAGAGTTGCTTTGTGTGAGCTATCCGTCAGACGTGCAGCATAGCTTTTGTTTGATAGCCAAGTTTGGTGGCGATTGGGAATTCATCGATAATGTCCGGTAGGCTGGTGTTTGACAGCTGACTGCGGTTTTCTATATGCCCACAGAGACTCCGTGTAAAACTGTGCATGTCTGAACTCAAGTTAATTGGAAGTCAATATGTCGGAGTGTGATTCACGTGAAACATCACGCTACATTCGCAGACGGCGTCAAAATCAGTTCCGCTGCGAAGAGCTATTCAGAGATCTACATCATCAGCAACACTAACCATCCGACCAGCTATTCAGCGGCATCAGCACCGGACACACTCAAACGGAAGAGATGCTCCTCGACATGGCAGTTTAACCCGTGGAAGGATCCAGGAACAAGTAGTAGATGGAACATATGGAACAGTTTGTTATCGGAGGTTCTCTGACCAGCTATGGCCCTACAATTTGCCTAACATTGACTGCGAATCCATCCATTACACCTCTCTGACCAACCGGTCCGGCGGGCCGATATCCATGCTTGCATTCGACAAATCTTTCACGGAATCCGACCTGTCCGCCGTCGGCGAGATCCGAACATTGCACCCCGACCCTACACACTGCACAGACCCTACACACTGCATGGACCCCACACACTCCACACACTACACACACTGCACAAACCCTACACACTGCACAGACTTTACACACTGCACATACCCTACACACTGCATGGACCCCACACACTCCACACACTACACACACTGCACAAACCCTACACACTGCACATACCCTACACACTGTATGGACCCTACACACTGCACATACCCTACACACTGTATGGACCCTACACACTGCACATACCCTACACACTGTATGGACCCTACACACTGCACATACCCTACACACTGCACAGACCCTACACACTGCACATACCCTACACACTGTATGGACCCTACACACTGCATGGACCCCACACACTCCACACACTCCACACACTGCACAGACCCGACACACTGCATGGACCCACACACTCCACACACTACACACACTGCACAGACCCAACACACTCCACACACTCCACACACCGTACAGACCCTACACACTGCACAGACCCAACACACTCCACACACTCCACACACCGTACAGACCCTACACACTGCACATACCCTACACACTCCACATACCCTACACACTGCACAGACCCTACACACTCCACACACTCCACACACTGCACAGACCCTACACACTGCATGGACCCTACACACTCCACACACTCCACACACTGCACAGGCCCTACACACTCCACACACTACACACACTGCACAGACCCTACACACTGCATGAACCCTACACACACCGTACAGACCCTGCACACTGCACAGACCGTGTAATTTAGGCAGCGTGAGCGGCGGCGCTGTGACTGCGTGCAAGATGCTCTTCATGGCTGCCTAGGTGCAAAAGATAGGCACGGGAAGATTATGCCTCACACCTTTTATTGAAAGTAGGATTTCAGTTTGGGGTAACAGGAAGTGCTTGTAAAGACATGTCCTCTTAACCCGCGCCATCTTTCCGGTAAAATCCTCACACCCCGTCTCGGGGGGGGGGTTGAAGACCCCACTCTAAAATCCAAACTAAGCATCGCACGAAAACTAGAGAGGTATGACCGGAAAGCGCTCGACGAGTATGGCCCGGGTCCACCCTCCAAACCAATATCCCCGCAAAAGTGACGTCACCAGGGGGACTAGATTTTCAGGACTTTTCACGACTTACATTATGTTTGTGACTCTGGAGAGTTCATTTTAGGGGATATTTGAGGAAAAAAAAATATTTGGAATGAGAAAAGGACAGCGAAATCGACCAGGGCTACAATTCCCCTCAAGAAATCTTCAAATTTCAAAATTTTAAGTTTTCATGTTTTCTTTAATTTTCCTTTTCCAATGGGTAGAGTAGACCGAGAAACGTTGTTGGAAGCCAACTTGCACTAATACAAAATGCTTACTTCAGCCAGAATCCTGTATTTGAACTGCAATTTGGCAAATACGCAAAATTTATATGTAGTCAAAAACGATAAAAATGAAAATTTCCATTCGTACGTTTTGTTGCATCCGTAAAGACAAGCAAACGCTGAAAGTTTCATTGAAATATCTGTATCCGTTAAAGCTTGACGACTGGTTGAACTTTTTGAAGGTGACCTCACTTGACCTTGACTAACTTGTTGACCCTAGATGACCTGACCTAAAAACTTTGAATCAGCATGTCAAATTAATGTTGGAAAATGTATGCCAAATTTGGGTGCGTTGTCGCGCGCCGTTCGTCCGCTATCCGCGAAAAACCTGAGGGGGGGCGGTTGAAGACCCCCCCCGAGACGGGACGGGTTAATGAAGCCGATTTACTACTGTTTGCTTATTTGCACTGGTTTACACCCTGTTGTGACGTCACTCTGGATGGTCGCGGTTTTAAACTTATTTTAACTTTCACAATTTATGGTGAATTCTAGAGTTCTCCAATTTCTGCGACATGCAAAGATGCTCGTGTGTATTGAGATGATCGTCTTCATGTCACCAGCAAGTAACAATAGAAGGCTAAGAAAACTCAAAGACTGGCGACACGAAAATGTTTGAGCATTCTGAACCTCACCCTTTCTCCTTCCTCGAATGCAGCTTGAAGTAGGCAGATACCGGATACGATATATTCCAGACAAAAAAGCATTATACACAGCATACAAGTTTTTGACTGAGAAAAGCATCCATGCATGCCGGGCCCATTAGATGGTCACAATTGCACTATCTATACTCGTATGTATATAGGTGGCCCATAGTCCTTGGCCGTGTGGTCCCCACAAATCGCCGCGCAAGCTGCGGACAGCGACCGATATGCAGATAGTATATCGAACTATTTTCCTGCATTTAAAAAATAGCATTGTGACTGTCCCGAGTGTTAAAATTGGTCATGTGACCATAAGTTATGATGACATTATTTCAGATAGCTCATAAACAAACATCCAGAAATAGCCAAAAGTAGCAATTGATTACTGTGATATAACAATGTATATTTTTGGACAATTTAGATTGTTCTGCATTGAACTAAATACCTCAAAGACACTCTTGTTAGGTGACATCCAAAAATGCCAGCATTTAAAATTCCTTGACCGTTGGTCTTCTGATCTGCTGATCTTTCAAAAATTTGTATTGAAGTCTCCTTCGTTGGCTGCGTGAATAATCTAGGACCTCGCGTTGCGATAGCGCCAGTTTAAAGATGGCGATACGTTTTACTTTATATTGTATAGTTGCAATAGAGGGCCGAAAAGGTGACAAGTGTCGACAGATAATTTTAAGCTCCGTCTGCCAACACTACAAACAACGGCAACAACAGTAGGTAAGACCTGTACGCGCCGACCGCTCTCTCGGTTCTCTTTTGTCACGATACATTTCAACACCACCCAGCCGGGAGATGGCTCCACCCTCGGTACCATGATTGGCGGCCAGACTAGTGACGGGTATCATTGCCCGCCGGCGATTGGTGATACACATTTTGACACACCTCCGGACAATATGGCCGCTAATAGTGATTCACAAATACTCATATGCCGACCACATGCTGAAGGCACATTCCGGCGTTCCTAACCCATCTACAACGGATGCAAGTCGGTACACATAGCCACATTTTGATTACAGTCATCGGGTGAGTCAGACAGCATTCCTTTCAGCGCGGGCCAGAAGCATGATGAATCCTGAACTACGTTACACATGTGCGCAGCTGCATTCGACGCTAAATTGTACTCAGAATACAAAATATTGGATGCCACTGGCTTGTCGATTTGTCGTGGAATGTGCCGGCGGTCAATTTACGCGACATCTGATGGCGACATCTGATGGCGACATCTGTCACTGCTGATGACCTCATTTTTCGACGCGTCGCGGGCATTGAAGCTCGTCCTTAGTTGGTGTGAGCTTGGAGCGCCAGCACCACAAACATCATCCATCCCTTGTCACAACGACAGATAATACCCGGGCGTCCCGCATCCACCATAAGCATAACTAACGAAGGTCACTATTTAGATGCACGGGATAGCTCCTCCATCTCTCGGCCAGTCAGACTCCACTGAGCTGCAGGGGACATCATCTCCATCTCTCGGCCAGTCAGAGACTGCCACTGAGATGCAGGAACATCTCCATCTTTCGGCCAGTCAGAGTTAGTTAGTTATTTGGGTTTTAGGGCGCATCAACTGCAGTGGTTATACAGCGCCCAAAGTCGGCCAGTCAGAAGCTGCCACTGAGATGTATTTGTGTTTGTATTTGTATGTGCGAGTTCAACAAACCGATTCCATAAAATGAATTAATGTTTGTCTTGAGTCAGACTACAATCAGATATATTTCACAAACATGAGCAAAAATGGAAGCCGTAAAACAATAGTATGCAGGGAAAACCCAGCATGTACAGTCAATTTAAAAGACGTTATTTTTAAGCATCGCGACGAACTCCCCCGGTGTCCGGGAAGCGGAAGTGGCCGGCGGCAGTAGGTTCCAGGCCGAGGCTGCCCGGAAGGAGAAGGCTCTACGTGACATGCTGAGGCGGAAAGGCGGTAGCTCCAGCGCCCCAGCCACTGTCGCACGGGTGGAGCGCCAGGGAGACATCTGACCGCCGGCTGAACAGAGAACGGATCGCCTCCGGGGCTCGGGGGACATTCAGGGCTCTAAACACGGCGATGTTGTCGCGGTGTGTGGCGAGGACACGGACACCACGCCAGGCTAGCGTTGCCATCGTCGGCGAGATATGATCACGAAGGTGGTCCCCTGGGACGATCCTGGTCCCGAGATTGGTCACCAGAAATTGGTCACATCTGCCGAGGTGACATTGCGCAGACCCGCCCAGACGGTGAAGCAGTATTAGATGTATGGAAAGACGTGAGACTGAATTAGGAGTTTGCGTGCTTCGGGTGCGAGATGGTGATGGATATTGTGGAGACAGAATAAGACGGAATTGCACTTTTTGACAGCGTGGGATATTTCCTCCTCCCAGGATATGGTGCGATCAATGAGAACTCCCAGCATCTTTATGAACGGGCGAAAATCTTCAGGAATGGCGAGGGGATTAGGACGTGGCTGCCAATGTTGAGTTGGTGGAATGTGGTTATTTTTAGGGATTGGGCCGTGCCGACAAGGAGTAGGGTAGTTTTAGCGGGGTTCATTTTCAAGGAGTTGGATGTGAAGTAGGACTGAATAGCAAGGATGGTGTTTTGCCGGGATTTAATAACGGATAAGTTTTCAGGATGTGCAGTCTAGCAGATGGGTGCTGTCGGCATATAATACTAGATGCCCATATGGAAGGTACACTGGCAGATCATTCATGAAGATGCCAAAGAGCAAGGGACTGACCAGGGATCCCTGAGGGACACCATGGGATAGCGGAAGGGATAAAGAGTCTCCCCACTCGCAGTGGTCGGAAGGGCTGGTACGATACCTCACACGCAGTGGTCGGAAGGGCTGGTACGATACCTCACACGCAGTGGTCGGAAGGGCTGGTACGATACCTCACACGCAGTGGTCGGAAGGGCTGGTACGATACCTCACACGCAGTGGTCGGAAGGGCTAGGTACGATACCTCCACGCAGTGGTCGGGAGGGCTAGGTACGATACCTCACACGCAGTGGTCGGAAGGGCTGGTACGATACCTCACTCGCGTGGTCGGAAGGGCTTGCACGGGGCCTCACACGCAGTGGTCGGAAGGGCTGGTACGATACCTCACACGCAGTGGTCGGAAGGGCTGGTACGATACCTCACACGCAGTGGTCGGAAGGGCTAGGTACGATACCTCACACGCAGTGGTCGGAAGGGCTAGGTACGATACCTCACACGCAGTGGTCGGAAGGGCTGGTACGATACCTCACACGCAGTGGTCGGAAGGGCTGGTACGATACCTCACACGCAGTGGTCGGAAGGGCTGGTACGATACCTCACACGCAGTGGTCGGAAGGGCTGGTACGATACCTCACACGCAGTGGTCGGAAGGGCTGGTACGATACCTCACTCGCAGTGGTCGGAAGGGCTTGGCACGGGGCCTCACACACAGTGGTAGGAAGGGCTGGGCACGGGGCCTCACACACAGTGGTAGAAAGGGCTTGGCACGGGGCCTCACACACAGTGGTAGGAAGGGCTGGGCACGGTTCCTAACACCCAGTTGTCGGAAGGGCTGGATGCGATACCTCACACGTAGTTGTCGGAATTGCTGGCCGCCATCGAAAATCAATCGGTAAATCGCCGTGCTTGTTTAAGCGCAAACATTTGAGACTATTTTCGGTGTGGTGTTTCATATCACAATCCATTAATTGGTGTTGAATGATTTTGGATGAAGATTAATCGATATGTGAAAATATTTCCACAGTACCTCTGGTTGGTTATTGGTTCCAAAACGCATCGACCGTTGAGTCATGCAGCGTCGCCAAACTCTCACGCCGATTGGTCGCGGGTGAAGAATAGCGACAGGTGAGACTCGAACCCACAACCTTTCGATTGCGGGACGAGAACTTACCCCTAGGCTACTCGTCCCCGTACGCAGTGCCTCTACCAAAGTCCCATCGACCGGCACATTGACCTCACCGTTGTGTCAGGCGCACACTACACATGATTCACTGACAGCCTGGGCGTAGGTTCCACGGCTGCTACTATCGATCAAGCATGGCATATTCAACCGATGTGGGCTCGGCATGGCTGAACAAACAACTTCACGCGCATCGCGGTACGCATGATCATGGGAATAAATGGTTCAAACACGACCACTGAACCGCAACACTGCTGTCCTTATGATACGACTCAGTCCTTCTGCCTCGCTCAGGGGTATCCGGCTGGTTTTTCAGTTGGGGCATTGGGGCTGGAATTTGGATAGTCTAGATCGCAGTCATTCCTCGCATACCTTGCCATCATCCACGATATTATGGTCTCGTCGAGACTATTTCGACGAAATATTTCAGCTATGAGCGTCATACCAGTGCTTAGTCAGTGAGACCAAAATCCCCAATCATCAACCATTCAGTCTTAACGGGCTATGTCGCATTCACTGGCACCTCTGTGGCCAGATAAACGTTGTCCAGCCACGCACGATTGTCTCGGTATGCTTTCGCCAATTTTTCATGTCTGTCATCGTCCAATAGTCCCTAGTGAAGCATTTAAGGCATTTCAAACCATGGCCCCATGACGCCATGATTGTTGTTCTGGATGATCGTGATTGTCGTTTTGGATGACCAGATACAACTTGTTTTCTGTGCAAAAGAAGTTCAAGTGATTCATACCAGCTGAAATTACACTATGCAAATAATTGCGAGTACACAGTTTTACGGGCCAAATTAATTCCTCAATTTTGTCAGATAGAAAATATTGGGGGTGGCTTTGCAGAGCAAGTGCGAACGTGATGTTTATCATTATTGCATCGCATATATATATATATATATATATATATATATATATATATATATATATATATATATATATATATATATATATATATATATATATATATATATATATATATATATGAATCGTATTTTAAAGCGATCCATGCCTTTTTTAATATATACACCCAATATTAGCTGAAAAGAAGTGCCCACATCCTCAATACCAATGGACCATAACAGTTTCGCGTAAACACCAAATCAATAAGTTAAAGTCGTGACACTGCTAGTAATGACAGGAAAACATCAAGCACCAATTTGCATCAATCTTCCAAATCACTTGTAGTCAGTATCTACTATACGAGAAGTCAAAAATAGTCACGCCAGTCAGTCGCCAGAGCCCCAGCAAACATCGAACTCCTTGTGCGACTTCCGAGGACCCTGTGCTGCTTGAGCCGAAGCTTGGTGTCCCGGACCTGGAGGCGGTCCGATCTGTAGCGCACGTATCGAAGATCTCGGTTCCATCCGTAAGTAGAGCGGATACTATGCGTCACGTGACCATTCCACCGCACGCTCAGATCGGAACGTTAGAGGTCGATTACGCGGAAAAGCCTAGCCTGGTCACGCTAAGCATTCCGCCGCCGATATCGACTTTGAGAAGATGGTTAACTTGTCTGACACGGAACTAACCCCGAACCAGAAACAAGCTATATTTTCAGCACTGATCCGCCACAAGTCTATGTTTGGTGGCCGCCTAGGTTTGTCTGATTTGCTGGTTCACGACACAGACACGGGCAGTCGCCCTCCCGCGAAACAAAGTCCGTGCAGAATTCCGCCTGACCTGCGCGCAGAGGTCAAGGGCCAGCTCGGCGAACTGGTGCGGGAAGATATGCCGGTGCAGTTGCACCGCTCCTGGACGACGTCGACCTGTGTTGGTCGGCAGAGATCCGGGCAGCCGCTGGTCGTGAGCGATAAGCAGTGGCTCAACGGGTAACGCACCCCCCCCCCCCCGCTCCCCACCCCCTTCAGCCGCGTAACCAATGTACCCTGATGTACTCGACGGCCTGAAGGACGCCTCTATTTACCGTAATCTGGCTGAATTCCACCCACCACCAGATCGGTGTAAATCCGAAGCATCGGCACAAAGCGACCATAGCTATGCCTTGGAAAGCCGTAGGCCTCGCGTCTTACTTTATGCAGTGCATTAGCAAGTTTGTGGCCGGCTGCGTCCCACAGTTCCCTGTGGCCGTGAAGTGCACTTTGGATGGGCATTTGATGCCTGGTTAGCCTTCGATTCGCTCCAGCGAGCTCTGACGGCTGCTCCGATTCTCGCCTTGCCTTCCTTTTCCGACAACGCGGGCAATTTCGTGCTGGAGTGTGACGCACCCGGCGTAGGAGTGGGAGGAGTGCGCATGCAGACCGGTGGGAGTGGCGCGGAGCGCGTCATAGCATCCGGTAGCTAAAGTCTATTCAGGCTATTCAACTACCAAAAGGAACCACTTCGACGCCATTACAATTACAACAGTTCAGATAATACCTCCTCGGGTGGGGTTTTCTTCTACGGACAGATCACGCTAGCTTTCAGTGGCTACTGAATTTCTGCAAATGTGCGGGACTCCGCACGTGTTGGACTCAGTCGATATCAGGCGTTGATTTTATATTATATTATATTGTATATTGTAAATTGTATATATTGTATATTGACTTACAAGTACATCCACGCAGCTGGTGGCTATTATTGCACAGGATGGATATGAATGAATAAGTGAGCTGAATAGCTGAAAGGACGTTAGGATTAAGGACGTTACATTCTAGAGCACTGCAGCCAGTCGGCGCCGGCTCAATAGACTGCAACAAGGACGAGGGTAGGTGTCAGGTCACGGAATGGAAAGTTGCTGAGAAATCAATGGCAAGGATCGTCCATATAAATTATACAATACAAAGGAAGGATTTTACGGGTGTAGCAGAAAAGCGAGGCCAACGGAGCCGCCGTGGATGCGTCCGGTCACCGTCCCCTGTTCGCGATCGATGCGGATTCGTCTGTCTGTCCAACGGCGGCTACTGGTCGCTGCTTCATTCGCGCCGGGCGATTGCAGAAACAGCCTCGCATTTGTCGCAGGGTCTGAGGCCGCACCGCCGTCTGTCAGAGGAGGGTGGCCTGTGGCTCTCGGCACGAGCTACGTTTGCCGAACGGTCTGCTGTGCCGAGCCTTCTGACGTCGGCCTTTCACAAGCGAGCAGCTCCAGGTGGCGGTGTCGGGCGCTGCATGACCGAAGCAGTCGATGCGCTCCTAAGCCCAAATAACCAACCAACCAGGTGGCGGTGCCGGCAAAGCTGGTACCCGGAGTGCTCGTGTCGCCCCACTTTGGGTCCAGCGGCGGATATTTGTATTCGGGAAGGCTGCCGGCCGAACGTCGTCTATGATTTCACTGACTCGATACGGGGCGAGGTGTGAAGAAGCTCTGCCACCGATGTGAGCCGGCTGTGACGACAGGAACTCCCGCGCCCGTCCCCAGGCCGACAATGGAGAAATTGAGCGGAAGGGCGCCACTTGAGGTGGCGGGAATGGACGTCCCGTCTGGTCTGCCAACCACGTGGAGCGGTCATGATCACCTGTTGGTCGCGGTCGACCGCTTTATCGACCTGGGCGCCGGCCCTCCTCGTGCTTGCGCCCAGGTGCACTACTCAAAGGGGTTGGATCCTCGTCTCCGCCAGTTAGTCTTCAGCAGGAAGCCCAGAACGCTGGCCGAGGCCAAACTGAAGCGACCGCCGCATCGCGCTGGCCAGCGACGAGGGGCAGTGTTTCCACTCTCTTCAGAAGACCCTGCAACTGACTCAGCTGGTTCCGCGCTGGTATGACCGAGCACACAAAGTAGATGAACAATACCATGACCGAAAAACCAACGCGCTGTCTTACGCCCCGCGCGAAGCAGCGCTCCTGTACTGGGGTATGGTCCCCGCGGCCGTTCATTAGACCGCTGAAGACCTCGGCGACTGAAGCTGACACCAGAGCACGAAATTACCCAGTACTGGCGTCCGCCAGTCCGTCGAGGCCCACCGCAGTGGGCCAGGTAAACGTCCCGCCGCTAGTTCCTGCCGTTCTGCCTCTGTCGCAGGTACCCGGTGGTCTCAGCTGCTGACGACCTGCGTGACCCGACACCGGTGGGTCCGTCATTAGCTCCTGTCTTCTGCCTCTCCGAGCCAGAAGACGCGGCAGCCGCGGACGTGGTAGGAGGCCGAGGTAGCTCGGTTGGCTTAGCATCGGACTCTTGATCGCACGATCGTGGGTTCGAAACTCACAACCGACGTAATTTACCAAGTCCACCCGCGACAAATCGGTGTGAGAGGTTGGCGACGCCCTATAACCTAGCGGTTGAATGCGTCGTAAAAGAACCCAAGACTCTTTTACGACTCTTCTCTTCTTCTTCTGCCTCTGCTGCAGGCACCCGGCGGTCTCAGCTGACGACCGTCGTTACCTGGAGCCGATGGACCGGTCGCCAGCTCCTATCTCCAGCCTCTCCCGCGGGTACCCAGCGGTCTCCAGCCGCCGACGATCGGCGTGACCCGGCACTGACGAATCTGACGGCTGTGACGGCGCTCGCAGTGGCCGTGACGAGCCCGCGCGGCCGCGGCCGGAGCCGCCACTGGACGGCGATGGACAGCCACTGCCGATGGCCCTGCGCGCCGGCTTCGCGCTTCTCCCCGCCGGCGGTCGGCCGGCAACGGGGCCCGATGGCAAGGGGACGAGACGGCGACCATCAAGGCGTGCGAGACGGCGACAACCTGCAGGGTCAAGCGCACATTCGGCCGGAAAACGTCGGAAGCCGGACGTCCGCAGTGAGGCTTAGTCACCCCACCGATGAGCCGCGGCTGACGGTCGCGGTCGCCTCTCGCGGAGACGGTGGTAGTGACCTAGGCGGGACGCTTGGCGACAGTGGTGGTAATCGAGACGAGACGCTTGGCGACAGTGGTGGTAATCGAGGCGGGATGCTTGGCGACAGTGGTGGTGATCGAGGCGAAACGATTGGCGACGTTGGTGGTGATCGAGGCGGGACGCTTGGCGACAGTGGTGGTAATCGAGGCGGGATGCTTGGCGACAGTGGTGATGTTCGAGGCGGGACGCTTGGAGACAGTGGTGGTGATCGAGGCGGGACGCTTGGCGACAGTGGTGGTAATCGAGGCGGGATGCTTGGCGATAGTGGTGGTAATCGAGGCGGGACGCCGCCTGGCGAGTCGCGCGTCGATAATGCGGAGGTCGGCGGGGTTAGTCCTGGTATTGGCGAATGCGGCGGGGTCGGATATCCGACCCCGCCGAGGATATCCGGTCAGACGAGCGCCCGACCAATTCGCACCGTGACCAGTGATTATCCTTCAACTAAGGAGCGCTATTTTGCTTGCACCGGGCTGGCTTCCGCCGAAGGCGAAGTGCACCTGGTTATTACCTTGGCTTTGTGGAGGGTGTTGTGTTGGGTTTCGGTTCCGAATGCTATCTTGTACGTTAATGGTGACGTCATTTGTTGTGACGTCGAGTCGACGTAAGAACGCCGCCGAGATATTCTTAGCCGGCTCTGGTATTGGGCGGAGGTGCGCACACGAGCGGCACTTGAGGGTGTTTCCCGTGTCTCGTGGTGGTAATAGAAGTACAAGAGCACGATACCGGCTTACATATAGCTCCCATTTATCATGTTGCCATCACACTTACTATTTTTGTATTTCTTTTCGTTGACATTTTAATTTGTTATGCCCACCAACAATTGTTGATGGAGGCTATTGTGCATTGCTGCTCACACGTAAGCGAGCCAGTAGCGTGCGTACTGCCACGAAGCCGACTACATTTGGGTGTTAATGTGGATTAATGACTATTGAGAAAACGAAGCAGAGGAAGAACAATAAAACCGAATGTCAGAATATCAGCAAGAATATCAGAGAAAAGTAATTGTCACTGAATAAGTCTCCAGTAAACAGGCGCTACACAAATACTGAAGCGCAACAATCTGATGTAATGAGATTTAGTTGGGATCATATCATTCCTTGGCTATGGTATTTTCCCGCTTTATCCGTCTAGCTTGTTTTGGGCACTTCCTAAAAGTAAGGCTTCCGGTCATTATTAATTATTCACTCATGTAATTTGATTCTACTTCTTCCTTTTTTAGGGGCGGGGAACAGAACGCAGAAAAAGAAAACGATATGTAGTTTTTGCAGAGGAGGGTTTTGTGAAGTGCTTATTGTAGTGGTTGAGGTAACCACCAGTAGATGTCGCCGTGGTTGTCCCCTCACTTGAGCTATGTAAGCCCAATACAGTTTTCGTTCTGACTTCCTGGTGTGTGCATCGTGCCCTACGGCGGACTCGGATGGAACCGAATCACTTATTAACTCGGACATACACCGAGCCACTATGACGAAGCGTCGCTGGCAGAAGAGGAGGAGATATAGTTTTGTTTTATTAGAGTGCAGAAGAAGAAGACGTATAGCTCTGCGAGGACAGTCTCACAACATCTGAACACATGTTTAATAAGTAGGTGATTAGTGAGGTGCAAATATCGTTTATTGTCACTTGCTCGCAGAACATGCAGTTCCATCTTCAATATAGGACCTAGGTAACGAAGGAAACTGCCTCCCAGACAACAGCACAATAATCTAAATGTGGAAGTAATAAAGTGCTGATTTAACGAACCTGACACTAAGCTTCTGGTGGCAGTTTTAATATCAAGTTAGGAGGCAAAATCGTAGCTGGTGACAGAAACTATGTTTGAACGTGCCAGCCGCTGTCATTGCCGTCATTACCGCGCTCATTACCGCTGTTATTGCCGAGCGTGAGTTTTGTGAATCTGTCGATATGACCTGGATATGTCAGGGCCAAAAATACCCCATAGCTGCTCAAGATCTGACTAGAAAGAATCGGGGCGGGGATGGCCGAGTGGTTAAGGTGTTGGGCTCTGGGTACAAAGGGTCCTGAGTTCGATACTAGCGCCGCTCGAAACATTTCCCAATCCCGCGGCCCACCTGCGAAACAGTGTGGGCGGCGCCATTAGCCGTGAACGTGCAGAAAGTGTGTCGTGAACCACCCAATAAACAAACAAAGACTAGAAAGAATCACGAAATTACCAGGTGACTGTGACGTATCATGCGAATGACATTCTTATGCCAGCTCTCACGGAAAATCGCGTGTGACGATATTCTGAAAACTGCAAAGCTCTCCGTAGAATCGACCAGTCTGAAGAGATTTTAACTGCAGAACACGTGCTTCATTGTTATGAACAAAGCTCCAGTGTGAACGTTAAATTTGTATTCGTCAATAATTGTTTAGCATTCGAGACAGAGGAACGACCGGTTTCGGAGAGCACAATTGATAAAGGCGACGAGGGGATACTATATAAGTGTGTCCCTTAATGACGAGATCGTTACATACGAGCTTTCTACGAGCGTATACACCTTTGTGTTCCAAGATGGTCTGATATCCTACCAACACATCTTTGTAAACTGTCCAGCTTCTGACCTCGTGACCTGACATGACCTGGCCTGATGCTGGAACAAGGTATAAATTGATAAACCGATCTCTCCGGCTTTCGCAAAAGTGTGCACTGGTTGGAAGTAATGCAAAATAATGGTAAAGTCAGGTCAAATCGAGATAGCTTGCACGCCTTCACCTAGGTTGGCTTAGCATAAACTTAATCGTTCGTCAGTTCGATCCCATTAACATTCATGCCGAAATTAAAACGTTGCCACTTCTAAAAGGAAACCAATAGCTGTCTTAACCAACAATGACATTACCCAGAATGACCGCAGTGGTCATAAGCTAACCATTAAGAGCAGAGTCTGGATTCATGGTGTGATGTTGGACCCGACACACCTGACACACAGCCACTACCAAATATAGCTCGCAGTGTAAGGTTCCAACCGGAGGACCACAGCAGTCCACAACATCGCTGTTTAATCTGTGCATTACCAGTAGGCCGAGCATCCTTCATCATATCTACATCTGCTCTTACTAGTGCTCGTCAATGATAAAAGACAGGTGGGGTGGAGAAAGGAATATACCTGTTATTTGAACCTCGGTAGATATACGATCAATGATGCAGACGTGCCCTAAGGCTCAAATAACTAATTAAACTTTCTTCAGAACTTTCGTTCGGTTCTAGATGAAAGATGTCTGGAATTATGTTGATTAATATCGGCGCTGCTAAGCTCAGCCTACTTTGAATTAATTTTTACAAGTTGTAGGTTTTGCGTTTCCGATTGCCAAATAGAGATTTTGTGTCCAAGAGTTAGCACTTCGACATCGGCGATATTTGCGATATCGTGAAAGCTGCTCATTTCTTTACAGCTTGGATGATTAGTTGAAGAATGCGCGACCATACATTATATACCAATATAGAATCTGAAATTTCCGGGCTAGAGTAGAGTTAGAACGGCAGGTTGAAGATCATGTGCAGCTTTCCAAACACACCCTCAGCTCTCATACAACAAGCCTACGGGCCACTCGCTAAGCAAGAGTTAATTTACTGCTGATCTAATAAGAAGCTCCGTGTTTCAAAATGGACCACGCTGCACCCTAGCTTAATTTGCTTTCAGTCTGCTCTTCAGTATTCTAAATGGTCGTGGGAATCGCACCGTCTTCTGCGCCTCGGGCAACAAACAAGTCGAGGAAGCCAAACAACTTCAAGGGATTGCCAAGGCCAAATTTATATCCCGAGAAGCGAAGTTAATTCCATGTCCTGAGCGAAGTAGACCAGGTTCAATTGTCTTTATAATTATGGAGTTGTATAGGGGAGGGGGGCCTTATTAAAAAAAAAAGCCCCCCCCATGAGACCAAAGTGCCCTTTTGGCTAAAAGTGCCCTTTTGACTGAAAAGTGCCCTCTTGGCCGGAATGTCCCAAATTCAGCAAAAAAAAGTAACCTGCTTGATGTGCCCCGCATGTGCCAAAGGTGCCCTTTGGGCCCAAAACTATCCTTTTGGCGAATTTGTTTAAAGCCCACCCCTCCCCCCTCCCCGGTCAACAAAGTGTCCTCTTCACCGGAATGTCCCAAATTTAGCCCAAAAATTACCTGCCTTATGTGCTCAGCCTGTGCGAAAACTGCCCTTTTGGCCAAACATTTTTTCACGCCCACTCCCTTACCCCGGTCAACAAACATTCCGGTGTGCCCCGGACCGCAAAGTGCCCTTTTGGAGCCGGTCAGGTGCCTTTTGGAGCCGGCCAAGTGCCATTTTCGGTCCGGCCCACCCCCCATGGAAAAATCCTGGGTGCGCGCCTGCAACCAGGTCAATTGGAATGGCGTCGTAGTGGCTGACCTGATCCCGCCTCGATAATCTGCATCCCTTTCACCAGCAACCGTCATGCATTCTTACTGTATGTACAACTTGTGAAATGATTGAGAAGCGCTTCATAGCATTGCGACGGTATTCAACTGGATTTGTCTCAGTGTGCAAATACAAACACAAAAACGAAATTTAGTGATGGAAGTGGCGGGATCCTGGAACTTCGGGGTAGATTCAGCGGTGGTAGTGAATGAACAAAAGCATTGAAGAATACCAGCTACGTGATTAATTATGTGTGCCTAATGAATTTAAATGCAATGACGGGAATCACAAGACCAGTACATCATGGAACCAATTAATTTTCGCAGAAGGTGAGGTGTGAACTTGAGATACTACCATTATACTGCCTGATCATCTGGTTGGACTCAATGTAACACTCTACACTCCTATTTAAAATAGTTGGCTTTCTCAATGCCAAGACTGCTTTGTTGATGCGAGAGGAAATTTATATCTGTTTAGCTAACAAAATTAGCACCATTTTGCGTATTATATGCATTCTGAAAAGTAAGTCAAGTAGTACAGCTTTTGAGGTACCAATAAAGACCAGAAACAATTAATGTCAGCAGTCTATTACGATTAATACTTCTGACGAAATAAACGCCTTGAAACATAAGGTAGATATATTGAAAAAGTATCGGATGATTCAGGAATCAACCGGCCAACTTCGCTGTGGGCACCAAATTCGCAGCAAATCAAACTCCGATTTTATGTAGGTAAGGATCAGGTGGAAATTGTCCCGTCTTGCAGCAAAGAAATGTATGGGTAAGAAGAGCTTAAGTATTGTTGCGCGCTGGTCGGAAACTGGTGCATTGCTGCGATTATACAGAAGTCGAGATAACGTAAAATGTATTGGCACGCGTTTTAGGAATAACCAGCAACGTATTGGATTGGCTTTGAAGCTATCGATGAGCCTACGAAGATGTTCGACATGCTTGGACTCCGAAACTGAGCTTGAAATTGATACACTCGGTAGCAAAATTTGACTCAGTTTCGCGACATGGGTTTCAGACCCAGCGGCGAACGGTGGCTTCCCTCAATCAATCCGTAGCACGCACATCCCTATCGAACTAGAAGTTATTTGCATTATAAACCTGCTAGGAAAATATAGTCCACTATGGCGGATTCTAGTAGGTCGCAAAAAGTTCCACAGCTTCATCAGCATGCAAACCATCAATAACTGAGCAGGGTATTAAGGACAAACAGCGACCCGGGCCGCTGAAATGGGCTTGCTTATTGTCATAAGCCGATCGATATGTCATCACTGGCGGACGAATGATCACTGTAGTGCATGCATTTGCAATGTTTGCACTTGCATTTTGTATTATTGTCTTATAGATATGCCAGTTTGGATACATCAGAAAATGTGGTCAGTTCATAATTATTGATGGATTCTGATGGCATGCAGCATTGCGAACTTTCTTCGTCGACTACGAATAGAGGCCACATTTTATAGACATTGATACTTTTCTCTGAAAAGATTTTAACATTTTGATACCTCTTCACAGGTAGCAGAACCAGGGGGAATTTGCCTTTCTCGGAGTGAGCTGCACTCCCTCCTGTGCACGAGGCAGATATTTCATATGTGTGCCACCGTTGAGTGAACTGTTGCCCTGGAAAACATGCCAGCGCAAAATGAATATGTGGACGCTACTGCAAAAACATAAAACTGGAGCCATATGTCAGCCGAGTCACCATGTTGATTTCCTGATCAGAATTAGCATGCGTGAGCATGTTGATTGCGAGCAAAGAATAATGTGTGCCTGAAGGCAAGAAGCTGTTCAAGTCATTTTACTCTGGGCGGCGTAAGTAACTCATTTCACTATCGCAATCATTGTAGCCGCTCCAGGCCGTAATCCAGATAGTGAATGTTCACCGCGCCCTCCGACATTTCGTGTCGGACGTTGATGACGTCATCAGCAGACTGCTCGACAGACTGTAGTGTTCACGACTGACTTGTGACCAGCCAGTTGAGCGACATACTCACGAGGACACCCGGCCTGGGCTGCCAGTTTTACACAGGTCTTTCTCGCGGATTGATTTGTTTTGCACTCTGCTATTCCGACTGTTTTGTAGTTCGATTGCATGAATGTAGCAGTGCTGTTCTTGCCCAGGTGAGCGCATTTGAAGGGGCTCGACCCGACGTTTTGAGTCCCATCGTGATCTTCATGGACCCATATTTTTTTTTCGGGGGGGGGGGGGGTGTCAGCACGATTTTCAGGAGTACCGGACCTTTTTGGGCCTGCAGCGTGATTTCCAATGGTCATTGCCCGATATTTTGAGGCCTACAGCGTGGTTTCCCGGGGGCCCAGCACGACCTTTTGAGGCCCACAGCGTGGTGACTAGGTGCCCCGGCCCCACTCTGTGGGACCTTACTGCGGTCTTCAGGGGCTCAGGGGCAACTTTTTGGGGACCCCACCGGTATTTTGAGGTCCCTGGTCACACCTTTTGGAACAATCGGCATCGTTATGGGGGCCCCGGGTCGATTTTGTGGGGACTCAATTCGATTTTCGGGGCCTCGATGCGATTTGGAGGCCCGGCGACATTTTAAGGGTTCCCTGTGCGACTTTTTATGGCCCTCAAAGGGATTTTCAGGTGCCCTGCTGCGATTTTAGAGGGCCCACAACCTCTCGGTGGAACCTTTTGCTCCCATTGTTCGGTAACGCCACTGGTATTTTTCTTCTGAAAACCCCGGGGAAAATAGAGCAAGGCGCATTCCTATGCATGGACGAAGCTTCAAAATGTCGACTATTTGTTCGTTCCGTCGATACCTGAAATCCAGTGGCGAATCAAGAGATGCAGGGCCCGATAACACCAAGAATGCTATTTTGTTTCTCCTTCTACTTCCTCCTCCTAATGGCCGCAAGTCCAGTGTGTCTGTGCGCAACGGTCACACATAAGCCGACTTAAAGCTTTATCCGTTCTATTATACCCATGTTTTCTGAGATCAACATTGATCATCATCAAGGTCAAAGTAAGCGAATCACGCAGGTCACACAGATATCACGCTGGAGATACATACGCCAGCAAACAATTGTTACGCATTTTGTTATCCTTCCTGTCATTATTTATCTTGGCATTTATGTGTTAGGATTCGTAATCAATTTGATACAACACTACATCTAAGATCAAATTGTATTCACTATTCCCTCTGTTACACGGTTACACTTTAGCATACAGAGTGCGCATATATGGCATTCTTCGTTGATGATGGGCGTGGTGCCTCTGATATAAATGGCCTCACCTCAGCCACCGCCAACCGTCATTCGTCATACATTGTAAGATAATATAATCAGCTGGCAGCATGGCTCTAGTGGGAAGTACTCCGTGTTATTCTCGACGGAAGTTCTTGGATCCACCGTCCTGGAGATGCATGGTGAGGCAGCGGTAAATCTCCTGAAAATGTTTGTACTACATTGAAGTTAGTTCATATATATATATATATATATATATATATATATATATATATATATATATATCAAGATTGGTCCTAATGTCGCCGAAGGTGGTGTTGGACGGGGCAAGGATGACAGAGTGGTTGAGGTGTTGGGTTTTGGGTACCAAAAGTCCCGAGTGCAACACTCGCACCACTCGAGTCATTTTCAAATCCCGCGGCCCACCGGTGAAGCAGCGTGGGCGGCGCCATTAGCCGTGCTCGTGCATAAAGTGTGTGGTGAAATATTCAATAAACAAACAGGTGATGTTGAACATCGTCGCAGACGATTGTGCTGCGCCTACAGGTGGCACCACATTGCAAATTAAAGGTGGCGCCACTAGAGCGACTACGCTCCGAGCCACGAATCTGGCGGGCTGCAGGAGTGTGCAAGCCGACGTGCGACAGTCTTACCTGTAGTAAGAGGCGCGCTAAGGTGTGAGGAGACGATAAGCATCCTCCTTAGCAGTAGGAAAAGGCTACGTTTTCCTATAGAAGTCTTTCAGCTTTTGATCGAGAAGTGAACCAACCAAGGCGGGACACTCGAGGGACCCGGCTGCTTAAACAAAATGACTTGGCGCGTCTGGTTTGCCGTCACCTGGGAACGTAGGTGGCGCCACTAGAGCGACTACGCTCCGAGCCGCTACCTGGGAACGTAGGTGTTGTTTTGCGAAAATTATTGGGGGCAAAGTCACACAGGATTTATGTAGGTATAAAATGCAGCTGTTTCATACGCGCAACGAATGAGTGTGCGGGGGGGGGAGCGGGGACGGCGGAATCCGCCCGCTTGTTTAAAAAAATGTTACTCCATAAGTGCAACTTAACTTAAATACTTAAATGCGATATTGTAAGTGCAACTTAACTTAAATACTTGGAGTTTTATTTGAGCGAGATGGATTACTGACAAAAATAAACATTTCGGAATAGTGGCCAGTGCTTGGTCATGAGTGCGGCTCACGAGAACAACTTCACATAATGGTGCAGGGAGTGGAGGTGGCCAGCGGACACGAACAGCGCCGCTGTCGAGCACGTGGTCAGGGAAGGTGAATGGGTGACTTGTCCTCAATATGGCGATAACTGGGGAGCCACCCAAACAAGCCCTGAGACGTACCGCACCGGACGAAGCTGTGCCACTGCAGATCCGGACGTTAGATGGCAGCACTGCAGTTGTGGTAGAGGGCGTTGCTGCCGTGCAAAGCTCGCCGCTGTTGGCAAGGCCTGCCCACCCTCGAACACTGCAGAATAAAAAACACTTATTAGGTGTTGCTACAGATCTCAGCTGATCGCGAAAACCCATGCAAACAGCACTCATTACTCACGAGCATTTTCTCGTTTCAGTGTCCGCAGCTAAAAAACAGAAATGTCGCGTACATCGCGACGCACACAGATTCAAGATAACTCCAAAGTCTCACATCCACTCCCGACTTCACAGCATAGTGGCAGACCAAAGTATTGGAAGCCCACCATCTCACCACAAACAATAAACACCAATATCTCACCACTCAATCATCCAAACACATTTAAATCGAAACATTCAACTCATAACTACGTACACACAGACTGCTTGCAAAGCAACGATTCGCTCCGAGCGATCCCGGATTCAACACTCACACCACTCTCTGGATATTTCCCAGTCTCGCGGCCCACCGGCGAAGCACTGTGGACGGCACCATTAGCCGTGACCGTGCATAAAGTGTGTCGTGAACCACCCAAATAAACAACAACAAAACAACCTGCTCCAAGTCAGAGCCGCGGCTACTCATGAAATACCGACAACCACCACTCGGATAAAAACAACATAACAGCACGTATCCACACCCGCATCGATTGCCCATTCACACAGTCAGAACACCACACAACACTGAGTACGCTTCGACATGCAAATCACGTGAGACCCCGCCACCACACATCTACACAACATGCACCCCACCACGTCATGGAAAGCTACAAATCAAATCGAAGTAGCTCTCGCAAGGCTCAACCTAGGCCACACAAAACTGACCCGCAGATACGGCATCACAAATGGACCTCGACCAACGTACAACTTGTACAATCTACCACCGAAAATCAAGCGCATATTGTCATCCGCAATACCAGCTACTCACCTAACCCCAGGCACTCACATATCACTGAAACGCCACACTTCTCACTGCTCATTCACGTTGACCAGCATTTTCAGCGATGACCATTCCATGCTTCACGATCTTCTATTCGCTTATCTGTCTTCTACTGGCTTACTTCCAGCCTTTCCAGGCAGAGAAGACAGATACAAACCAAAGGAAGAAAAAACAGAGTCGCGTCTCCAACATACCAGTGTAAGATCATCCCACGAGCCTGCGGTGTCAATGAGACCCCTGTAATAACGTTTGTTTAGGGTGGAGAGATGAGGTGAACGGCATATTGTCGCTATTTACACCGCCTATTACAGCTGTATTAAACATTGTTCCATATAACTGTTGGTTGACTTTCCAGGTCAGGTCAAACAGGGTAAACTCCGGGGTTGCAGCTAGTCAGCCTTCTTCGCATTTTTTCGGACCGTGATCATAAGACAAATGCGATTTTTCCTCAACATTGCTGATATACAAACTGAATACTTGGTCCATCATAGGTTTGCTCGGACACTTGCAAAGGTCAAAATCACCGGTTCCATCATGGCTAAACACCTGGCAATAAGGGAGCTTTTGCATGTGACAATTTTCTTAGCAGATGACACCCAGGAACAGGCTAAAAAGATAATGAGTGCCAGCAAAGGAACGCCAAATGTTTTTCGATCTTCTGAGACTTGGAAGGTCTCGGCTGTTTAGAACAGGCCAGGAGACTCGCTTCTACAACAACTGCACCTCGCTTGTTATCAGTATATCACAGCATCTCCCGCTTCCACGCTTTTGCCACTCCCCAACACCAGAGAGGCTCTCATCACCGCGAGACGGCAAGCCGGCAAGCCGGCATTCACAAATAAATGGGCATGGAGTGAGTAGCGCCAGCCACCGATCTCACTTTTCACCAAAACATAATCGAGCACGCTACGGTATGGGCGGAGGACGCAGCAGTGGCAGCCGAAGCAGCACGCTGGACCCTGTCGTGCCAGCTGAGATGACTCACTGGTGAGGTGGTGAGCCTCAGCTTGTGTAGCAGGTAGTGTGTCGTGAGCATATGGCTTCCAATTCCGTTCAGCAAGACGTTCAAAATATTTGGTGATGAAACTAAAGTTTTTCGATGCTCTTATCACAGCAAGACACATGATTTTTGGACATTATAGGGCCAATGAATTGGAGTGTGTTTGGAAATTCATCACTTCACAGTGACTGAAGGCGAGACGTGGTGAATATGAACCTAATGCGCCTTACTGCAAGTTCGCGAAATTCGCTTGTAACATAATAATCGTAAAGTACGTAAATGACCTTGCAGAACGGTGCATTAAGCTGATTCATGGCTGTGCCAGTCCATTCATAATGAGGGTCAGCTGCAAACACTACTGCAAACTGCTAAGTATCATCGTCGGATGTATTCTGTATTGACAAGGAGCTGCTAGCTATGGTGTGATATATAGCCATATGCTAGCATATGATGAGGCATGCTGTGTGACATGTGACATGCACGATGTGCTGGGGAAGGGGGGGTTGAGCTTAGATGCGTATCAGACCCTAGGGTCATTTGCACCGTCTTCAAAGCGAGTGTGCATTACATGCAAGTCTAAGGCAAATGTATGCTTACGTTCAGGAAATCTTAAAGAATCTAAAGTTATAGTGCATGTAACGTTAAGGAGCTAAAGGCGCGGGCTGGGCGGGGACATCTTCCGGATGTTTAGTGCTCTTGTTACTTTACTCCTCCGCAAAATAACTCATAGTTGGGGTGGGGGAGGGGTGACGACAAAGTTGACTTTGCTGGGGTGCCGGCATTAGCCTACTCTTGTCGAAGACCACCGAGGAGTCCCTGCCGTGTGCACAAGGCGGTAATTTTCCACACGCCGGCCGTCGGGTGTTAGCTGTTAGTATTGGGTTAGTAGAAGCATGCTTTCATCCGAGGTTGTGAGTGAGGTTAGTACGGTGCATAATATCCTAACCGCAATGCCTATCTATTTGAACTGCTTGACGCTAAGAACATGGGCACATGACTAACGAAAGACGAAGTAAACAGAGAGTGCAAATTCTTCGGTCTTTTATTGAAATGGGTAATGCATCAACGCCTCAAGTTGCCAATAGTGGACAACTCGTCATCGGTCACCAGCCCGTCACCACCGTCAACCGTCACCAGTCACCAGTCCGTCACCACACGTCATCATCGGTAGAATGACGTCATCGGACAGCCGGAGTCGACCTGGCAGTCCGTCACCACACGTTTTCATCAGCAGAATGACGTCATCGGACAGCCGGAGTCGACCTGGCAGTCGGTCACCACACGTTTTCATCAGTAGAATGAAGAGCGGCATCTGTCACGCCTGGTGACGTCTGAGTTACGGGTCGCCGGACGGCGGTCGCCGGGCGGCGCATCGAGCGCGTGGCTTCCTGTCACACCGGCCACGGCACACTGGCCACGGCACACGGTGGGGACGTGAGTTACTGCTACACAGGCCTACTGCCACACCTGCCACAGCACACGGTGGGGACGCGTGTTACTGCCACACCGGCCTACTGCAACACTGGCCACGACACACGGTGGGGCCGTGTGTTACTGCCACACCTGTCACAGCGCACAGTGGGGACGTGAGTTACTGCCACACCATCCTACTGCCACACCGACCACAGCAGACTGTGGGGCCTTGTGTTACTGTCACATCGGCCTACTGCCACACCTGCCACAGCACACGATGGGAACGTGAGTTACTGCCACACCGGCCTACTGCCACACCGGCCACAGCAGACTGTGGGGCCGTGTGTTACTGCCACACCGACCACAGCATACGGTGTGTGTATAGAGCCCGGGCAGCCGCCGGGTGCGCCACCTATTGGTGGAGGTGTAACCGGTATGGAATGGTGCAGACACCACGTACGATATCTCCAATTTCGCGACCAAAATAACCATGTTTTTCCATGCAGACTTCCTGTCGCGCGATCGTCATGTAGCTTCGTGCGGTGGGAAGTGGCATTGGCTATCCTTGACGTTGGCCAGGCGACCTAAGCCATCATTGACTTTGGCCGGGAAATCATTTTCAATTCACTATCGCTGTAGTCGCCATTTCTTTCTACGGCTCGGCGCGCTCCAACTGGCCGTCGACTGTGGCGGTCCGAACAACATTGATCGCGCTCTTTCTCCAATCTTACGGCCGATCGGCATCGATCTCGACCAGCTCATATCACTTCAATCATAGCGGAGTCATTGGATGGCTAATTCAGTTGCCAGGCTGGGCGGACGGTCGCGCCGGCTGTTATAGTTCGATGCCGTCGATGTGGCTCGGAGCGATTTTATCACCTCATCAGACAACGGAGACCGGTTGCCGGGACGAGGCGATCGTTCTCTAAATCATTTTGCGATTCACTGCCTTGTTAGCCAGCTGGATTGCCGGAATGATGGAAACTTCCGACGTGCATCACGAGAGTGATACAATCTTTAGTGATGGCAAGTCCACGGCATCGCGAGCTAAGGGCAAAATACATCTTTGTACGACCTGACATTGCTTCAGCAGGCGATTTAGTGGCCTATGCGAAATTAGCCATTGGAAAGTGATTCAATTCACCCATCTGGGCAGGAATGTAGTTACTTCCCAAATCTACATGAACATCCCTGCTACATTTCCATACACCTATTTTGGCATAATCACGTGTGTTTCACGCTCATATGCTGCCCCGCAAAGTCAAAACCATGCCACGTTGCCCTTGCGGCTTCGTACCGAGGCCTGGCTACTGGCGTTGAGGTCTGTTTCAGGTCACCTCTGTCATGTTTCTGTTGGACAATTTTGTCTGCGACTTACGTGCAGTTATTTAGAGTGGCTTTAAAAATCCATGTCGACACTACCATGTGCACATACGGCACAGTAGGCTGCGGACGGATATGGCACGAACTACCTTGGTGTTCACACCTTGGGAGCAGTTGGATGTATTTGGAAGGGAACCATTGTATTCGCTAACCCCAATTACTGACTGACGTCAATAAAGGGCTACATGAACAGCCTTCTTTTCGCGTGTGTATAATATGTATCATTATCTCCACTGAGTTTCAAAGGATCCCACAAGGCGTCTAGCGTGGTAGTCGACCTGGACCAGAATGTACGCGTGCTTCTACTTGTTGCCCTTTATATTCCGACTACACGTCTTCAATCTCGTTGTACTCGCACTCGATGCGTTGCTATAGCAATACGCAGTACATTGCGCCAATATTATGACCATTCCGGCTTTTAATTTGGCACTTTTATCTCCCACTGACTTCATTTGCAACTGGGCATTCCAACTGTAGACGATCAGATAATGGATAAATAGTATAAATATCCTGAAAACGTGACGACAGATTAAACATGCATTATAGTCAGCTCCTTATTTTTTACCTGCATCAGCATTCGAAACACACAAGAATGATGCCGCCAATTTCACACGCGAGTTGTTTGTTTACCTGTAATGAATATGACGAACAGATAATTGTTGTTATAAATCCCCTGACATTTTTGAGGGTGCATGCTTATCTTAAATGGTTATTGAAAGGGCAGTCGTTGAATAGTGCACCTGATTTCAAAATATGGTATAAGACATTTGAGGTACATCTGTTAAATTTGAGCATGGACATCAAATATGGTTCGCTTCGTGATCAACGGTATCCTGATCATTTGCACCGTAATTCAGAGCATCGTTACTAAACTCTGAGCTCAATCCCCGCTGTTTACATTGATAACACCCCCGCCCTCACAACCATCCATAATCCCTTCACCGTCTTACTCACCACAGCTTCCTATATAACATTGCTCATCAAACAAACTATTATTGATGCAGATGTCCAGACTTGATAGACATACTCAAATTCCGAAAACAGCAAGACGAAATCAGCTGATCGTTCCATCAACGATTGCCCTTACCATATCAATTCAAACGAGATACAAGCGCCATATAAACGCCGGGGGTAGACAAAAATAAGTATCTGTCCACTAAATGTATTCCATGATAATCAGTTTCTCACCGGAGATTTAGCAATACCATTCTTCTCACTTCCGCATCCTGAGACATCAATGTGGTATGTTGTGTGAAAATTGTGAGGTCAGATCATATGCAATCAACGAGTTAGACAAGGTCAAGTAAGGTCACCTAAA
Source organism: Imbricaverruca yamaguchii (assembly GCA_034440575.1). Taxonomy (NCBI): domain Eukaryota; kingdom Metazoa; phylum Arthropoda; class Thecostraca; family Neoverrucidae; genus Imbricaverruca; species Imbricaverruca yamaguchii. Next base: position 414,621 of record JAOTOL010001519.1, read on the forward strand.
AAACGTTCAACCAGTCGTTACGCTTTAACAGATAAGGTTATTTGAATGAAGCTTTCAGCGTTTGCTTACCCTTAAGGATGCAACAAAACGCGTTAGATGAATTTTGATTTTTTTTCGTTTTTGATGACTTAGTTTTGCATATCAATAATTGTTTTGCATATCGTATATTTTGCCCATTAGGGCTAAAATAGAAGGTTCTGGTTAAAATAGGAATTTTATGCGGGTAGTTTGACTTAAAACAGCGTTTCGTGGACCGCTAAACCAATTATAAAAATAATACAATTCAAGCTTAACATTTTAAATATATAAACAAGAATGAAAGGTTGATTTTTGCATGGGCAAACATTTTAGGGCCATGGTCGTTTTCGCCTTCTGTTTCTGATTCAAGCATTTTTCATCTTTAAAATCTCCCCCAAAATGAGCTCCCCAGAGCCTAAAACATGCCAGTCGTTATCGCATAAGCTTTCGTTTTCCGCATTGTGACGTCAATTTGGTGTGGGTGACGGGGTCAAATTTTGAGGGTGGTTTCGAGCCCTACTCGTCGTGCGGCTTTCGATGGCACCCCTTTAGTCTTCGTCCAACGCTTAGTTTGGAAATTAGAGCGACTTTAAAAGGACCCCCACCGAGACGGAGGTGTGAAGATCTCACCTGAAAGACGGGTTAATCCAAGTGGGCTCACGCGACTCTGATTACGTCTTAAGCATGCATGTCCTTTATGATATCCATGCATGTCAGTTGTGTTGTGCATGCATGTCCTTTATGCCATCAATGCATGTCCTTTATGCCATCAATGCATGTCCTTTATGCCATCCATGCATGTCCTTTATGCCATCCATGCATGTCCTTTATGCCATCAATGCATGTCCTTTATGCCATCAATGCATGTCCTTTATGCCATCAATGCATGTCCTTTATGCCATCCATGCATGTCCTTTATGCCATCCATGCATGTCCTTTATGCCATCCATGCATGTCCTTTATGTCATCCATGCATGTCCTTTGTGTTATCCATGCATGTCCTTTGTGTTTTCCATGCATGTCCTTTGTGTTTTCCATGCATGTCCGTTATGCTATCGATGCATGTCCTTTATGTTGTCAATACATGTCCTTTATGTTGTCAATACATGTACGTACAAGTCTGGCCGCGGTTGAGCATTGTTTTGATACATTATCCTACCGTCAGGAGATGGTAGCAGATGTTCTCGCTCTAACGGGGGTTAGCATTATGATCATGTGAAGACTGCATTGGTGTCCCGTGGACATTGGTGCCTGGACATTGGTGTCTGGAAATTGCGCATGGATGGCAACCCAAACAATATTGCCATTTAGGGTTTCTGTTATTGGACATGTGTGATATTATCGGCTGCAGTGTTTTCCACCAAAGATGATACGTTAAATTCAGTTGAGAACGTACTGTAGTCAGAAAACGGTTGCACTTAGGTATTCAATGCTACAATGGTCGGTTAGTTATTGGTTTTTACGACACATCGACCGTTGAGTCATGTAGCGTCGCCAATCTCTCACGCCGATTGGTCGTGGGCGAAGAGTAGCGACAGGTGAGACTCGAACCCACAACCTTTAGATTGTGAGACGAGCAACTTACCCCAAGACTACTCGTCCCCTGCTACAATGGTCAAATCACGGATGGTGGACTTCTACATGTTGAACAATGTTGAAGGCAAACATCGTCTGTATCAGTGTGCGTCGCTCAAGTGCGGTGCATTTTCAAAATTCCGTATTCGACGACCACATTTAACGCGCTTCCGTGTGGCTGTGCGCTCCGTATTCCGCAGCGGCCCGGCGATGTGCGACCGCACCAGCGCGGTGACCGGGCGAGCCTGTCCCGTCCCGCGTGACCCGGTGCGGAACACCGCCGCCGCGCCGGAGCCCGCTCACTGCCGCCGGCGCTGACCCGACTAACCGAGACGGATGGGGCGTGGGGCGGGCCGTGCCCCGGCGCCGCCGCCGGCGACCTCGCGCTTTAGCAGATTGCCTCCCGGTTTGAATATCACTTGCGGACGGGTCGGCCCCGGCGGCCTATCAGCCGGCGCGGCTCGCCCTCGCCAACTCGGCCGGAAATAGATGGTCCTGCAGGATGTCCCTCCTCGTGGGCCGCGGGCAGGGGAGCGCGTTTGTGCCACTGTGGCCCAGTGGCGTAGATAGGACTTGGTCTAGGGGAGGGAGGAACATCTGAAGAGCACCCTGCATACCGTGGGCCCCTACATTTATACAGAAAAAAAATATATATATATAATATATATATATATGTGTATATGGTTAGAAGCGTGTGAAAAAGAGACTCCGCGTTGTTGTGGCTAATGTGAGACTTACAACCAAGGTCGAACAGTCAGGTAAAGACCAGACAGAAGAACAAACCATTGAGCTCTCGACAACAACCAAGAAATTAAAACTCATTACGGAAAGTATGTGGGCATTAACACATCTCTTGCGGAGGCATTCATTTATTTGCCAAGGTTAAAATACGAGTGCTCATCTGCATGCCCACAATTGCTTCGATCCGTTATCCACTGGGTTCAGACATAGTTTGATAGGGAATGTATTTGAGATAATGATGGGGCCCACATAATTGCGGCTTTTTAACACAGTCATACGTTCGCAAAATGAATACCCGAGAATGCCAGGGGGAAAAATAAGTGCATTCTTTGGGACGCCGGAAGAACTAGCAACATTCCTGGCCAGCTAAACCGAAAACACAGCTGCCTGCAAATTATTTTGTCTTTCTTTTTGCTTAACCAGTGTCACCCGGTTCCAACGCGAAGCAGCTAGCACCACTGGAGCGGCTGTCATCACACCACCGTCATCACCGTCATCACCGTCATCACAGTCATCACCGGCATCACTGGAGCGGCTCAGGACACTCACCATCCGGCCGGGGTCCCTTCTCCAAAGTCTCCCCTCTTCTAGGCCTATACTATCACGCAGGGGGACCGCTGTGCAGCTTCGGCCCCCACTGGTTCAAGGGCCCTTCATACCAGCTCCGGGCCGTCTCCGACCGTCCAGGATCCTCTCCGTCGGTGCAGGGGTTCTCTTAGCGATCCAGGACCTCCTCTGTCAGGCCGGGACCCTCTTTCATCAGCCCTTCATGAGGTCAAGGGCCCTTATACGGCTTGGGTACCATACTTCGGCCCAAGGGCCCTTTCTGATGACCAGAGGTTCTTTCCGGCAACTAAGGTCCCCTCTGTCGTCTTATGGGCCTTCTTTGACGATTCAGGGCCTCGTCGGGCAAATCGCAAGCCGCTTTTCAACGAGTGGACCCTGTCCATCACGCCAGAGTCTCTCTCTCTCTCCCTCTCTCTATCTCTCTCTCTCTCTCTCTCTCTCTCTCTCTCTCTCTCTCTCTCTCTCTCTCTCTCTCTCTCTCTCTCTCTCTCTCTCTCTCTCTCTCTCTCTCTCTCTCTCTCTCTCTCTCTCTCTCTCTCTCTCTCTCTCTCTTCAAATTGGCTCGGGGCCTAGTCAGGAAACTCCTCCCAAAATACAGGCCCATTCCGTCCACCCAGAAGCCCTTCTAGTTAGCCCAGCCAAGGGCTGTAAAAATATTCCTAGTGCAATCTCCGTTAACTCGGGACCGTCCTCATCAGCCCGGGGCCCTTTCTGTCAGCTCTGGCCCCTTCGGTCGGTCCAGGGGCCCTGCACGTCGGCCCAGGGAGCCCTTACGAGTCCCCTGCACCGATGATTTGTGCGGACCATGCGGTCCCCTCAAGGCGACAGAGTGCCTGGGGGCCCTTCCGACCTTCCGTGGGGTGGGGGGCTGCCCCCTTAGTCCCTCCTTGGCTACACCTCTGCTGTGGCCCCAGATGCTGGACAGGCGAGGGCATAGTAAACAGGAATAGTCCAGGCCACGCAGGGCGGTGCTGCTGTTTACCACCACCACCAATTTTTCCAAGCCTTGAAAACCATCTCATGTGAAGCCGTGCTCGGATGGGGCGCCACCCTGACATTTGACAAGAGTTCTGAATCTATCCTGGTCTGAACACCGCTCGACCGCACACTCGAAAACAATCTAGCTCTGAGAGCATCTCTTGCTCACCACCACTGGACTGAAGGCAGCATCGCCAGAAAAGGAAACCAGTCGGTTTTGACATCAGCTACGCACTAATCCTGTGCGCTGAAGCCGGCGAGCGGAAAGCCCCTAAAAATTACCACGATTACTCCTAAGGCTGGGATCGCAGGGCACATTTCGTGCACGATTACATTCTTGGCCGCCGATCTAGGATTGGTAGGCGGGCGGGCCTTGTGGGACAGCGGGGTCAGATAGTGAGCTGTAGCTGCACAGTTCGACAGGCGCGCTGAGCAGCAATGAATGCTGGCACCTTGCGCACCGACTCGCCATAGATTACGTCGCTGGGACCAGACAGCGCCTCGAACGACATCTGCACAGAACGCTGGACCGCGCCTCAGACGACCACTACACAGAACGCCGGACCGCGCCTCGAACGACCTCTACACAGAACGCCGGACCGCGCCTCGAACGACCTCTACACAGAACGCCGGACCGCGCCTCGAACGACCACTACACAGAACGCCGGACCGCGCCTCGAACGACATCTGCACAGAACGCCGGACCGCGCCTCGAACGACCTCTACACAGAACGCCGGACCGCGCCTCGAACGACCAATACACAGAACGCCGGACCGCGCCTCGAACGACATCTGCACAGAACGCCGGACCGCGCCTCGAACGACATCTGCACAGAACGCCGGACCGCGCCTCGAACGACCAATACACAGAACGCCGGACCGCGCCTCGAACGACCAATACACAGAACGCCGACGCTGTGTGACCAGGTCCATTGAGCGGAACATCGGATACCATAGACAGGGATAATCGGACACACAAGGACGTCTATGAGCTTATAATGCGGCATGAGTTTACGATGAGCTATATCTATGGACGTGTATGAGCGCGCTTACTCGTGGGATGAAATTTTTAATAAAAAAAATACCACTGGTATTTTAGACTGCTGAAGGTCCGAGCCATTGGACATTCTGCAAACTGACAATTTTGAATGCTGAGGGTTTGGCTACGGAGGACCTAGCCTGCTTGTGGCCAGATCTGTGTCTGAGCCGCTTCGGGTCTGAGTAATTGGACGTTTGGTCAGACTCACAGGTAGAGCCGCTGAGAACGGGATGGGAGATGGGTGGGGAGTTGATCCGGCTCGGGTATTAGGTGGGGCCATTGAGGGGGGATGGGGGTGGGTGGGAAGTGAAACTGGTTCTAACCGGCACCGCTGATGAATTCATCGCCAGACATTCATTCGTTCGTTGGAGCACGCATAAATCGCCACCATAAACACACGCTGCAATAACCCCGGCTATTCAATATATCTTCTGCACCCCACTTTGGGCGCTAAGTGGTGTCTGGCTGTCACTTTTACGATTAATATTCTGCCGGCGTTCGGATTTTACATGAGGTATATTCCGCCAGGTTCATATGTTATTGCACTCGGACCTTGGCTTCAAGCTGGTGACAGGTCGTAAGTAGCACATTCTTTCCTCGTGCTAAGTAAAGTGAAGGAAAACAAGTTACCACAATAGCGAAGCGGAATACCGTCAAGAGAGGGCAATGCTCATGCTAAGCTTACGACAGGGCCGATGGGAATTATTAGCCTATAATCAATTTCGCGAGGTAGTTTTTCTCTCCTCGCTTCATTCATTTTCCGCCATCGCGCACGAACCACTACCAAGAGTAATTTGAACTTCCAGAGTTCTCAAGCTATCAGGTAGCGCTTCTGAGCAAAATGCCCCAAGCTTTATGTCTTCTAAAGATATCATGATGTCACAGCTGCAATGATATGTCGTGTTTGTTGTGACTTATGTGTAATACCATAACGAAATGAAGATAATGTAGAACGCCTATGCGACGGTAGGCATCATTGAGGAGGTAAATATGACCTATGCATTGTTTCATCTGTGATTTCATATTCAACTTACCATGTTCACTTTCTTCAATTCAACGGTCATGTTCACCGGTAAAAGTTTGTGCATTATGCTATTATCCTTCCTGGGTTCACCAGACTGAAAAGTCAACGGTCAGACTCCCCGCCTAAATAACATCCGACACATGCTTCTTCTTGTTGTCTAAACAGTCACGAGAAGAAGCCGTTCGCTTGACCCTCGGCAAATGTAGTTTGGCATAGCTGTCCTAAGGTGAGTTGTTGCTTCAGCCGCGCCATCCAGCTGATCAAATGTATTTTGAAAGGCTCAAAACACAATTGTTGCATTCGCTCCATCCTATGATTACTTAACGTCAACTTGTGTGTGTATGTATGTATTTATATATATATATATATATATATATATATATATATATATATATATATATATATATATATATATATATATATATATATATATATATGTACACTGACCTTATGTATACACAAACACCCATACTCCTCCACCCCCACCCACACAATATGCATCAACGTAAATGTGCATTTGTTTATTTCCTGTCACATAAACATGAACACATGCCATGCTTCGGTGCCTAGTGTTCAACAGAAGCAAAGCAGGAGTGGAGAAAAAGAGCGCCTGATCTGCAGCTAGTTAGACATAGCCACCAGTATCTCAACACGCTGCCGACACCAAGATTGTGTGAACTTCAGCGCGGCCTAGGGGCAGAGGCCCCCTTTCATCCCCCCCCCCCAAAAAAAACGCGCCGACGTCATGCAGTTGACTCCGGAAGGGTTGGGAGCCAGTAGAAGGGTTGGCGAATTGGGGGGAACCAACGACCCTTGGGGGAGACATCACACCGCCCGGCCGAAATGGAACGCTACCCGGCGTGGCTGCGATAATATGTCGCACCAACGACCGACCCGCCGTGGAGGGCGCGCTACGTGGCCCCGCTACGCCGCCACTGTCCACTGGCCGGTGGCCGTCGTCCACTGTTGGCTGATCACTGCACAACATATATATATATATTGAATATCATCTATACAAATCATACAATAAGTGGAACACTGAGAGAAACTATAGTTCCACCACAAAATACATCACCATGCGGTTCTTCCTTATTATTTTGTCATCAATTATGACACCAAGGTGTAAGATTTGCTGTTTTAGATAACTATTTGCCGATAATTTACGGCTATGTTAATGGTCACTGCGCAAAGTATATATATATATATATGTATATATTGAATATCATCTATACAAATCATACAATAAGTGGAACACTGAGAGAAACTATAGTTCCACCACAAAATACATCACCATGCGGTTCTTCCTTATTATTTTGTATCAATTATGACACCAATATGTAAGATTTGCTGTTTTAGATAACTATTTGCCGATAATTTATGGCTATGTTAATGGTCACTGCGCAAATATATATATATATATATATATATATATATATATATATATATATATATATATATATATGTATATGTATTGAATATCATCTGGATAAATCATACAATAACTGGAACACTGAGAGAAACTATAGTTCCACCACAAAACGCATCACCATGCGGTTCTTTCTTATTAATTTGTCATCAATTATGACACCAAGATGTATGATTTGCTGTTTTAGATAACCAATTGTAGATAATTTATGGCTATATTAATGGTCACTGCGCAAAGTATATATATATATATATATATATATATATATATATATATATATATATATATATATATATATATATATATATAATCATTATTCACAAGGAAAGTTCCATTCCTTTCTTTCCTGACGATGCCGATGTCATGATTACAGCATCAAATATCATTGAAAAACAGTTGAAAGTGAATGACATTGGTCCAGGAATAAACCAATGGTTCGAGGCCAATAGATCATCATTGAATAACACAAAAATACATTACCAATTGTACTCATCTACTCCAAGTACTGACATTAATATAGGCTCACAATATCTAAAATTAATCATCTAAAACAGCAAGTAATGGCTCTTGCTGTCATAATTGATGAAAAATTAGTAAGGGAGGACCACATTGGATATATTGCTGCAAAACAAAGATGTATTCATGCTTTACATGCTGTGACTTTAAATACTGGTGCAATTATTCGATTCGTCCATATTGAAGCTATTATGCATTAACTTTGGGAAGCAATCATCCAACAAAACTAGACTGATGCATTTGTGTGTGTGCATATGAATATGCATATATGTATATGTATACACATGCGTATGCGTATGTATATGTGTATGCATGCATATATGTGTGCATCCAAAGCAGAAAACACAAAATTGGAGGTGTGTCTGCAATACATTGTTTGAAATCGCTGAAAGCAAGACAGCCCTATCTAACTGATTTTGTTGCTGCTGAAGCTGAAGCTGAAGATGAATAAATCTCACGCTATCCACAATTAATTATAATTTACAAAAAGAAGAAGAAGAAGATTTTCCAGCCAAAGTTTGTCCAATACACCTCAACTTTTGTATCCTGAATTAATGACCCCTATGTGATGCTCCAAATAGAAGGACATAATTCATATTGACCTTATCTAACCCTTTGGCGAGTTTATACATTTCAGTCATTTCACCACTTAATCTCATGTACTTGGGTGAGTGCATGTCTAATGTCATGAACCTTTCTCCACATTCTAAGTTACCCAATCCACTGATAAGTCTGGTGGCTTTGCGTTGCACTCCTTCTAGCCTACCTATATCTGTTTCTAAGTAAGGGTTCTATGCCTACGCAGAATATTCCAAGTGGGGTCGCACATAAACTAAGTACAGTTTTTCATGACTTCTTTGCAGTCCTATAAGTCATACGCTTATAAATGATTCACAGTGTTCTGGTTGCCTTTTTCCCATCTGAGGTACCTTGTTTCACTGATTTACGGCCATTTGAAACTAACGCACATACGTATATTTCATCTTCAATAACATCCAGTTCCCTAACTCCCATTGTATATCCGTATATCTCATTTCCAGACTACAGATGCATACACTCGCACTTTTCATAGTCAAAACATAGCTGTCACTGATAAGACTACTTGTTAGGTCCTCCAAGTACAATTTAATATTACTAGATTGATCACTATTCACTACGATTAGCTGCTCCTACCAGCTTCATGTCATCAGCAAATTTAAACACAATGCACTTCAGCCCTACCTCAACGTTATTCACAAAGATGATGAAGAGAATCCGTCCTGGAATAGAGTCCTGTGGGGATTCACTCAGAGCATTTTCCATTCTGATTTACATCTATTTAACACTAACTTATGTTTCCGTCCCATAACCAGGTATCAATCCAACTTTTCCATCAATCAATCCATCAAATACATACTCTAGTTGATGAATTAGACGCCTGCACGGAGCTTTGTCAAGAACTTCGCTAAAGTCCAAAAATACCGCATCCATCCAGCTTCGACTGCCTACTTCTCTAGTTATATACTCCATGAACTCCAATTGGTTAATTAAACAAGATCTTTGGGATCGAAATCCATGTTCAGTATCCATTAAAGGCCACCATGTCTGGAGAGTTCTCAGCAGCCGTGTACACACACCATGTCGGGAGAGTCTGCGCCAGCTGAGTGCACACACTTACCATGTCGGGAGAGTCCCACCAGCCATGTACACACACTTACCATGTCGGGAGAGTCCCCGCCAACCGTGTACACACACTTACCATGTAAGCAGAATCCCCGTCAGCCGTGTATACACTCTTACCATGTCGGGAGAGTCCACTATAGCCGTGTACACACTCTTACCATGTCGGGAGAGTCTGCACCAGCCGTGTACACATACTTACCATGGCGGGAGAGTCCCCGCCCTAAAAATACTATGTCGGGGAGTCCCACCAGCCATGTACACTTATAGCCGTGTACACACACTTACCATGTCGGGAGAGTCTGCACCAGCCGTGTACACATACTTACCATGGCGGGAGAGTCCACTATAGCCGTGTACACACACTTACCATGTCGGGAGAGTCCACTATCGCCGTGTACACACACTTACCATGTCGGGAGAGTCCACTATCGCCGTGTACACACTTACCTGAGAGTCCCAGCCGTTACAACTTACCATGTCGGGAGAGTCTCACCAGCCGTGTACACACACTTACCATGTCGGGAGAGTCCACTATCGCCGTGTACACACACTTACCATGTCGGGAGAGTCCACTATCGCCGTGTACACACACTTACCATGTCGGGAGAGTCCACTATCGCCGTGTACACACACTTACCATGTCGGGAGAGTCCTCGCCAGCCGTGTACACACTTACCATGTCGAGACGGCGGCGTCTTAACCGACGACGGCGCCGAAGACGAGGCCCAGGGGAAATCACACCTGCGTCCGGCACTTGCGAGAGGCGCCAAGCGGCCGGGGTGTCGCCCGCCAAGGTGGAATGACATCAGGGCAGCGATCCCGGAACGTAGACGGCCGCATGCGAGAGGGAGAGAGGGTATTAAGACTTAATTATCAAATCTTCAGACAGCAGCTGCTGCCTGAAGATTTCCAGGAATGTTCTGAACATTGAATGTATATTGCCATCCAAGGAGGCGTCAGAGGAAGGTTGTTGGAGAACTTGTGTTCTTTTGTTCTCCATTTGTATAACCTGTTGGCTTGGTCAGCGCGAATATGCTTTTGTGATGACATCCCCATTCTAATGTCCCTGACTACATATATGCAGAAAAAGTTGAAGAATAAAGTGTTCTTCCTACAATATTCCAAATCAGGGGTGGACGTATTCATGGTACTTGATATATGATATTATTATACTTGTCCTACTCGATTATCGTCGTTGAAAAATAGTGATACTAGAGGTCGCAATTCATTTCATTTAAATGCCCTACTTTTCTGATCTGCCGATTCCGACATTGTCAGAACGGGATATTTGTCGGCACTTGCCTCGAAGGTCTGATTTTTTTTTGCTCTGGATAACATAAATCTGCATGCTAAAATTGGACGTGACATGAGTGGAAAAGGCTTCTTTACATCTTTTTTCTTCAATTGTGTATGCCCTGCACATGCCTATTAATGTATTCTAAAATCAATGTCGTATAACGTGACCTGAACAAATCTTTCGTTGCTTGCAGAATGTCCTCAGACGTGTAAAAATGTGCTGTGAAATGTATGATTAGCGGAACTAGAGAACATCCAGAATTGTTCTCATTTTCGTGCCTATATACGCCTCTATCGAAGTCTTGACAATATTATTGTATAATAACGTAAATCACGCCACAACAAATTGGGTTAAATTTTCCGCGAAAAAAAAATTACTTCAGATCAATTTTCAACATCCAGGAGGGGGCACTGAGTGCTTCAAGTTACTCCATACCTAACTCGCAGCATAGTGATGTCGTGAAGTAGATGATCCTGCTTAACCAAATTTCCGTATGTGCGTTAAGGACTGGAAGTTAAGAAGAACTCCAGAAGTATATTGACTGGCCTGACACATAAACATTGCTAAAGCTGGAACTAATTGAGTTCATATATAATCTGCGAAGACTTTAATACATGATGGAACAGCGTCTTATAGCCGACAGATAGACTGAGTAATATAAATATCCGCCATTTCGAACAGTTTGTTGTTATCTATGAGGAGACACTTACTCATTTTCAGACTTGCTGGCCATTACCAGTAATGAAGTTGATATCGACACTCATTGCGCTACCTCCGTCTATTATCCATCATCGGCCTATTACCGACCTATTACCGACCTATTACCGACCTATTACGTCGCTGCACGAGGAACCCTCCAGGAGCCCCACGAGTGAAGACAGATGAGCAGCGTAATTTGCTGCTCTGCCTGCTCGTTCCAGGTCCTCTCATCGGCAGGGAATTGTCTCACCCTGCAGCAGGGGTGTTTTCGGCAAACTTATTTCGTCCCGCATCATATTCTCCGTCCAGAGCACATCAACCTTATCGTAGTGGCGAGACAGATATATCGGATCCGATCATAATATCACTGTTCGACCTGATCTGACCTCCATCTCAAGTCGAGCCCTAAGTCCAGGGGTTAAGCCCCGCCCCGCACTGACTTAGTGGCGTCCGATGCATTAACCTCCATCTTACCAGCAAGCAAGAAGTTAAAAGTCAAGCCTTGAAAGCAATTGTAGTGTGATTGGTGCATGAAGGGAATCAGAATGTCCACCTGACTCTGACTTTCTGAACAGTATTATGCGCCTACCCTCTCTCCGGGTCTGACGCTTCATCAATGATTAGTAGGGTAGTCTGTAGGATAGCCGCCTGCAAAAGACCGATCAGTTCAGGAGGGTGATATGGACCCTACTACTAGGCATTTGAAGTCGTTTAATCCGCTCCGTCTAGGGGTTCATTGTCCGCCCCGTAAGGTTTTCTGAAGATATTGAAGAAACGTCTGGGTACAGCGCGCCGAAATTTGGCCGCCTCTTTCCACATCAATTTGACATGTAGTGTCGAAATTTTTAGGTCGGACCGTCTACGGTCATCGAGTGATTCAGGGTCAAGTGAGGTCACCTCCAAAAAAGTTCAGTCAGTTGTCACAGTGTAACGGATAACGGATATTTGAAAGAAACTTCCAGCGGATTTTCGTTTGGTAGCACCACACGCACCACAGGAATTGTTGATTTCTACATTACTGCTGACTTAAAAGTTGACTTCAAGCAATGCTCTACGATGCGCCATCATGCACATTTGAAAATCGCTAAAATTTGAAAACGCAAAATCTCCAGAACTTCCCCAAAAATCTATCTCGATTTCCTTGATGGGTAAACATATTGAGGCCATGGTCGACTTCGCCTTCTTTATATGATTCCAAATATATACTTTCATCTTCCCAAAATTAAATCTCCAGAACCTGAAATATAACGTTAGATGTGATCCCATACGCCCCCTAGTGACCACACACTTCTAGGGGAACATTTTGCCTGGTGATTTTCGGCCCTGCTCGTCGAGCGTTTCCCGATGATACCACTTTCGTTTTCGTGAAACGCTTAGGGTATTAGAAGGTGGTTTATGATGACCCCCGCTCCTGAGACAGGGTGGGAGGATCTGACCGGGAAGACGTGGTTAAAGCCTGGTGTTTTTTTTTGACAAATGCATATTGCATCAGTATTGTTTTGCGGATGGGATTTCAAAAACTTTTGAAGTGCTTAAAATGACAACACAACGCATTGCTCAAATACAACGGAACTTTCGTTCACATGTGCTTCGCTGTAGAATAACACAATATATCTACTTGCCAATGAGCTGCCATATTAAGCGACCACGAGTCCTGTGCTGAGGCCTTCCACCAGCAGTGGGTAGACTCCGCCCACTAACGCGCGGGCGGCAGGAATTTGGCTCTCAAGCACCATTGACCCGGCTCGGGTCACTGGCATCGCCGGCGGGCAATCAGCAACCCGAGAGGCGTGGGCGTGGCTTCGCTCTGAAGGAATTGCTGGTCCCTGCCACAACGACGGTCCGGTGGTGATTTTTCACATTGCAGCCGAATAACCCACCAAGCAGCCTCTGGAGCTGTTGTCTGTAAGTGCAGCATAGGTGTTGAAACGCTTGAATAGTGTCACCGTACGAACAATGATTTGATATAGGCAGTATATTTCCGGGCTTTGTATTCATCCCCCAAAATGCCCAGCATCTTCTCATGCATTTTCGATGCGCCTGAGTTGGAAACCGTCTCATCGTTTTTGAGGTGAAACATTACTGGCACATCCAACCACCTGCATTATGCCAATGGCGCTTGTCTTCATGCGGGTGACCTTTCTATGCATACATGCAAATAACGATTGAGATTCAGCGCGTTGAGAATTCAAGTCCAATTAATATGTATATCTTCAATATTGGGCAAAACTGAATCCGCTAACAAAACTATGGCGTGTATTTGGATTTGAACATGCCAAAAACGTTCAAAGTCATGGAATTACCGGTATATCAGCTGAAAAAACAAAATATGCTGAGATATGCAAGGCGGAAGCATCCTGGATAGGGAAAGCATATGATAATTACTTGTAGTACCTAATCTTAACCTTTGCCTACTTTGACCTGCCTTGTTCACGGTAGCTATGTAGGCTAGTAGGCGAGTTGGCGGAGCCTGCACTCTTCAGCACTGGGATATGATGGTTCAAACTGCTGCACCTCTTCAGGAACATATGTGCCAAGATTGATGTCGAAGCTACTCTACTTTAATTGGCCGAGCATACCAAATATCTGCCATTACCCTTTTAGATGCAAAGCTGAGATTCAAGGTGCAATACTACTAGATGGAGATCCAGGGGTCGAGATACCATAACGGAAGTTCAGGGGTGTTGTTCAGGAGACTTGTTGGCCAAAACTGAACACTAACTGTCCATGCCGTGCCCTCTGACCGCATACATCTAGATGTTGAATCATAAACCGCGGACAGTAATGAGATTAAAATAGCAGTCTTTTATATAAAACATGGTTCATTATCAGTGGCGCATCCAGAAATGTATTCAAGGGGCTTGATCAAAATAAATAGCACGACAAAATAGCGCCTTCAGAGCGCGAAGCGCTGCCGCAAATTTGGGATTTTCGTTAAAAAATATTTCGACGTTTCTTTATTGATATAGTGCATTTTTGGCTGCTGATGGGAGGGGGAGGGGAGCACCCCCTCGGCTGCGCCTCTGTTCCTTATCTTTCTGATAGCACTGGCAGCCTGTGCATACACCACTAAAACACAATTACCGATGAACTTGTCGCAAATCCATGTTACTTATCTTGCTTCGCTGCTAATAGGAAGCTTTCCCGAACCAGAGGTGTAAGCCAAAGATGGCGTGAATTCAGATTTTTGGAGACGCCCGTGCCAGAGCCGGAGTACCTGGAGAGTATTTTATCCAGTGGGCAGGCGCGCGGTCTTGGAAGTGGTCTTGGCTCGTTGTCACCTGCACTTCCGGTGGTTAAGCTTGAGCGAAGTGTGCGAGACTGTGGTCCGGCTGCTGGCTGCTACGAAAAGTGGCTAATTTGAGTTGCATCTGTACGGGGAATAACCAGCCCTTTTGTGGGTGTTGTTTTGTATTTTGACAATTGTGGTTCTCCTGCATGTGTGTGTCTGAGTACGTGCGAAGTCCATCCTATCCAGTATGAACCCGGAGTGTAAACGTTCTTTCAGAGACAAAATATTTGAGAACTTTAATTTCTACCACAATCTGGTATGATGTTTTTGGAGTTCGACATCAAAGTTCCTTTTCCAGTACCGTTCAGTAATACATCATCCCGACCCTTTACTATGTCTATGAGTATGCACTGGGTAAAATCGGACTACAAGAGGTGTCTGGCCACACCCCCACCTCGCCCACACTTGTGACTTCGGCCTGCTACGGGCTGCAATAATCCTCGGGTTTTGGCTGCCTTGGAGACTTCTGTAATTGTCCCAGAGCTTGATTTACCGCCTGAGGAACTCGTGGAAGGCAGCCGCTAACCCTCCCGGGGACAGTTGGAAACAAATCAACCAATACATTAATCCACTCGGGACGTAATCTTTGTTTCTGTTGGGCTGCGCCATAGGCAATTGGCTGAGACGGCGCCGTTTGTCGCAGCGTATCGTGACAGTTGGCTTTCAGCACCACCAGTGCATGACGGTTCCCTGCCGGTGAGGTCAGCTCGTGACAGTCGCCTGACAGGCGCTCTCAGCTCACGACACTTCTCTATCGTCATTCGCCAGCCTGGCGGCAATTACTTACCGTCACTGCTGGCTTTGTGCTAGCGTGTAGTTCGTGACAGGTTTGGACCACTGTTGTAGTTCGTGACATGTATGTGCTGCCGCGATAGCTCGTGATAGGCATGCACCCCCGTGGTAGTTCGTGACAGGTTTGTCAGGTTTGTACTACTGTTGTAGTTCGCGACGTGTATATACTGCTGCGATAGCTCGTGAGAGGCATGCACTGCCGTGCTAGCTCGTAATAGCGGATACCTGCATGGTTAGCTCAAATAGTTCCACACTGCCGCGTGAAGCTCCTTTAACCAGACTGCCGCTTATTTTATCTCGTAATAGTTTATTGCCGCCGGTATCAACTTGTCGCATCCTTTTGTGGCAAATATTTTCCCGCCGAAGGCCTCCCTCCGATGTGGCTTTTATGGGATGAAACAGGGACTCCAATAAGAGTTAAACTGGAGGCGCAATTTCCCCGCCCCTTCCCGCCGCTGCCGCCAGCGATCGGAATATGTCCGCATTTTCATCGGAGGCGATTCAGTTGACGACAGTCCGCGGCCGCGACGGTCGGCCCGCAACAGCCGGGCCCTGCCGACCCGACGCCGGCCGATCCCGCTTCCGGCGGCGACAGCGGCGCGGCGCGTGTGCCGGACGCGCGCCAGAGTCGCCGCCGCGTGAACGGGCGCAATGTCCGGCCTCGAATGGCAGCCAGCACGGCGGATTATTGCCGCCGGCACGCGTGTCGAACTGCCCGGCCACGGCCGTCCAATTAACGGCGCAGCGGAGGTGGTCGGCTGTCACGGCGCGCCGCCGGCGGACAGAGGGTTGACCGCGCGCTCGCAACACACGCGCTCGCAACACCCGCGACACTGTCCGGCGCGGCCGCAGCCGTCCAATTAGCGGCGCGGCGGAGGTGGTCGGCTGTCACGGCGCGCCGCCGGCGGGCAGAGAGTTGACCGCGCGCTCGCAACACACGCGCTCGCAACACCCGCGACACTGTCCGGCGCGGCCGGCAGGCGTCTGCGCGGCCAGTTGCACGGTCGGTGTCAGCCGCAGCGTTCCCGCCTTTGAACGGTGGAGGGCCGTGGGAAGACTTGGGAATTGCGCCAGGTTGTTCTGAAAGGCCCGCGCTCAACTTTCGGAGAGTTCCCCGCGCCGCACCGCCGGCGACTGTGTACTTTGGGTTGATAGTGGTGCAGGTTTACACTGAATATGCGATCCTGAGGTTTCCGGCGGCCCAGCCAAGCATTGTATTACGGCGCAACCGCAGTATTCCCCGGCGGACTTCAGAGGAAGCTGGAATGGTTCAGCAGGCGGTGATCCGCTGACGGTTGCACCTAGAATAGAGATTAGAGTAGGTATCTATCACCCCCCCCCAAGACGGGGTCTGAGGATATTACCGGAAAGACTGGGAGGGTTAAAACAAACATGTAAGGAAGCACGCTGAATTGTCATATGATGAAGCATGCAGCTTAAATTGGATGCACATGGGTCAATTTACTTATTGTTGGATCACCGCGTAGCATTATGTTAAATGACAAATCTTGTCTTGTATTCTTTGTTTCTGTCCCTGTTTCGTTTCTTTTCATGCTATTCTTTAAATTATTGGCATCACACGCCCCTCATCTGATATGAATGCATGGAACTCTTCACTCAACAAGACCGCCTCCAATCCCTATCGTATAATGAACTAACCGAATGCATTTCTTCACTTAAATATCATATTTGTGTGGCTCTATATAGTGCATCCTTTCCAAAGCTTCCATGTAAAACTGAATTCCTTTACCTCAGAAAGTGTTAGAACTTGATATTAGGAAGTAACTACATCCACAGTAGTGTATACGACATCGCGTATTGTAACCACATGGAAGGAATTCAAATCAAGACGACTGAAACCGGAAACTAAAAATGAATATTATTAATCATTGCTCTTCTCCAAATGAACGTCGTGGTTCCTGCTGAAAAAAAAATAGTAGCCTCAGTACGATATACTCGTACACTATGCACCTTTCCCTTTCTTCATTTCCATGATGATATCCCCAGAGTATTGGTTTATCGTCCACCCCTGCTGCACCGCGGCGTGGTCTCCTCAATTGTGTTTACTTTGCCATTCAGCACAATTTTTCCGTCCACATTTGCTTGATGCCCTTTCCCCGAAGCCAAAGATGAACGCAAATGTGATAGCTCGGGACGATAGGGTCGCTATCTGACACATTCTGCGTCAGTGTGTGTCGTTTGAGCAAGAGTCGGTCTCCCAAGGGAAGAGGAGGCTTTGTTCACCCGGAGGAAAAATGCTGTCCTAGACGAAGAGAGAGAGAGAGAGAGAGAGAGAGAGAGAGAGAGAGAGACCCAAGGCTAGAGAGAGTTCCGTCAATGGAGAACATCTTTCCAGGGATATTGCTCTTCAATTAGGAGTCTTAAAGGCACGTTGGATTCACTCTTCCTGGGCGGAGAGAGAGGTGACATTCCGATAGAGGTGGGAAGAAATAAGAGAGGATGGAATCGATGAAGATGAAAAGAACGAGGTGAATGAGGATGCAAATTATAATTGTGATGCTAATGATGCAGACGAGGATGACCTGAAGGTGCGGTGAGGGACATGAAGATGTCGTGACGTGGGAGTGACGATGACGTAACGATGAGGATGAAATACGGCGATGTTGACGTTGAGCATAGGGATGAGGATGGCGGTGCTCGTGAGAATGACAATGATAATGAGGGTGATGATGAGCATGAGGAGGGTGAAGATAACAACTATGATGTGAATGATAATGAGCAAAATGAGCGGCCCATGAGAATGAGGATAGAGAGGAATGTCGCCGCCCAAAATCAGAAGACAACCTTTTCGGTCAGCCGGCGCTGTCATTCGCCTGGGGCCCGAAGAGGTCTGCTTCGCTCTGATGAGTGCGGCGGCAAAAAAACACCACCGTTGGGCGGTGTTTTCTCTGTGCCGGAGCGCGGCCGAGACAACAGGTGGCGACGAGACGGCAGTTCGCCAACAACAGCCCTCACGCGGCTGAATGCTGGTGCGAACCCCAACGGCATGCTGAGGGAGAAAACATTGGCTCGGTCGGTGTGCGCCTGTTTTTCATTATCGGGTATTGGGCTCACATCTTGACAGAATCTAATACCTGATTGGCATGGTCTTTTCGAAATTCCAAACGCTCGCAAAGGAATACATATTTTGAAGAAAGAAATGTTTGGCATGCCAACCGCATGCCAAACCATGCCAACCGCAAAAATAAAAACCCAAAAGACCTTAAAAATGAAGAAAATAAGTTGAGAAATGGAATATTGAGTCACTGAATATGGAAGCTGTAAAGATGTACGTTTCTGCCACTTGCATCAATTTTCACATATAAAAATCTAATCACATGACTTGAGGCGAACAAAATTTGACTGGTCAGAAACAATAAGCTTTTAAAGTGCTGATATGGATGCTTATTACGGACTATGGTGTTATGTCCGGTATGCTGTTCGGTTAGCCACCAAAATACGCGGAATATATTGGTTCTGGCTGGGCGTGAAAATGTATGCATCCAAAGTTTCAAAAATGTTTGGGCGTACGGAAATGAGGGTCATGAAGAACGAGTGCGTTGTGCGTGTGACCATGCGAAAGCGTGACTTTCTCACATAGCAGAACACCAACTCGGACAGCTGATGCTTGTTGCGTTTTAAGTCCGGCTCGCTGCCCGCTTCCTTGCTATTGGCTCCGTGCTGCGGAACAAACGGCTCAATGTGGCGGCATTTCGTCAAACGTCTGCTGACATACTGCCGGCCGAAAATTAACGACACCCGTACGGACACACTTGTTCAGCAAATTAAAAAACTTCGCCGGAAAGTTTTCCGACTCGGCCGCCACACGGCGGCCCGTCGCGAATATTAACGAGCCTGCAGTGCGGTGGTGTCGCAGCGAAAATTTGACTCGGCTCGCCTGGCGCGCGCGCTGCACGCGTGGCTGCGCAACTCGTGTTGCGGCGAGATCTGTGTCGCATCGATGGGTCGCATCGTTGGGCCTACCCGTGAAGGCAGCGGGTACCGATGTTGGGAAATTGTCTAGTGAATATTAGTCAACTAGTTATTAAGAGCTGATATCAATTGAGTGAGTGATCGAGAGAGGATGAAGTTAATCAACGATTATTCTGATTAGTGCATGACATGCAAGAGTAGCACATGAAACTGCGCTGTAGTCGTCATCAGTAACATTGTAGTCCTTTGCAATCACAACGTTCTCCATATGGCTGTCATGCTGTGGATGTTCGATGAAGGTGACTCATTAATATGAGATTGCTCTTCGTTCATGGTGCAGGTCTTTTGGTACGAAAATGTGGTCACTATTGGAAGGACTAGCATAAATGTGGCTTTGACTTTTGTGAGTGTCAGACGTCAGCAGGTATTTATGGGTACCGTGTCTTCAGACTAAGTCCCCAATCCATGATGCATGGTAGGCAAAACATATACATCAACATTATTAGGGAAAGATGCCCTCCTGCTTTGCCCTTGTCATGGCTGTGATTTTTAAAGAGGAATAACGCATGCGCTCTGTGAGGGATGATTACTTCTTAACGAATGATGTAATAAAGTCATAGAGCTATAAAATGTTCCGACTTAATAGGGGCCACAGGGTCCATCTGGATTAAGCCTGTCAGTGGAAAACCTGCAAACATGGACAGCAAGATATTCAACATCCTATCCAACGCTATATCCTAAATTATAAAGAAGATATCTATCAACATCCTATTCACCCACCAATGCTCACTCACTAAACTCAGAATATCTATTTCGTGTAATAGATATTCTGTACCGTTCTGTACCGATAATAGATATTATGTACCCCCATTCACTCAATTTCGTGTAACATGCGTGAACCGAGTAACCGACACCCAGCAATGAATGTCATAATGCCCGTTCCAAATTATCCATCTACCCCAACGTATTAAATTAAATTGACTTTTGAATTAAATTTAAAGCAGCATGAAATTGACATTGCATAACACATCACATCACTCAGATTGACCTTATCTAGCTCTTTAGCTATTTCTTACATTTTAATTTTGACAAGTTGAAATTTGAATCATGTCACCCGTTCATCTCTCATAGTTCAGTGAGACCCATTCTAATACAATAGGCCTTGCTCCATATTCTAAGTTACCTCGTCTACTGATGAGTGTGGCTTTGCGCAGCACTCTTTCTATCATATTTATATTGCTTTCTAGGTAAGGGCCCCATGCCTTCACCGAATATTCCAGGTAGGGTCGCACATAGGCTAACTACATATGTTCACGACTTCCCTACTCTTATACCTCACACTCCTATTAACTACTTCCAGTACTCTGATTGCCCTGCTTCTAGCTGAGGTACAGTGTTTCTCTACCTTACGATCATTTCAAACTAACCCGCCTAAGTCTCTTTCCTCTTCAATAGCATTCGGTACCCTACCTCCCATTGCATACCAGAATGTCTCATCTCCACACCCTAGGTGCGTAACCTTCCGCTTTTCTTAGTTGAAAAACCCCCGTCGTTGATCAAGGTGCTTTTTAGGTCCTCCAAGTCCAGTCGAATATCACTGGATCGACAACTACTATTAGCTACTCCTACCAGCTTCATGCATACCAACATCAAATGTGAGCACCCTATTCTTCAGCCCATCCTCGATCTTCCAGATCGAAATCATGTTGAGTATCCTTTAAAAGGTTATGCTAAACTACCTGTGTTCATCACTCCCGTCGACCAGCTTTTTCACCAGAAATACTGCTTAAAACTAACTATGAAACTAACTAACTAACTAGTGAACTATTGAACTAGTAAATAGAACTAGTGAACTATGAACCTTGCGAACTGTTGAGGTTATACTGACTAGTCAGCAGTGTCATATACACATTTCATACTTCCCTCTGTGAAAACTTGCACCAGGTACGTATTTCGCCAATCTTCAAATACTTAGAATTTTCCATAAACCACTTGATTGTGAAACCTAGGCGAACTTCAGGGCAACCTACAAAGACCCTAGTGTATCAATTATCCGGTCCATCACCTTTATGGGGTTTTATATTCTGCAACTGCTTTTTTCTACATCCTCTGTAGTTGTTGCAGGATCTTCTAACCTATCACCTGTCATTGGAAAACACTTTCAGTGCTTTCTGATGTACCTGTGTTTTCGTTAGTAAAGACTTCTGAGAATTGTTTGCTTAGGGACTCGACTATACCAGTATCATCAGCCAATAGTTCACCACCTACCTCCAGTGGTCAGACACTACATTTTTTAGACTTGAAGTCGTGGAAGTTAATCAAGTCAGTGTCAATGAGAACATTTGTCGTGATAAGGTGCAACGACGACAGAAAGCACGGGAAAATACTTGTTCTCCGCGCCTTCTGCGCCTGGCCCTGTCAGGGGATGAGTAGCCTAGGGGTAAGATCCTCGTCTCACAATCGAGAGGTTGTGGGTTCGAGTCTCACCTGTCGCTACTCTTCGCCCGCGACCAATCAGCGTGAGAGATTGGCGACGCTGCATGACTCAACGGTCGATGTGTCGTAAAACCAGTAACCAGCCTGGCCCTGTCGCCGTTCGCCGGAAACGCTGCTGAAAATCTTGACCGAAACGCTGCGGGCCGACAATCACGCTGTGCACTTACGCCAATGTGCTGTTGGGCCGAATGTGCTGTCGAGCCACATAGCCGACTGCATGACCGGCCAGTGCAGCCACGTGCCTGCCGGCCGGGTGGGCCCGGCGCTGCGCCACGTCGGCGCGCTAATTTTCCGCCGCAGGCCGTCGCTTGTGAACCGGCCGACAAACAGCGCGGCCGGTAACGAGCCGACGACTGATGAAGCGGCGCCCATTGTCGCCGGCCGCGCCGCAGCCGGCAGTGGCGCCCCCCCCCCCGGGGAGAAGGAGGCCGGCGCACGCCCGCCAGATCCATACCGGCACAAGGTGCGCGTACGGCGGCCGCCCGCCGGCTGGAAAAACAGGCGGTGCCGCGCTGGGGACCCTCGTGGTCGGTTCGTCCCTGTCGGGCCGTGCCGCTGCCATGGAAGACGCGAGCAGTCGGATTTTCGATGTTGCATGCAGTAGTCTGCTGCTCAGCACGCTTCCCGACACGATGTCCGACATGCTGCCCGACACGCTGCCCACCACGATGTCAAACACGATATCCAACACAATGGCCAACACGCTGCTCAACACGCTGCCCGACATGCTGCCCGACACGATGTCAAACACGGTATCCAACACAATGGCCAACACGCTGCTCAGCACGCTGCCCAACACGATGTCCAACACGATGTCCAACACTATGTCCAACACGATGTCCAGCACGATGTCCAACACGCTGCCAACACGCTGCTCAACACGCCACCCGAACTACCCGCAGTCGATGCGCTCTAAAGCACACATCCACCACCACAACCGTAACTACCATTGCTGAAGTACGCGCTCGTTTGAAAAAGATGTTTGCAACATCTACCCGAACTTTTCACTTAAAATACGTTTATCATCGATGCATTGCTCCTTCAGTTTGCATAATCCATCTTTCAGAGGCGTGGTGAGGGCATCCGTACTTTGTAAATTAAGACCAAGCATCACAAGCATCCGTGGTAACGATGCTCCCTTCGTGCGATGATTTCATTTCCCCTCGTGCGAAAGATTTCATTCACAACTCGTCAGAATCTCGGCTACCGCGGTGCTATGATCCCAGTGGAGCGTGCCATGAGACGATGATCCCAGTGAAGGGTGCCATAAGATGAAGATCCCAGTGGAGCGCGCCAGGAGATGATGATTACAGTGGAGCACGCCAGGAGATGATGATTACAGTGGAGCACGCCAGGAGATGATGATTACAGTGGAGCGTGCCATGAGACGATGATTATAGTGGAGCACGTCAGGAGATGATGATTACAGTGGAGCACGCCAGGAGATGATGATTACAGTGGAGCGCGCCAGGAGATGATGATTACAGTGGAGCACGCCAGGAGATGATGATTACAGTGGAGCACGCCAGGAGATGATGATTACAGTGGAGCGCGCCAGGAGATGATGATTACAGTGGAGCACGCCAGGAGATGATGATTACAGTGGAGCACGCCAGGAGATGATGATTACAGTGGAGCACGCCAGGAGATGATGATTACAGTGGAGCGCGCCAGGAGATGATGATTACAGTGGAGCACGCCAGGAGATGATGATTACAGTGGAGCACGCCAGGAGATGATGATTACAGTGGAGCACGCCAGGAGATGATGATTACAGTGGAGCGCGCCAGGAGATGATGATTATAGTGGAGCACGCCAGGAGATGATGATTACAGTGGAGCACGCCAGGAGATGATGATTACAGTGGAGCACGCCAGGATATGATGATTACAGTGGAGCGCGCCAGGAGATGATTACAGTGGAGCGCGCCAGGAGGTGATGATTACAGTGGAGCGCGCCAGGAGATGATGATTACAGTGGAGCGCGCCAGGAGATGATGATTACAGTGGAGCGCGCCAGGAGGTGATGATTACAGTGGAGCGCGCCAGGAGGTGATGATTACAGTGAGCGCGCCAGGAGATGATGATTACAGTGGAGCGCGTCAGGAGATGATGATTACAGTGGAGCGCGCCAGGAGACGAGGATCCCAGTGAAGGATGCCAGGAGACGAGGATCCTAGTGGGTCGCGCCAGGAGACAAGGATCCCATTGGAGCGCGCTAGGAGACTTTGTGTAACATTTAACACACTTGACGATGGCACAAGTCCGAATGTTGCTGACATCGCATATACTAGCAACTCGTCGCTGACAGTTAAACAAATATAAAACACAGTAGTTTTATTTAATTGCTCAAGGTAGCTTGAATCCATCCGTATCAATTAGTTTCTCACAGCGCAGGATGACCATGCCAACCTACTCAAGCGAGGTCATTCGGTGACAATGTAGCACTTTTACATCGCATCCGCCAACTTCCAACTCTCAACTCTCAGTCGATATCGGCTTGCTTGCCCCGGTTGATACTCAGCAGATATACCGGATGTTCACAGAAGGGAGATATCTCGGCATTTGACAGCAGTGGCTGCCGCACGTGTGGTATGTAAAGCGGTCATCCTAGAAAGCTTCACCGGCTGCTCCCAGCTTCCCCCAGCCAAAGTCCCGTCTCTTGATCTCGACTGGTTCATATCAACACAAGTTCCGACCAATTGGCGAAGTTCAGACATCAAAGTGTGTGCAACCGCGTCGATGGCAAGGCTGACGATTTGCACTTATTCGTTTCTTGTTGTTCGAAAGATATGCAGAAACAAATCACAGGGGTGGAGATGGAGGGCTGGGAGGGGGGATTAGCATCCATGACATCACCAATGCGGTTGCTAAATCTGAACGAGCGAGGCACTATGCAATTCCGTATGCTCACTAAGTTTCTTTGTCTATGTCTGCGTCGCACGGGTCTACAGTTGGTGGGCGTGTTTATTCGTCTTTCGATATATATATAGAGCTGACTGAGTTGGAACTAAGGGGCACGTCGGGAATGACGAGGAACAGCAGAGAACATAAGTCCCACGGGAAATAAACAAATTCAGGTTCAAGGAGGGAGAGAACTTGGAAAATGAACATTCCTTCCGTTATGCAAGTGGGCTCGATGAAGGAATTCACAAATAATCTTGTTAAAACATCTTGGAAAAAATTGAATAGTGATCTTCAAAGAAAACACGTAAGGAATGCCTTATTACAGCTAGATGTATTCGATATTTGTGTTAAGCAATATGCTCCATCACATATAATCGCAATCTGTGTTCGGACAATCACTGTTCAGCAGTTGTTGCATGGCTTTCAGTCATAAATTAATACCACTGGGATATATCCGATTTAGTCGCAAAAGGCAATTCTACTGAATGACTGGCGCAGAAAAAAAAATTGCAAGGAAAATAGTGCCACTGTGGGAGTATTTAAACTGAGATAAAGCCATCAGGTATTTCGCATTTATGTAATACCAAGACGCATCGGTGCAAATAGATTGTCATAGAAACCGAACGAATGCCAACATTTTATGTCGATAAACGGCAATTGAGAGACAACTAGCAGTCACGTAGCCTACGGCGTCCTTTTTTTGCTTTAATTGTTCACGTTTAAATGTCGTCACGTCATGTTAAAAACAAAATTGATGGAAAGCTACTCTCACATTTGCACCCGTTACTGGAGATGGAGAAAATAAAACAGAAAGGCTAGACCATGACTATGAAGAATGGCAAAAAAATGTTTTTTTTTAAAAAAAATGACGTCTCCTGTAAAGGGGACGTCATTAGATAAATTTATGGGGACGTCATTCCACAATCCCCAACGCTATTGGGGATTGTGGAAAATACACAACAAACAATAAACAATGTCCGTGACAAATTGTAATCGGTCGTGAATACAATGAGTAAGCTATGGCTTGACATGTACCACAGTGCAGACCACGTCGGGACAGCGCGGCTCTCCTCAGCGCCGCCGCGGCGGGGCGGCGAGAGCCGACCTGCGGTGCGGTGCGGTGCGGCGGTGGTGTCGCTGGCTGCGGTGTCGGTGGTGTCGGTGGTGTGGCTGGCTGTGGTGTCGGTGGTGTCGGTGGTGTTGCTGGTTGTGGTGTCCGTGGTGTCGGTGGTGTCGGTGGTGTCGGTGGTGTCGTGTCGGTGGTGTCGGTGGTGTCGGTGGTGTCGGTGGTGTCGGTGGTGTCGGTGGTGTCGGTGGTGTCGGTGGTGTCGGTGGTGTCGGTGGTGTCGGTGGTGTCGGTGGCTGTGGTGTCGGTGGTGTCGGCGGTGTCAGTTGTGGCGGTGTTAATGGCGTCAGCAGTAGCACTGGCCGCTCCAGGGGTCGCCGCGCGGCCTGTGTAGCGCAGCTGGTAGAGAGCCCGACTACAAGCGCCGCTGCTCTCATGTGTGCGGATTGTGCAAGAGTCTCGGACCCCAAGCTGCAGCTGAGGGAGGGGAGGATGTCCCCTAAGCAATAACACCTGATCAAGTAGGATCATGTATAATTTGTATGACAACAAACCAGCAATTTCGGCGCACTTCGCTCGCCGAAATTGTTGCCCATCAAATCTGATTGTATTGGAGTCACCGCCCCTTTCAGAAAATCCCAGCTGCACCACTACGTTGACGGAATGTAACGCTATGTCTCATGTGAGTCATTGGGTAGACCTGGTCAAGTTGATACACAGGATGGTTGATGCATAAGCATCATCACCACAAGTATGAAGCCTGTTGCAACTGGGACCCTCGTCTTGCGGCAGAAAAACAAGCGCAGGTCATTTCAACATGCGACTGCAGAATGATGACGATGCTGCACATTTTTGGAGCGAAGGTAAAATTTTAATGTCTGTGCTTAGATTCTGATTTGCCACCCACTTCCTGAGTTTTTTTTGGTGTCTGCTATCATTACCGTGTTCTCTCAGCTTTACTACAGCTTTGGACTGCAAATGGCCTTGACCTGCAACCTGGTGCGGCACACTTGACATCGGGTACCTCCTTATGCAGTGTGCTTAATCAGCGTGCAATGAATTCGCACCATGAAATACAGTTTTAAGTTCAATACATTACCGAGAGAGTCGCATACTTCAATGCTTCACATTTTACAGATTTTGGTCTTAACTTGTGACCTTGGCACAGACCTAAGGCATAATTTCTTAAGTGCTCTAACATCGCACGCAACATCGCTATCGATTGCCATTTGAAGTTGTAAATTCGGCCCAGCCGTCCTTAAGATAAGCGAGGTGGTGGTAATAATTTCCCGGTCAATGAGATGCAGCCTAGGCCGCACCGTAAATACTAGGTTAATTGTCATTGGTAGTTTTTCGCCAGCTTACTTTGGCCTCAGCGAAGATTTCGGGAAGCGATCTCGGATGACGGTTCGGTTTCAGGAGGAGGTTTCGCATCACGGTTCGAATTCGGCAGGGGGTCGCGGATCACACTTCGGTTTCGGGAAGAGGCCGCGCACCGCTGTTCGGTTCCTCGGCCACGACCACATCAGGGAATGGCAGCGGGGCTCCCATGACCCATTCACGGTCAGGATCGGCCGGGGTGCGATGGCTGTCGGAGTAATTAGAAGTGATGGTCGGACAGAGTCGACCGCCGACTCCCCGGACGCCGATCACGACAGGCTCGGATCTCGGCCCACGGCGCGCCGCCGCACCACGCCGCTTTATGGCCGTAGGCAAATTGACCTCTTTACGGGCCGGCTGAGCACGAGTTCTCCCCCGAGGTGCGGCTGGCCGGCGGGCCGATACTCAGAGCGCGTGGCGCCGTCCACCTCCAAACCAGCCGCCGCCGGCGGAAGCACTCCGGAGCCAGCCCTGGACAATAGCAATCAGCTGCTGGCGTGGGACTTGGCTCCATATGTGACGCTCTAGGGGATTATGATCGATATCAATTCGTTTACATCCACGAGCGCCAAACTGACCAATTAGAGTGCAGCATTCTTGTGAAATTAGCAAGAGTAGCTTATGTCGAACGCTTAGTGTAACTGTGAGTCAGTTGGGTGGTTCATGGAGGAAGAGCCGTGAACGTAAGCCGTAGAGGGTTGTTATCGGGACGCTGCGTGGTAGCAAGGTGCCTATATATTGTGCACAGCGATTTTCTCCTCCCTAAAATGGCGTTTTGTTTCGTGCCGGAATGCAGCCACCAGTCTGGCACGGCATCCTGTAGTTTTTTTCTTCAGGTTCCCAAAAAATCCCAGGATCGCCAATACATGGAGTTGGGCAATGGAAGTTTTTCAAGGTCATTGTTGTTTACGCTTCGGGCCGCTTCGGAGGCTAGTCAGCTGGCGTTATTGTCCAACCTGGCTAGATAGGCCTTGTCCGGAGCGACGTCGTTCCCGACACGAAGCCGTGCGTGGGATCTGCCTGCAGCGTAGCGGCGGCGGCGGCCGACTGTGGCGCCACGGCCGGCGCTACACCCCGCGGAGGGCTGCTCCTCACCCCGCGGAGGGCTGCTCCTCACCCCGCGGAGGGCTGCTCCTCACGGCGCGGAGGGCTGCTCCTCACGGCGCGGAGGGCTGCTCCTCACCCCGCGGAGGGCTGCTCCTCACGGCGCGGAGGGCTGCTCCTCACGGCGCCTCGGGCGGCGCTACACCCCGCGGAGGGCTGCTCCTCACCCCGCGGAGGGCTGCTCCTCACGGCGCGGAGGGCTGCTCCTCACGGCGCGGAGGGCTGCTCCTCACGGCGCGGAGGAGCTCCTCAATCCGGCCGGCGCTACACCCCGCGGAGGGCTGCTCCTCACGGCGCGGAGGGCTGCTCCTCACGGCGCTCGGGCGGCGCTACACCCCGCGGAGGGCTGCTCCTAGGGGGGCTGCTCCTCACGGCGCGGAGGGCTGCTCCTCACCCCGCGGAGGGCTGCTCCTCAATCCGGCCGGCGCTACACCCGGCGGAGGGCTGCTCCTCACGGCGCGGAGGGCTGCTCCTCACGGCGCGGAGGAGCTCCTCAATCCGGCCGGCGCTCGCTCCGACACGAACGGGCTAATGCCGCCCAAGCTGGAGGATGTGTCGGCCGTTGAACTGCGTCGCCCCTGCGATGGTCCCCTCTTCCTGTTCTTCCCTCATCTCGTCCGATGTTGCCTGCCGCGCACGTCCAAGTCAAACACGCCGGTTGTTCCAAGCGATCAGAAACCCTTGCCCAGGTTCAAGAGGTTCCAGAGCGCCTGCTGCCACTCTTGCACGGTTTTCCGGAAAAAGTCCACTCTTTGCCTCGGACGTGATCACGTTGAAATACTGCCATTCAGTGGCCGTGGATAACTGGGGCGTCTCCTGTGCCTCAGAAATCTCCCGGTCTCCAGACGGGCTCCAGGGAACCGCGCGCGCGCCAAAGACAGACACTGGTGGTGCCGAACCTGCCTCATAGCTCAGCCAGGGCGAACCTCACGCGGCTAGGCATCCCACGAACCCATGCTGCAACACGGTGCCTCACAGGTCCAGCGTATAACGAGTGAGGGAACTCTCCGAGATGGTATCAATCTAACATAACTTGAACAGCCGAGACGACTACACGTCTATGGTCAGAACTGAAATTGTGCTGTCAAGTCTCCCTCCTATTAACTTAGTTGCATTCGTTATTGCTGGCAGCATTGTTTACTGTATGCAATAACTTAATGTATGAAGATTAATCTTGATGTGATGGGAAATGCCGTAGCGGTCTCTTTGATGCCAGATGCATCAGCTGGCTGTTTGTCAACTCGCATTTAACTAGTTGCTGGTCTCAGTCCAGCAGACGAATAAACAACGGAATAATATATGACGGTGCCGACGCATCTGTGTTTACGGCGCGAGCAATCCCTGCACGGTGATTGATGATGACTGATGCATCGCAAATGCATCTCACTCTCATTGATCGCATCGCGGCACTTGCAATCTCAGGAGAAAGTCTACAGTGGCACAATAGGCATATGGTCCAGATGTGTAAATACCGAATGGAAGATTGCGTGAACGTGAGAGTACCTCTGACGTATTGAATATACATTACCCGTGTAAAAATAAAATCCATAGGGACATTTTTAAGCCACGTTTGGGGCATGAGTTTCTGTGCGGTTGTATTATGTAGTGAACATAGCACATACGATGTGCATACATATGCAACAGATGTGTGATGGGTGACATAAGTGGCCCACTTGCCAGGGGATGTCTTGTACTCGTTGTTGCGATGTAGCGGATAGGTGAGGTCCGCACTTCTCCGTAGCATAGAATCAGGCATCTCATATATTTGTATTTATATTTCTTCGTGTTATATCCGGATGCATACAACCAGAAGGATTGCAGACTCCTCCCATAGGTGAAAGCTTGATATTTGTTCTTGCATTGGTAGCTGGCTAGGCATCCAAGTTTAGTGGCATGCAAAACAGTTATTCTTGCGCTTGTACATAATTATGTCGTTTAAAAATGTGTGTCTTGGTCTACATGGAATTGTGTGCATTTGCTTGTTTCTGGTGTGTGGATGTAATGGCTTCTGTAAAGAGGCTAAAAAGGCGGAAAGGGGTTTCATCAACGGGAGCTGCAACATTATATCATTGAGATTTGTGTGAACAGTTGCAGGCTTCATCTTCTTGAAATACTGCACACACAATTAGCAATTGGCGGCGTCGTCACCGATACGTGTTGAATGTCAGCCATGTGGGGAGGGGAGCTCGGCCACCCTCTCCCTTAGCAACCAAAAATACACTAGATCAAACAATAAATTCTCAGATTTTCGCCACGCAAAACCAGACTTTTCGTCGTACAAAACGCGTCGAAAGCTTTCTTTCTTCCATAATATTTGTGTTGATTACCCCACCCCTCTTATGAAAGATCCGGCTGTGCTACTGGCTGAATGTGCCGTTATGAAATTATGAGATGCGTTCCTTCCATGTCATGATCAGCGAAATACAACCTGCTAGATAGGAAAACATGTGGCAGTTTTCGCCATTCCTCTCTCTCCGTGTGCATGTGTATGGAAAACGAGGAGTGTGCATGTGTATGGAAAACAAAACAGTCTTTATTTTCTCTTTCCTTTTTTCCTTAAAAAAAAATAATTTAGTCCGAGTTGTTGCTGGGGTGGCTTTAGGAACCAGGGCTCTATTGCTAAGCAGAGCTTGTTGACTGAGCCCTGGCCCCACCATCCAGTCCATGAATACCAGTTCAACGGCAGAATTTCGACCGAAAGTTTAACGTGCCGTCAATGCACCGACACGGCCGCCCGCAATCTTCAACCAAATTTTAATGTCAGATCTCATTCTTGTTTGCCTCGTACCTGCTATCTGATGGGAGGGCGCCTAGGAGTAAATCCCCAAGACATGACATCAAAACCGTTCGGCAGAAATATTTCCAGGGGAGAGTGACTGGTTCTCCATTTTCATGTTCCCCAGCGCTGCTACCGACTAGCTTCATACTGACTCCTTGCTTCTTAATCATCCAGGGCCTTGCGTTATAACTGAGAAATAAAATATACACACACATTGCTAAGTTTCCTTCTGGGATGAAAACAACTCGCCATGTTGAAGCCTTGGTCTTCGTGTAAATATGTGTCGTTCTCTAAGTAAATACTGCTGTTGATCCCTGCAGGAATATCAGAAGTTTGTTTCACAACTCATCCAGCAAACGTTATGTGATTACATCAAATAATCTGTGGAGCACTCAAAGGATGAAAAGCCCGATTAATTTCATCTACTTGAACAGATCTCAATATTTCCTAGAGCCTAATCGTCCCACTCATCAAGCAAATGAAGGTGTGATATTTTCCTCTCCATATCACAACGGCAAAGAGAAAACACGGAGGCTTGCCAAAATAACATTAATTCATGAGATGCTATTTGCCTTGAGACATTAATTTTATTTTGAACCTTCCAACTTCTAGATCCACGGAGTAGGAGTGTTCAGTCACGACAACGTGCGTCGATTTGGTGCCGTGTTTCATGCAAAACGATATATACACGATGCGTGTAAGCATCCATATTTGATACTAGTGCGTTGAAATTCTATGTCTTGGTCAATGATACAAATGATACATGTCTGACATCGTCCGCATATTATCCTAATCGAACGCTTTAATGCTTGCGTTGTATCCGCGGCGTATGCGGGAGCGACAATGATACGACATGACAAGCACGCCAAAAAGTGTTAGCAATCAGGATCGAGGATCTCCCGTGTCCAAAACACACGCCACGTGTCAGCTAGGACCCGTTCGCGTAAATTACTATGTGCATTCGTCTCTGGTCCGTGTCCTATTACGGTTTACAGCCTGCCATAAACGTGGCACACGAATTAGCCCGATGTGTGAGAAGCCGACGACTTAGCTGCGTTGCAATAACACCTGCTCACCCCTCTTCCCCTGTTACCCGATCTCGCTCCCCTTCCCTAGTCTTGCCGGAAGAGGTCAGGCTCCGTTCAACTTACAAGCAGTTTGATTTGTGTCATACTAGTCACAGCCCACTCATTTGCCGATCGTTATCAGAATAGGTCATTAAAATCGATGCGCATTGCCATTCAATTGAGAATACGTTCTACCCTAAATTGAAATTGCTCGATCGCAAAGTTACATTTTTCAACCTCAAATAAACCGCCTTTCTGAGTCAATTTCATTCGTGAGATCCAATAAGGATAGGGAAAATAGCGCACATATCATTTTGATCAGATACCCGATCACTTTGTACTCACCAATGTTTTGATGAGGGCGCAATTTGTGACTGCAAGTAAGTTGCTCCGAACTTTGACTCTGGCATAAGGTTGCAACAATTGCAACATCAATATTTTTACGAGACCACACCACATGCCATTGGCACAGATCCGATTGCTTAGACTTTAGCATGCATGTGTATGCATAGATACATTTTTCTTTAAGCATGTTAGAAAGTACCACGTTCTGAACACTTAATAGAAATCCTTCCCCAACAACTGTCGACATCGCGCTACTTGATGCGTGATTATAATGTATCCATGCCTCGGTTCTCAAAGTTCGTTCGTGCATAGGGGTTGTGCGTTTGTTCCCCAATGCAGATTGTGATGCACAAGCATCTCGTAAGAATTGCCGGTGCTACGAGATGCATACATGCTACGTTGTATGTATGTAAGTATGGTATTTATAGCATTATGATTCACAAATGTGTTCGTGTAATAGAAAACATATATCAAACTTCTCCCGAAACAAACGAAAAACGTACACGCATCAGTAAGCTCAAGATTGAGCTTGAAATATTAATGCGATATTTTAAGCATCATGCTTACGTCACACATTTATGTACTCTACCGTACCCGATTCGACATATCACACCTAAGGACAACACAATATTTCAACACTGATACTGAACACGCAGCCGAGCATGTGTGGTCCACACTTCCTAAGACCACAGCCAAGTGTTGAGTCATGACAGATGAATTGATTTGACATGGATTCTTGTCCATCTGCCATCCGACTTGACTGCCTAAATTGATAGACACATTGTGAACATTCAATTATTCTGTTCCAAAATAGAACATAGGTGTAGCGATACAACTGTTGTTGTTGTTTGTTGTTTATTGGTTGGTTCACGACATACTTTATGCAAATTCACGGCTAATGGCGCCGCCCACACTGTTTTGCCGGTGGGCCGCGGGATTGGGAAATGTCCTGAGTGGCGCTAGAGTCGAACCCGGGACCTTTGGTACAGCGATACAACTGCTTATTTTTAATTCGTAAATGTAATTACTACGCATCACTGGAAGTGCATGTTGCACGGGCAAGCATAGGTGGAGTGACAATGTTGGACGCCGGTTTAGTTAGATTGGTCTTCTTATTCAGGATTGCATGACATGGCAGGATATTTCCACAGTCAGTGGTTCAGTTCGATGCTAGTTCAATGTCGCACTGTGCTGCGACATTACCGCCGCTTCTTTGTCGAGAAATGACGCACACGAAACGTTGCTCATCGTATTGCATTTCCGTTTGCGGGCCTTTGTTGGACAAACAGAGCGTTTAAAAGCACGCTCGTGCGGTGTTATGTGATCGCACGCCGACTGCGTCGTCCCCTGGAGTGGGTGTACCTGTACCGGCACCAAGGAACAGAGCACGCACGCTATCGATTCACTGGAGCCTGAAATGAGCATATTCCCCAGGGCCGAAATTAGCCCTCGAGTAGTTGTATTCACGCCTGCCGCAACGGTCGCACAAAGTGGGCGATTGAGATAGTGCTGGAATGCGGGTGGAAGGGCAAACAAACGGACCGATCAAATAAATACCGACGTACGATACATGACGTATAAGTATGACGCAAACGCGTGACGTATACGCATGACGTATGCATGACGTATACGTATGCGTATACGTTCGACGTTGACGTTAGTAGCTGACGAATGCGTATGACGTATGCGTATGACGTATGCATATGACGTATGCGTATGCCGTATGCGTAGGACGTATACGTATGACGTATACGCATGACGTATCCGTATGACGTATGCGTATGACGTATGATTATGAGTATGCGTATGCATATGCCGTATGCGTATGACGTATACGTATGACGTATGCGTATGACGTATGCATATGACGTTGCGCATGACGTATGCGTATGATGCATACGTATACCGCATACATGTGACGTATGCGTGTGACATATGCCTATGATGTTTACCTCAATGATTATCGACAATTGCTATCCCTAGGCGAAACGACGGTTCACTGTCTGTATAAATACTTCGCACGAAAAAGGATAGGCTGACGGTGCAAAACAAGCTTCAAGTGTTGACTGTGACCTTTCTAAAATGGCGTACCTCGTCGCAGTTTCGGATCCATTTATTTAATTTACAACTGTTTCATTCACCTCTTCTTTTGTTCATCTGATGCCAATTTCAAACCTCTGCCACCTTACGACACACTGGAAGAACGCAAATGAACGTGTAAATTACATATAGTTTGGTGTTGCTATGCACTAGACCCGTTGACAAACGGCAAGAAGCATTCAGTGATGCGTTAACTATAATTAATGAGTACTAATCTGAGATCTTGTGGGTTATTTGATATTTCCCAAGCACTGCACTCATTTCCGTTCTGATAATGTATCGGATATGTATGTGTCGGTTCAGCTAATACATTCTAGGGAAAATAAACGAAAAAATATACCTTATATATATATATACATATACATATATATGTAATTTGTGTCGTCAAAATGATGTCGGGTCCTCCACCGACTAGGTGAACCCCAAGGTACGTGTTCAAGCCGCACTGAAGGCTGTCGTTGATAAAGCGCTTCCCCTTTTGCTTGTTGCATTTAGTGGAGTGGTCATGTGAATCAGACGGGTGTTCGTCTAGGGACAATGGGAGACAAATTAGGCAATCAAAATATGACTCACTCATTTCGGGAAATTGCAGGGATAAACATTTATGGGGACGCCCAAACGTGTACGATAATTTTCCATTAAGTAACCTGACTTTGCCACAGGGGTGCTCAACACCTGCTTTCCTACCAGAGTAATCGTTTATTTTATTCCCCGACAAAATTGCCAGTGTTGCCTGGTATATGATTGCTTGGGTTTTATTTCCGCTGGCAGCAGTAGCTATCAACGAATTGAATGTCCTGTCTTTCAGCCTGGCGATGTCCAAGCTGGCGACTTTTTCCACCTGTCCACATTACCATTACTGGCGGTACCACATCGACAGCACGTGAGATAATCTCTACACTGCATAAAAACACCTAGACAATGCATCTCAGGTCATAATCTTGATTCGCAATTAACCCCAGTGACCTCCGCCAGCGCCGGCGTTGGAATTCTCCGCGGCAGGGGGTGCGCGCGCGCTCGCGCGCCGCTGTTGCCAGCCGGTGATGCATCGGCGACCACGCCCAGTGGAGCGGCGGTCCAACGCGTAACGGATTGGCCCCGAGGGTGTCCTAAAATTGATGAACGGCAGCTGACACGAGCCGCAGCCGTCAACGCCGACGGGGTCTGCCGGCTGACAGGACGCTCTGGCCGCTGTATCACTCCTTACGTGTTCTGCAGGCTGACAGCACGCCCTGGCGGCTGCATCACTCCTTACGTGTTCTGCAGGCTGACAGGACGCTCTGGCGGCTGTATCACTCTTGACGTGTTCTGCAGGCTGACAGGACGCTCTGGCGGCTGTATCACTCCTTACGTGTTCTGCAGGCTGACAGGACGCTCTGGTGGAGGCCGCACCACTCCCGCCGTGGTCTGCAGGCTGACAGGACGCTCTGGCGGCTGTATCACTCCTTACGTGGTCTGTATCGCTGTATCGCTGCACCACTCCCGCCGGGGTATGGAAGCTGACAGGACGCTCTGAGAGCCGCACCACTCCCGCCGGGGTCTGCCGGCTGACGGGACGCCCTGGCGGCTGTATCCCTCCTTACGTGTTCTGCAGGCTGACAAGACGCTCTGAGAGCCGCACCACTCCCGCCGGGGTCTGAAGGCTGACAGGACGCCCTGGCGGCCGTATCACTCCTTACGTGTTCTGCAGGCTGACAGGACGCTCTGAGAGCCGCACCACTCCCGCCGGGGTCTGAAGGCTGACAGGACGCCCTGGTTACCGCACCACTCCTTCCGAAGTCTGCAGACTAGACGCTCCGTCTGCCGCGCTACTACCGTGCACCTCATCATCGCCAATGCCACTCCAATCAACTCGTGAGTGTCAGCTTGCTGTGCATATATCAACAACCGAAAATGCGTACATGCTCATTCGTAGAGTTATGTATGTGTGTGCAACGCAGTCAGACGGCTGCTTTCTTATAGGCAGACGTCGCCCAAATTCGGAATGAGCATTGGTTTCCGACGGGTGTGAAGAAAAAATAACGACTGCCACATAGTGTAGTTGCACGCCTGGTTCCGTTTATGGTCCAAAAACACCGACATCCATTTCAGCAAGTGTTGACAAGCTTCGGTGCATTCACAGAGAACGCGACGGAAAATGAACCTTACTGAAAACGTAAACTACGCTACACGGTTTTACCGGTAAGACACAGAGGAGTAGGTATATCGTGGTGAATAGAGCGAGTACTTACAGTTCGTCTCATTTGCTCCAACGGTCTTTTCTGGGTTGTTCAGGTCGCCTGCGGGAATCGTCTGGGCAGCAGCCAATCGAACAAATGGAACGCGGCTATGTCATCTGGCTTCAGCGCTATTGGTTTATTTCATTGGTTCAATTTTGCCTACCGTCGCAGCTGAAGCCCGGTTACATCGAGAAAGAAAGCTTGAGCGGCGCTAAAAAGAGGACTATGGCTCTCAACGGTAGTATGATATGGTCGTATATCATGTCAAAATAATGAGAAAATCGCCGTGAGCTTTTGGGAATGGGCCCTTCGTTGTTCACTCTCGCCAACCCGTAACTGCTCCATAGAGGGTAAGGAATGCAGCATTAAATTAACGGTCGCTCCAATGCATGCTATTGCTAATTAATATCTGGTATGGAACTATGTTGATTTATGGAAAAGATTGCGCAGGAAGTACCTCGTGCTGGTGAAATTAGATTGGAGTGTTTCCTGAGCTGACGAAGTATTTCATTTTGTTGGCCGCGACTCTGGTGAACAGGAAGCCACTTATTGTGTCCTTGGTGAATGCGTCGTAGAAGAGTCGACGATTGTTCTACACTCCAAAGGCTCCGTGTTGTGACCCACTGACAAGCCACCTACGTTGACCTGGAACAATCCGGCGCCGGCTCCGTACGCTCAGCACCAGCACGCGACTTGCGGGCCAATGTGCCACGTGGACGACGTGTTGGACTAGTGTGCGCACACAGACAAGAGCATCTCCAGCATAGACGCGGCGGCGCTACACTTAGCACGGCCGCGAACCCCACGCCTGCCGCTCGAACGTCAAGTTCCTCCAGTCGTACCCCAGGCTCGAAGAAAATAATCTGGCTAAGAAGCAGTACATTGGGTAAGTAATCATATTCTCGGCGAAAAACGAGGGGCTACCGGGTAGTTTCTGTTCGGGAAAAGACGTACGCACGTGGGCTTGAAAACGTTAATTTTTTATTGCAGCAAAATATAGCGATACTGTATGTGCACAACCAAGTAAATTGCAATCGCAACCGAAAGCGACCACGATCGCAACCAAAGCACTCCCACGTATAAGCCCACCAGCTTCGTAAGCTAAAACGATTTAATGAACGCTTTGGCGTTTGTGACTTTGGCTTAGAACTTCTACTAAACACGACCAGCCCCAGCTACCGAAACCGCCAGGTCCTCCACCGCGCCCACTTCGCTTCTCCCAGCGGCATCGCCATGCATCGGCAGACCGCTCGGTATCCATCAGGTGGAGGGAAGAGGACGTCTTCGCCCCGCGCCGGCAGACAGCCGACCCTGGAACACGATGGACGAGCGGGCTGCGGAGGCCAGTCTGCGCCGGTCCAACTGGCCAGGGAGCTGTACCGCCGAGTGCCTACCCGCCCGCTTACTTTACGTACACGAGCGTCGGCGCGTCGATCGCGGTTGTTTCGCTCTAGCGGGCGACGTTGACGGATGGCTGCGGGGAGAGCAGCGACGCCGACGGCCGCCACGATAGGGCACTGGCTTTCGCAGCGTTGCGTACACTCGGCGCTGGATCAATAAACGCCGCAGCGAAGACGCGTGGAAAAGGTCAGCGCGGTGCACTAAGGAGGTCAGTTGAAAACGAGTGCTTAGGCAAAGAAACAAGGTAGCAATGGGATTCCGTTATTATAGTATACCCAGGGCGGATCCAGGAATTGTCATCTGTAAGGGGCGGAGGGGCGCCATTTCTTAGGAAGGGCGCTGCTTTTGGCTCTATGTTATACACAATACTTAAAGCACTTGCTCAAGTACTTGAAGGGAGCCGAACTGAGCGCGCAAATCCATATCCGAGGGGCGTCCGTGGTTGGAAAGCCCGTTATACGGGAGAGGGGGTGTGGGTAGGGTAGAGGTGGGGGTGCACTCAAGTCTTCCTGAGGGCGCCGCCTTCTATGGGGGAGAACATCCCCCAGTGCCCGCCCCCGCCCCGAGTATCTCACCCATTGAGTGAGCATCGGGAAATCACTTGAAAAGTAGTCTTCAATAACTATATTGTTTAATAACAGTTAATCTTCAGATATTTTTTTGATGATCTGTATGCGGTTGAACTTCTCAGAAATGGCAAAGCACGTTTGTAATTTGCAAGTGAGTTCCTATTAGTTTACCGACATGCCAATGCATCGATGGTGTTGCCCACTTCTGAATTGAAAACTTCAGTTTGCATGAATTATATTTGATGTTGAATGGAGTGCGTACGACTGATGTCTGTGTACATTTCTGGCTCGCGGGGTAAAACATCAGGGACGGATGCAATAGCTTTCATGGGGAAGGGATACTGGTCTGAAGGGCCGCAATTTCCTCCGAGGGACGCCACTGCGAAACTGTGGGGACGACGCCTTTGGCTGCAAAGGGGAGGGCGGGAATAATTGAGGGGTTGGGGTGCATTCGGGCTTTTTGCACTTGCGTCGACTTTTACTCTCAAGGAGCGACATTGGCTGACAAGAATCGAGTGAACGGAAAGGAAGAGGAGGGAGGAGGGGTGCACTCGTGTCCCTTCAGAGGGGCGTCTTTTCCAGGCCAGATAAAAGGGCGCCACATTCCATAGGGAATATGCCCTGTGGCGCTATGTGTCTACTCCTGTCAAGCATTACAGTTTTATCTACATTACGCCGCTGAAAATAATATAAATAATAACATACAGGAGAGTCCCTGGTGGACTCTCCTGTCGAACTTTCCCAGTGAGCCCTGCTGGAGGACTGCCCGGTTGACCCGCAGGCCCCGCCCTCCCGACTCCATACTCCCGCCCGGCCCTGTACTCCCGCCCGGCTCTATACTCCCACCCGGCTCCATACTCCCGCCCGGCTCCATACTCCCGCCCGGCTCTATACTCCCGCCCGGCTCTATACTCCCGCCCGGCTCCATACTCCCGCCCGGCTCGATACTCCCGCCCGGCTCCATACTCCCGCCCGGCTCCATACTCCCGCCCGGCTCTATACTCCCGCCCGGCTCTGTACTCCCGCCCGGCTCCATACTCCCGCCAGGCTTTATACTCCCGCTCGGCCCCATACTCCCGCCCGGCTCTATACTCCCACCCGGCTCCATACTCCCGCCCGGCTCCATACTCCCGCCCGGCTCTATACTCCCGCCCGGCTCTATACTCCCGCCCGGCTCCATACTCCCGCCCGGCTCTATACTCCCGCCCGGCTCCATACTCCCGCCCGGCTCCATACTCCCGCCCGGCTCTATACTCCCGCCCGGCTCTGCACTCCCGCCCGGCTCCATACTCCCGCCAGGCTTTATACTCCCGCTCGGCCCCATACTCCCGCCCGGCTCCACACTCCCGCCCGGCTCCATACTCCCGCCCGGCTCCATACTCCCACCCGGCTGCACACTCCCGCCCGGCTCCATACTGCCGCCCGGCTCTATACTCCCGCCCGGCTCCATACTCCCGCCCGGCTCTATACTCCCGCCCGGCTCTATACTCCCGCCAAGCTGCATACTCCCGCCCGGCTCTATACTCCCGCCCGGCTCTATACTCCCGCCCGGCTCCATACTCCCGCCCGGCTCCACACTCCCGCCCGGCTCCATACTCCCACCCGGCTCCATACTCCCTCTAGACTCCATACTCCCGCCCGGCTCTATACTCCCGCCCAGATCTAGACGCCAGGCTCCATACTCCCGCCCGGCTTCATACTCCCGCCCGGCTCCACACTCCCGCCCGGCTCCATACTCCCTCTAGACTCCATACTCCCGCCCGGCTCTATACTCCCGCCCAGATCTAGACGCCAGGCTCCATACTCCCGCCTGGCCCCATACTTCCAACCGGCTCCAGACGTCCGGCTCCAGAAGCCCGACTTCAGAAGTCCAGCCCCTGAGCAGACGACGCGCGCACCGGCCCGA
This sequence comes from Imbricaverruca yamaguchii, assembly GCA_034440575.1. Lineage (NCBI taxonomy): Eukaryota > Metazoa > Arthropoda > Thecostraca > Neoverrucidae > Imbricaverruca > Imbricaverruca yamaguchii. Next base: position 455,518 of record JAOTOL010001519.1, read on the forward strand.
GTGGAGTGGAGCCAGTGGAGTGGAGTGGAGTCAGCGGAGTGGAGTGGAGTCAGCGGAGTGGAGTGGAGCCAGTGGAGTGGAGTGTAGCCAGTGGAGTGGAGTGGAGCCAGCGGAGTGGAGTGGAGCCAGCGAAATTGAAACTGCTCGGCAATGCAAATTTATGAGACGGGCCGCGCCAGTTATTTCGGTGCGGACGCGGCGTGTGAGCGGATATTTGTGCGCGTGGTGGACCCGGCTCGCTGAGGCATCGGTGGGCCGCTGCCACAACGCGTTATGAAGGTCATAAACGGATTACCAAGTGGTACGCCAGTGATTGAATGGCTTTCCGCGTGACTGGTTATCTACGAAGAACACATTGGAATGTTTTGGCAGTGAAGCAGGCCATCGAGACGTTTCCCTGAGTAAGCGGAAATCGGAGTTAACCTACACGTGAAGCAGACGGGATTGAGTATGCTTTGAGAACCGGGGGAAGTTCACACATGCAACCCGATTTTGCATCGTCATCGTGGAGCGTCGTATATTGCGGCCTCTGCGCAAACCGAGCATACAAGCATAGCTGGTCCTACAAGCATCAGCTAAACCGGATCTAGAACTGACTTCTACGATCCGATGTGGCACCACGACGTGTCCGGTACACCTCACGAAGGAGCATGGTCCTCATCTGCCGAACAAGGCCCGTGTCGGCCGCCTGACCTGCCCGCGACTTATCTTCGCGGCAAGGTCAGCTCACGCGGTCACTCGACTGGCACCGCCCCCCCCGGCGCCCCCCCCACTCCCACTGACACAACCAGTCGTCCTCCGGGGCCACTAAGCCCCCCCCCGCCGCCCTATTTTCTCTGGCCGGCGTCGGGTTGAGGCGGCGGCTAGGGTTGAGAGGGACGAGCGGCGATCCCTGATCGTTCGCCGCGACGCCAGACGACAACTAAATTAAACTCAGATTTCTCCCGGGATTTATCCGCGCGACATTATCAGTCAATAAAGCCACGAGAGGGGGAAATAAATGTCTGCTCTGTTGAGCCGGGGCGAAAGCTGCGCTGGATTACGCTCGCAGGAGATGGAGTTGGAAATGAAATGCTGGTCGACTGCGCTCTCGTCGTGTGTTGGCACGTTGCAGTGGTTAACACAATGCGGTGGTAAACACACAGTCTAGTGGTTAGCCGCGTTCAGCGATGCCAACTACGCTCCGCACACATGCGGTATTTAAACGTGCTAATTGTGGAATGAGGGCTAATTTCGGATAAACCAGGAAAATACAACTAAGAAGTTATATTTACGAAACTATATTCTTGTTTCTTAACCCATGCCCAGACTTCTTTTGAGGTAATCCACAATGGACTTGTGGCTACTACAACCTCGCGTCAATGAAAAAAAACAGCAACCCACCGTTACTTTTTGATGTTACTAATGCGAAATATGAACCACAATATGCAAACGAGCCACGTATATCAGTATCAATAAGAGTTTTCTGATGGCATGCTCATTCCATAACTTCATATCAGTACCAATGCAAAGCACCCCGTGCCTGCATGACAAACGTGCTCTCCCAAACCCTGTACATTACGTCGCAATTGTTTAATTGAATCGCGATGGGTGGAACGCTTCAGGGATCATGTTAGGTCCGTAAGGCCAGGAGTATGCCATTTCTATTTCGCTGCACTCAGAACTTGACTGTCAACTGCGTTTCATTGGCATGCGCCTTTGAATATAAATATGGTCTGAATGGCTACTTTGGCTTGGGCGACCGGCTCTATGGGATTAGAGTTAGGCTAAGCAGAGCATGTTGCATGGAGCCAGAACCCACCACCTGATCGGGCAATTTCAATTCACCGACATAATTTCAGTCGGAAACTAAGAGTTCGGGAAGGCCGACCCGACTCTGCAGTTCTGGAGCTCGATTCACCAGCTGCCAGATGACCGTCCCAGCCCAGGAGACAAATGCGGCTGCGCATGTGCGCCCATGGATGCAAAGCGTCCCGCTGTGCGTCCAGGAACGCATAGCGGCTTCAGCCAGTCCTTTCAGGACGGGGATGCTGTGTAACCTGCCTTGTTACCACGTGCAACAGGTCAGCTGTACGCGAGTGTACATATATATATATATATATATATATATATATATTGTATATATATATATATGTGTGTGTGTGTGTGTGTGTGTGTGTGTGTGTGTGTGTGTGTGTGTGTGTGTGTGTGTGTGTGTGTGTGTGTGTGCGTGTGTGTGTGTGTGTGTGTGTGTTGTGTTTGCCTGTGTGTCTGTGTGATTGCACGCAATGCAAACATTCACAAGTACTAGAACCAAGGACCTGTGTTAACACAGGTGTAGTGGCGCACGAAACACCGCAGAGCACAGGGACCGGCTCGGCCGACTAACACGGAGTTTACACATGCAGTTCATCAAACAAACCAGACTAGAACTGTTCAATCGAGGTCCCTCAGGAACGCCACCGACAGCCCTGTGTTGGAAGAGAAAGGGAATTGATTGATTAATCTTTTGAATTATTTTTTTGGTCTTTTTATTTCTTTTTTGGTCTTTTTATTTCTTTTTTGGTCTTTTTATTTCTTTTTTGGTCTTTTAATTTCTTTTTTGGCATTTTTTAATTACTTTTTAGTGGTGCTTTGCACTGGGTAGAAGTCCGGTGAATTAGAGATTGCAGGGGAAGTTTAAGTTGGCATGCCCTCCCACAGGAAAATTAAGTTATCTTAACTTTCTATTTTTTATTGCTGCATTGCTTATGATGCTGCATTGCTTCATCTGATATACCCAAATGAATCCGCATGGTGCATTATAAAGATGGGAACGCTTACATTCCATTCGCCACGTACAAAACAGCATATTCTATGAGCGCCTGCATCATTTTAGCCATCCTTTTACATGCTATAGAAATAACAACATCGCCAACGGGCCGAAAGTGAAGAAACTGCTGGCGCACTGTCAGGAATTCGGGCGGGTCCGTCTGATGAATCGCAGGCAAAGTACCGCCGCGCGGCCCGTCCCAATCGGCACGAGCTAAAGTGCGCCCCACCGGGACCCTGTGTAGCGAGTGGTGGGCGTGGCCTGGACGGCGTAGCGTGGGCGTATCGCGCCGGGACAGCGCCGCCGCCCCGGCAGTATGCGGCACACGCGCGCGAGCTGTACAGAAGAGCTGCGATGATGCATTGGTGCTCTCGGCCGGCTGTTCTCTATGCGCGAGTGGTCGTAAAAATAGTCCGAATATGAAATCGCCCTAGTTTGAATTCGCCGCGCGGAGTGTTCGGTGTATCATGTCAGGCAAAGTAAGCACCTGGCGAGTTTTTGCCGTTGACTGCGCGAGTGAGTGGAATACGGGATTTGTGCGTTTTTCTGTGGTTTGTTTCCCAGCTGGTTTGGAATGGGTTCACTATCTGGCACAGCTCAAGCTGTGAGCGTTGCAATACTCGATGGAACGCATGTCTGGTGCATTGCTGCTTAGTGTGCACTGGTGATTATTGTGGATGCCCTCCAGCTGTCGCCTTGTTGTTGTGAAATTGAAAGTGAAAAACCAGCTCATATAATAATCTGTTTGCTCAAAAGGACCTCTGGTCACGAAGTCAAAACTCTCATCCTGCATTGGACTGGTACGTACATACTAAGGTACCCGTTTCATAAGATAAAACAACAAACAAACAAACAAACAAACAAACAAATAATCGAATAATGGTATTTTAATCAAGCAGGGTCTTCAGGGGCTTCAGAGGACACCAACACACTATTAAAACCAGAGGACTTGTCATGAAAGAAAAAGCGTGTGAGCTTTACGAAAACCGCCTTGGTTTATTAATTATCTACTTTTATTGTATCGACTCAGTATGCCTTTATTTTATCAACCATTTATTCAGAACATATGAGACAGCTCACGAGTTCGTCGGTGACAGCTTCAGCAGGTTTTTCACCTCTGTCTAAAACTATGTGTTGAAATCGCACATTATGTATGTGTGCATGAACAAGACAATCTGCGTCCATTTGGTGCTGTTTTGAGCGCAATTGGGTGTTTAGTTCAACAGATATCACCGATAATTACCTGGTAACTGCAGTGTGTAAAAACATTATACACGCTTTATGTTTACAGCTACTATGCCAGTGGCTAACCAGTCATGCAAACATTCCAGGGCTCTCCTACCGTTCCAGTTTCTACGATGAGTTCAACTGGCTCATTCCTGCATTCTTACAGTCGGAACAGGTCGGAATAGGGAGCGATAAATGTAGGTAGGTAAGTATGCATTCTCGACATCCATATGCTGACTATTGTGGCGAGGCGCTATAACAGTACAGATCACAACAAAACACGATGTCGGCGCGGGCCCTAGTGGCAATAGTTGCCTTTAACTGCACGAAAAGCAGGCTAAGACACTGACCTGGGTAAAGGTCGATCACGGGAGCCGTGCGACACTGCCGCGGTGCTCGCGGTGTCACCACTCAGCGGCAGCGGGGGCGAGGGGGCTCTACACGGGGCGCAGTCAGCCCCGAGCACTGCCAGTCTGCACTTGCTCGCAGTCTCCACGTCTCCGACTGCCCGTGGTGCGTTGCTCCAAGTTCCTACAACGCGGTATGGGGATAAACGCTTCGCGAACTGAGCAAGGATCCAGGCAATTGCAAGAGACTCGAGCCGGCAGCGCGGATTGCACGCGCAGTCGGGCTGTCCCTGTAGGTCAGCCCAAGCCTGACACCACCGGGTGACGTCTCGAATGTGAGCAGTTTGTTAATGACGATGATGTCTGTTTTTTGATGAGCTGCTCAACAAACGACCACGTATGACTGGGGTGACATAATCACGCCAGTTCGAAGGCTACGATGCTGGCGCCATAGTTGATGACTCGCCACAGCTTGCTCTTCATAGTGGAGGTGCAGCTTCTCCATAAGGTCGAGCAGTAGGAGAAGTAGGAAAAGCCCATGCATTCCACCAACGTTTCTTGACGCCTTCCGTCAGGGCTGTGGACTGTTTCGACAGGGTCATCAGGATGCCATAGCACCTCCTGCAGGGCTGCGGCGACATGTTTCTCCCTGGAAAGGTTAGTAGACCCTGGTGAATCCTTTCAACACCCCGCATACAAAAGACGAAAAAAGACCTTTCTGAGGAAAAATAAGGTTAGTTGTCTTCGACAACTCATGGACACTTGCATGGTGACAGAAATGCCAACCTAGATCACTAGCTTGAACTGAATAATAGTATTGGCGTGTATCTGCGCATGTGGCTGTGTGTTGACTGGCTGGACAGCCCCAGTTCACTGCACCTACTCACACTAGATGCTAGTGAGGCGGAAACGAAACATGTCGCAAATGGGTCCACGCTCGCAGCAGGGCTATCCAATAAATGAAGATTATGAACAGCGATAATCTCCATTCCGCACTATTAGAGTAACACACTGCAACGCGGCGCGTTGACACTGCACATGGCGCACATCGCACGGTTTATGCCAATTGTCCACATAACCAGCAGCAAGGTCTGACGCACTGTCCAGCTGGTAGCTACCCTTGTGGATGGGACTCGGAAAGTCACTCTCGTGCCGTACCGTTGGATGTACGCATCCGTCTATGGCCTCCGTGCCGATCTCGTTCTGGGCCGCGTCGGCAACCATCTGAACCGTTATCTGAACGGCCTGCGTGTGCACGGAGTACGTTGAAGTGCTGAGAGGACCATGCCGAGAGTCCTCTGATGTGATCGTCCGGCACGGCGAGGACCATCGGAGACCTGAAGATCGTCTCACTCTCCCGCTCGATGCTCTCACTCTCCCACTCCCACTGTGTAGTACGTTGGCTCCCTCTGGAGACGGCAGGGAGACGGAACGGGCGGACTTGGTCCGGTGTCTCACTCCTGAGCCGGCATAGTAGTACCACAGACACTGCCCTCTCACAAGCTATCATACTCACGTCTGACAATATTTCAGGAAGCAGTGCCCCAGAGTACATCATGGTGAGCCCAGTAGCTATTGCACCGTAGCACTGGGCTCATAAGCTCTGCCAGGCGCGGATGGAGCTCTGTCAGGAGCACCCGCTTTTGTTCAGGTTCTTGGCGCAGACTGACAAGTTCAGTTCCGCTTGACATGAAGCAACATCGCTTCATAGTGTCCAGCGGTGAATTGAGCAAGCAGCATTAGTTCCTTCGGATCACCAAGATTCAAACCATTGTTCTTGCTGTCTCTCGGCTCAGCGCTACGTGGTTCTACCTGAACCAGCTCAAGCTGAACTCGAAAAAACCAAACTGCTGCCTCCTGTTGCTACCGTCTCAACTGCTGTAGTGATTCCTTGAGGAGTTTAGTAGTACCTTTGTCAATGTTCAAGAAATTCCATTATATCCCAGATGTTGCGCCGACTGGCAGCACTAGCATTATACAAGAGAAATCCGGGTGTGTCACAAGAAAATGAACAACACATCTAACAATGGTTTTTCTCCCAATTTAATCTAGCTTCCGCATTGCCATTGCTTCATCGCAAAAACAGGAGTTCCGAAATTCCATCTCTCTCCTTCTCCCTCTCTCTCTCTCTCTCTCTCTCTCTCTCTCTCTCTCTCTCTCTCTCTCTCTCTCTCTCTCTCTCTCTCTCTCTCTCTCTCTCTCTCTCTCTCTCTCTCTCTCTCTCTCTCTCTCGTTCTCTGTGTGTTCTGTTTTTACACTCGGCAGCAGCATCTCTCAGCCAGCTTTCACGGTGTGCTTCAAAGCGGCCATTTCGGGCATGCTAAAACCAGACATACGGCGACTCGCCGGCCTCCCAATTGGACGTGTTTGCGCCGGCCGCCCGGGCCGAGCCGACTCGTAAAATGGTGACGACTGCCGCCGTTGCGCTCCTAAAGCAATTTGCTCGCGCCCGGCCGTTGTTGTCGCCGTTTGTTCCATCCTATCTCCGTTGTGTGCCGAAAATGAATGCAAATTTCTCTTTTAGCCGCAGGGTGTCCGCGCCGTTGGCGGCGCGGGTCGGGCGAGATGTACGGCGGCGCGGGTCGGGCGAGATGTACGGCGGGCGGGTCGGGCGAGATGCGGCGGCGCGGGTCGGGCGAGATGTACGGCGGCCGGGCGACAGGGCGCAGCGCGAGGCGCGTACTGGCCCAGACGCGGCCGGCTGTGTCCACAGAGCTGGAGCAGAGACGACTGCTGGAGCCGTACATCTCGCCCGACCCGCGCCGTTGGCGGCGCGGGTCGGGCGAGATGTACGGCGGCCGGGCGACAGGGCGCAGCGCGAGGCGCGTACTGGCTCAGACGCGGCCGGCTGTGTCCACAGAGCTGGAGCAGAGATGACTGCTGGCATCTCGCCTGACCCGCGCCGTTGGCGGCGCGGGTCGGGCGAGATGTACGGCGGGCGGGGGGGGGGGGGGGCGGCGCGGGTGCGGGCGGGATGTACGGCGGGCGCGGGTCGGGCGAGGTGTACGGCGGCGCGGGTCGGGCGGGATGACGGCGGCGGGGTCGGGCGAGATGTACGGCGGCGCGGGTCGGGGCGGGCGTAGGCGGCGCGGGTCGGGCGAGATGTGCGGCGGCGCGGGTCGGGCGGGTGTACGGCGGCGCGGGCGGGGACGGGGCGCAGCGGGCGAGGCGCGAGTGGCGACGGCGGCCGGGCGTGTACGGCGGCGGTGGGCAGTCGGCGGCGGCGTGGCGGGTGGGCGGATGCGGCGGCGCGGGCGGGGGGATCGGCGGCGGGCGGGTGGCGGCGGGTCGGGCGGTGTAGGCGGCGCGGGTCGGGCGAGATGTACGGCGGCCGGGCGACAGGGCGCAGCGCGAGGCGCGCAATGGCCCAGACGCGGCCGGCTGTGTCCACAGAGCTGGGGAGCAGAGACGACTGCTGGAGCCGTACATGCAGACAATTCAGCAGCTCAGAGACGTGTGGTTCGAGATGAACTTTGAGTCGTTTGGTCTTGTTTTGTGTTTGTGTTAGTGTGTTTGTGCTTGCGTTTATGTGGAGTCGCGTGTGGCGTTGCGTGTAACGTCACACACTCGGAAGGTGGCGCTAAGCGACAGTACGTGCATCCAGTGCACAGCAGTAGCAGTTGCACAATCGCTCGATGCATCCACATATTCGTTGATCGAACAAAATACGACAGGTTGCATGCATTCCAGCCGAATCATAGTTTTCTAACGTCATCCAGCACCTGGCGACCTTATTATGATCCTTGCTATCATGAAGAATTTACATGTATGTGATCATGTCTATGCTGATGTTGCTGGACGCTTCGATGAAAACAATTCTAATCGTACCAGACACAATGGTTCCAGAGTTTCGTAGCGACACAATGCGAAGAGGAAGGGCAGGGAGGCAACCCGATATTAAACACCATCGGCGAGCTGCATTTTGCGGGAACTATCGAGCAGACTATATGGAAACCTCACATGATTCTTTCCACATCCCGTGCGCGTCCTTCCGCACCAGCTGCGCCGGCCAGGCCAGCGAGCGTGCGCACCACCGGCTCCAATATGCAACGTCAACTTCCATCCGTCTTTCAGCCTCGGCATAAGCTTGTAAAAACGTCCGGCGGCAGCCGACGGCGCACTATGGTAAACCGCGCCGGCCAGCTGCGGCCGGTCCGCGCCTCCCGGCGGTCGGTCCGGCGGCGCTGCAGCGCTGCAGTTGCAGACCTGCTGCAGGAGCAGGTCAACATCGGAGCAGCAGTTGGCCGTGCGGCTCGGGACCGGCGCCATCGGAACCGCGGCTCCTGCACTGCAGCTACAGAACTGCAGTACTGCTGCAGGAACAGACCGGCATCGGAGCAGCGGCTCCTGCACTGCAGCTACAGAACTGCAGTACTGCTGCAGGAGCAGACCGGCATCGGAGCAGCGGCTCCTGCACTGCAGCTACAGAACTGCAGTACTGCTGCAGGAGCAGCAGTCGGCCGTGCGGCTGGGGACCGGCGCCATCGGAACCGCGGCTCCTGCACTGCAGCACAGAACGAGCGCGGCGCCCGCACTGCAGCTACAGAACTGCAGTACTGCTGCAGGAGCAGACCGGCATCGGAGCTGCGGCTGCCTGCACTGCAGCTGCAGAACCGCGGCGACTGCTGCAGAACTGAGAGCAGACCGGCATCGGAGCAGCAGTCGGCCGTGCGGCTGGGGACCGGCGCCATCGGAACCGCGGCTCCTGCACTGCAGCTGCAGAACTGCAGTACTGCTGCAGGAACAGACCGGCATCGGAGCAGCGGCTCCTGCACTGCAGCTGCAGCAGATCCTGCCAGCCTGGGTAGCAGTCCACAAAACAAGCTGCGACTATCGCTACTGGGGCGTGTATCGCTGGCGTTGAAACGTTGGAGACATCCGGGAGATGAAGTGCTAACGAAAGACGCGTCCTCAATGAAAACAAGCAACACATTGTGCTTCACAAGAATAGTGTGTGCGGTGAGGACAAAGCAATTGCTCGCATCAATTGGAAACGCAATACCAAGGTGCCGTCGTTGTGAAGGGCATACCTGCCTCTGCTATCTACCAGGCCCACCTTCCACTGTTTACGAAGTTACAGCCGGCCATCACTTCCGCCGCTGAACTCGGAGAAGTCAGGTCGCTGGCGACTGCGCCAGTGGCTGTTTTGCGGCTGGTGAGAGAGCTGTCTGAGGCCAGCAGGGAGGACAATACTGGTGGGGCTGCTGCGCCATTGTGTAAACAACAGTGCCTAGCACACAGGCAACGACAGCGCCAACAACAGCGCTTAGCGTATTGGAGCCGCGAAACAGCTGGGGACCCTCCTGCATTTCCAGCGGGGCTCTCGAAAGCTCTGGGGGCGTCTTGCACACTGGGAGGAGCACCAGAAGCTTGGATGGCGAAGTAGTGTATTGTGACGTTCCTCTGCCAACCAATGGGTGCCCCATCAGATATAGGAGCATCTCTGAAACTATAAAGAGGTGCTCGGAAACTCCAGGGGAATCCGAGGCCCCGACAGCAGCACCATTTTACTCCCACGTGAGCCCTTGAAATTCTTCCTCAACTAAGCAAAATGTGCACCGTGGACACTTTGGCGACCATCCTGATAGCAAGGGGCGCCGATTAGGTCCGGCTGGGAAGTGTGTGTGTGGGGGGGGTGTGGGGGGTGGGGGGTGGGGTGGGGGGGTGACCCTGCTCCGCCCCCGCGAACTAAGCCCATGCACACAGTGTGCACTGTATGACGGCTGAACAGTGAGCAGTGACGCAGGTGTGTGTGATGATATCTGACACTGTCATCAGCGACTCTCGGACCGTATTGGGGACGGTTGTGATGAGAAGGCAGCGTATTCTGTGATTGCCTCTTCGTGCGGTCTTCCTGCCATGGCACCGCATTGTATCACTGCATCTCTTGTGCGGGCTTCCTATGACGGCACCGCATTGATCACGTCCTCTCTTATGCGTGCTTCCTACGTGCATTCTTTGGTTAACGCGCGTGAGGTTTCGCGCTGTTCCTGTGCGGGCCAGTCCAAAGTACTTAGCAAGGGATAGTATCAATTGAAATGCATATGCAATGTCCAAAGCTGGGTTGCATGTCATGATAACCAAATAGGTAAACAGTTTGAGTCTGCCGATATGACTGCATCTAAACTGTTTTCCGGCCAGCCTGATTATAACGGCTTTATTGAGTATGACTGCAACGTGCAATCATCTTCACGTGAATCCCACGTGAATTCCTTCTAGCAGAGGACAATAATTCGGTTTCAGTAGTGAATGTCTAATTTGCTGTCAGGAAAGTGCATATCAGCCTTAACCAACAACTGCCCGATAATGTGTGCTGGGCACGATTGCATTTCCCGTTTCGATTGAGTGCGGCACTGATTTGTGGGCACGAACAATTCAACCGGCACGATGAGCCCGTGCACGACTGGCTGGACAAATAGTCCGCAGTCCAACTTGAAGGTAAATGCCAATAATTTCGAAAGTAAAATGGTGATTTACTCCAATGAATCCAGCACGTTTCAAGGAACCATAATGTAAGTTTACGCGAGGAAGCGATCGACGCGTACATGTGGGGGGGGGGGGTGGCTGAAGTTGTGCAGCTTCCCTGTCGGCGCTCTGCCGCCGGCCGACAGTTCCTCCCCGTGTTCTCCCGCCCCATCTTCCCATTCGGCGCTCGCAACTACGCTTCGGCGCGGTCACGTGACCAGTTTCCGGAGCCGCAATCAGATCGTGTTTACCGCGGGCAAACGACCGGGATGTGGCCGGGACTGGGCCGGCAGTGTCGCGCTGCGGCGGCGGGCGCGTCGATACCGACGGGCGGGCGCCCCACCGACCGACGAACTCCATACCGACCGACGGACTCCATACCGACCAACGGACTCCACACCAACCGACACCGACCAACGGACTCCACACCAACCGACGGACTCCATACCGACCGACGGACTCCATACCGACCAACGGACTCCATACCGACCGACGGACTCCATACCGACCGACGGACTCCATACCAACCGACACCGACCGACGGACTCCATACCGACCAACGGACTCCATACCAACCGACACCGACCGACCGACTCCATACCGACCGACGGACTCCATGCCGACCAACGGACTCCACACCAACCGACACCGACCAACAGATTCCATACCGACCGGCACCGGCCAACGGACTCCATACCGACCGGCACGACCGACGGACTCGACCAACGGACTCCATACCGACCGACGGACTCCATACCGACCGACACCGACCGACGGACTCCACACGACCGACGGACACCGACCGACGGACTCCACCGAACCGACACCGACCAACGGACTCCACACAACGACACCGACCGACGGACTCCACACCGACACCGACCGACGGACTCCATACCGACCAACGGACTCCATACCGACCAACGGACTCCATACCGACCGACACCGACCGACGGACTCCACACGAAGCGACACCGACCGACGGACGCCACGTGAGGTGGTGTGTGGCAGATGTTGTGTAGCATTGAAAACAGAGATAAGAAAAAACATCCCCATCTTAATGGCAGATGATAATGTAATAATAGACCAGCACTGCATAATTCAGCAGGGCGTTAGCAATTCTACATACCTATGTAGGCAACCCCAGAAACAAACATCGAACAAACATGCCAATATCATGACCAATAATGTCATCGACCAGTACCACAAGATCACATTGGACTGTTTGCGATGCGGATAACCAGGTATGAGCTGGCGACATGCCTGCATATTATTGAAGATAATAAGATACTTGGTACTGTCGTACACCCTGCACAAGTTGTGAGACATGCAACTTTACGAAAGTTAAATGTTAACGTGTGTGTAACAATGTGCGTCTAACAACGTGTGTGTAAGCAAAAGTTACACACACGTTGCGCTACGTGACTTGTATATGCACAACACGAACATGTACAAAAATCATGGATCGCATCCTCGCTGACAGAATGCCGCTTTCTGCACCATCGGGATGGCCTCGGAATTGATTCATGCAGTATTCTGGAACATACCTCCCGCTATGCTGAACAGCATTGCATGGCCTAAGGTCGGTAGGAACGACTACATTCTTATAACATGGGCGAAAATACCCTGATACAAATTACGAAGTATATGTTTACCGTCACAAGACTACGCTATCTCATGACACCACTCACATCGAAACCTCGCAATTCTGGTGGAGCCTTAAGCCCTCTTGTCACACAGGGCACCGGGCCTTGGCGAAATGTTGCCAGTATCCCGGTCTTGGTCACTGAATATCACGCTTAACAGGATGAGGCAGCCATGCGGGTGTAGACGGCGAATCTTGGCCTTACAATTCCAAACCTGAGCTTCAACTGTATGGCGAGTAGGGACAATGGCGACTATCAGCTAAATCATATCCAGAGCAGTCCTAACACTCGCACGTCCGGAGGTCTGCGCCAACTTCGCATGTCCGGGGGGCAGATGTCTGCCCCCTAAGATCTCTAGAAGTATGCTAGCTAGCGACAAACGGAAAGCGGCGTTGGATAGCTGGTGACGGGCTCTATGGAAAGTGCTGCGGTCATTTTTTTCGTTCAGGTCAACATTCAGGTCACTGGGTCATCATAGGTCACATTCGACCAGATCAGGCGGGACTCAGATATTGCCACATATCCCAAGAACTCTAACAGATAGAAACAAACGGCGAAGCTATTCGACAGTCCTTGAAATGCGCTACCGACAATAGGCGGTGTAATTTAAGGTCAGGTCAACCGAAACTCAGGTCAAGGTCATGAAGTCTGACCCAAGGTAGGTCATGAAGTCGCCTAGGGAGGTCATGTAATGTATCAATCGACACGTCTTGGCGATACAAGCATGGCCGCATGGCCGCGACCTGACCTAAGGTCAATGCTACGAAAAACCCCGATATACATCTTATGGTTCTTGATGAGATCATGACATGTTATAAGTTTGAAACCAATTGCCCAATTATTGTGGAAGTTATGCCACCTATAACTCCGAGTGTAGTTGGGTCACTTCGCCTGACCTGGTGATCTGACCTGAGATGACCTAGGATTAAAAATGTACGAGGATATGCGGAAAAGACAAATGAACAGCTATGCAAGGTTTGGCCTTGCTAATCGGATTAGTTTGGCGGCAAATCAGGAAAAACCGTAGGGGGCAGATATCTGCCCCCCCCCCCGGACGTGCGCGTGATAAACTGCACGGTGATGAGAAATGATAATTTCAGCGCCTATCACCATGACACACGCACCAATCTTTGGTGGAACTCCACCAGGCCCTCGGTCAAGATTAAGTAGTGTCGCGTTCTACAGCGATGTGAAACGAAGATACGGCTATCAGGCGCTGAACGTTTGGCTTCCAAATCCCGATCATAAGCCTCAATTATAGAACACGTGGAACGCTGGCGGCAATCACCAAAATCCTCTCGGAGCAATCATAAATCACATCATGATGAATACTCGGAAGCCGCACGAGTCGCAGACCGATTATCACCAGCCACTCCATTAATGGCAGATCGATCCGGTTATCAAATAACAACGCCACGATCATCACATATCGGTATATAGCGCTCGTCGAGCTGGTGGTGGGAGTCATGGGGTCTCGAGAGCTCCCCCATCCTGGTTTTCCCCGATGGGGTCCGAACAAGTAGACACAGAGGCACCAAATTTTCAGAAGCCATAATGCCTCTGTTTGGCATATTTTGTTAAGCTTTCAAATCTAGTTCATCAAAGCTCATTGACCTTGAAGAGGACAAAGGAAGTGTTCCAGAATATTCAAAGTGCCGCCAATGGTAGTAGTTGCAACATACACTGACCGAACTCAGATCTTGCTATCCTTCCATCAACGCGAGCGAACTCCTAACTGGAAATGTTAAGCAAGGTCAAGGTTGCTGACCTGAGGTCTGGCCTTAGGTTTTCAATTGCTCGAACGACTGCTGAGCACGCTTACACACATGCATACACACATAAGTATACATGCACGCACACACATACAAACACCCGCACACACACACACACACACGAGTATATATATAAATATATATGTATATATGTATACATTTATGTATCTAGACGTATTTATCTTTCTCTCGGAAGACTGGTATCTAGGGCTATATGGTGCCGTTTGAATTAGGTTGATCCATCAATCGATTGCTGCGATAGATCAGGTGGCATTAAACCATACTAAGTCAGTGTTTTACGACCAACAACCCAGTACATTCGAGACTGAACGCTATACAGCTTCTTGAGTGGGTTCATCACTTAAACACGTTGTATCTCGGTGAACGCACACTTGCCCACTTCATCATCCATGCCATTCATGACAGTACTGCCTTTAAAATCACATTTTGCATGCCGAAACAATGCATAATGTTCCGCATGCTCGCGCATTGCCGAATCGCACGCGGTCTTTCCAATCGCTTTTTGTTTGCTGCGTATTCGACGGCTTGTTTTTCCGCACTTTCACCTCAGACACTGCTGTGATAAAGTGGATATCCAGTGTCCTCATTAATTTCCCGCGCTGTGGCAAAAACAACTCGGAAACCCCAATATCCTCGAGCCGTATGAAGCCGGATCGCTCCCTCAAAGTCGGCAAGTTTTTGTCAAACTTTTTCAATTTTGAACACTAACAGTTCGACATCGGCATCGTTGATTCCCGGCCCGACGCAGCCGGTCGGCATGCGAAGGCAGTTAGCACTGGCGGGTCGCCCACCCCACAGTGGGCGGTGTCGAACACTGGCGGGTCGCCCACCCCACAGTGGGCGGTGTCCAACACTGGCGGGTCGCCCACCCCACAGTGGGCGGTGTCCAACACTGGCGGGTCGCCCACCCCACAGTGGGCGGTGTCCAACACTGGCGGGTCGCCCACCCCACAGTGGGCGGTGTCCAGCACTGGCGGGTCGCCCACCCCACAGTAGGCTGTGTCCAACACTTGCGGGTCGCCCACCCCACAGTGGGCGGTGTCCAACACTGGCGGGTCGCCCACCCCACAGTGGGCGGCGCCGAACACTGGCGGGTCGCCCACCCCACAGTGGGCGGTGTCCGCACTGACGGGTCGCCCACCCCACAGTGGGCGGTGTCCAGCACTGACGGGTCGCCCACCCCACAGTGGGCGGTGTCCAGCACTGGCGGGTCGCCCACCCACAGTGGGCGGTGTCCAGCACTGGCGGGTCGCCCACCCCACAGTGGGCGTGTCCAACACTGGCGGGTCGCCCACCCCACAGTGGGCGGTGTCCAGCACTGGCGGGTCGCCCACCCCACAGTAGGCTGTGTCCAACACTTGCGGGTCGCCCACCCCACAGTGGGCGGTGTCCAACACTGGCGGGTCGCCCACCCCACAGTGGGCGGTGTCCAACACTGGCGGGTCGCCCACCCCACAGTGGGCGGTGTCCAACACTGGCGGGTCGCCCACCCCACAGTGGGCGGTGTCCAACACTGGCGGGTCGCCCACCCCACAGTGGGCGGTGTCGAAACACTGGCGCGCCGGTATTGGCCTGTGATTCAGTCTGTCCTGCGCCAGTGCAGCGGGCTGGGTTCTCCGCTGACGCTGACCTCGCCAACGTCTCAGACCGACTATGGAGTGTTGCGCTGCTCTTGTGGAGTTTGTTGGGCTACGAACCCTGTTGAAGATACGTGGCTTTATTGCCGCTTTTGCCGTTAATGTTGCGAATCATCATGTCCAATGCATGTGCTTCATCTGACGCATTACACTTTCAAAGATCTGAGGTTAATTGTGTTCTACCGCTTTTAACATCTTCAACGAAATATGGCACAGCGTTGCGCTTTCATCGATAGCTTATTTGATTTTGCATCGCTTGAAGCTTAATTATTGTACAACCGTTGGAGTATGACTTTAAGGAGTTCGTCATGACCATAATCATAATCAGTGTTAAAATGTACCACACTCTTGGCTTGTTAAGTTTGAACCCCTTCCTATTCACTGTGATATGATCGTGAGGGTTGCTTTTGGCAGTTTTGATTTTTTTTTAGACAAGCCGTAGCTACCATTCGAGACATTACTTGTGCTTTTGTCATGCACCGTTTTTAGATGGGGGGTCTGAAACATTATGTCCTTGACACAACCTCGAATTAAAACCGTGAGGAAATAATCATGGGCATGTTCGTAATGAACGTTTCTGAAAGTAACAGACAAGGTGCTTGCATTAGGACGTGAACTGATTTTATTTCACCGTGATTTTTTCGCGGTCATATTTTGAAACTGTTTGTTTTTCAGGGAAACTTCAGCTGGTTCTCGTCTACAATTTGAAACATCTTTTTGTTTGCCACACATCCATTTTCCACACACAAACCTAACTTAGCTGCATAGGACAATGGCCAGGTGAGGTGTTATGAGATAACAGAGTAGTGTTGACGTTATTTTGCAAACTTACGAAATAATACACAAAACATCATTATCTAGGGATACAATTATACCATTGGTGGCGAATTTGGGCCAAGCTCAATGTCAGTGCCACATACAAACGAATTAGCTGATTTGCTAGTCTCCATACAACAGTAATATGTGATATATATATGTATATATATACATATATATACATATATACATATATATATATATATATATATATATATATATATATATATATATATATATATATATATATGTATATATATATATATATATATATATATATATATATATATATATATATATATATATATATATATATATATATATATATATATATATATATATATATATATATATATATATATATATATATATATATATATATATATATATATATATATATATATATATATATATATATATATAGATATATACATATATATATGTTTGTCTGTGTGTGTGTGTGTGTGTGTGTGTGTGTGTGTGTGTGTGTGTGTGTGTTTGTGTTCGTATTATAGTATGCATCGCATCTAACACCTCCCAAGTGAGAGCGACAAATAAGGTTGCTTTCGCCGACAATTCGGCGAAGACTGACGCGACATAATCACACTTAGCTGAGCGGGCGGCAGCGCACTGACCAGCTCCGTTCTACTCCTGGTTAGTTGTGAAAGGAGCTTTTGATCTGTTGCATCATCCCTACAAGGGGATGGGGAAGGTGAAGTTAAAGACTGTTCTGGATCGATTTAGAAGTAGATGGAGTAGATATATGGTAGATGTATGTACGGCCTCACTTCAATCATGACTCGTTATTGGTGTACAGTCACACGAATGTTTATTCAACAGATTGTTTCGCAGTAAAACCCTTGAAGTGCGCCAGCGCACGGAAATTAGCTAGCTCCACGGTGAGATACCAGCCACAGAGCCATTACAAGCCTGGCGTGCTGCGCCGTTTATTACCGAGGTGATTGCGCCGCCTTAGGTCACGACCTCGCTTCAACACCAGCGCCAGCGGCATATGTAGCCATCGACCGCGGCCGGCGCGCGCCTCCGTCGCTGCCGACGCGCCGTCGGCGACCGCCAGTCGGTCGTCGGCGCCGTCGGGCAGAGGTGGCAACCGGCGACAGCCGACGATCCCGTCGGGTCTCCGCGGTCTCCGGGCGTCGAGCGTGGTGGGGACGGCCGGTTCCGGTCTCGCACTGACTCAGGCGCCGGTGTGACCGCGGTAGGTCGCCGTGGCGCACAGCCCGAGGGTGTGGATCGGGTCAGGAGACGGTCGGAGACGGTAGCGGAACGCCGGCGGATGCAGCTCCGGTCTGGAGACAATCGGAGACAACGGTGAACCTCCTGCGGGTGCAGGCGCGGTCCGGAGACAATCGGAGGCCAAAGCGGGTCATCTGTGGGAGCAGTCTCCGTGCGGAGACGATCCGACGCCGTAGCGAGCTTCCTGTGAGTGCAGGCCGGTTCGGGGACCAGAGCGCACCTCTTGCAGACACAGCTTCGATCCAGAGCCAACCGGCGACTACAGCAGATCGGTGACGGATATTGGCGTTTCGCTGTCATGTCAAGGTCACCAGCGACACAACTCCGTGTCGAGTTGAGCTGGTCGCCACGCGTTCACCTGAGGCACATCGATTCAACAGGACGGTCCGTGCGGGTGGCGCTGTGAACTGACCCCCATCCCACCATCCACAAACCCCCAGCGGGCTACTGCCGACCCCGAGCTCGCCCCCCAGCCCGGCTGTGCGAGTGGCGCAGTAAACTGACTCTATCAGCTACCAGCCTCTAGCCGCCGACTGCCGATTCCGAGCTCGGCCCAGCCCTTCCCCGAGTATCAGCGACACCAGCTAGCCCAACAGACACACAGACTCGGACGCCACCGGCCAGGTCCAAGACACTGCCGGGGACACACACAGCTGCTGGTTCGGTCATACGACAAGGTGAGTTTCCGTGCATTGTATTTTGCTTGGGTCAGTTCTTTGGGCATGCGACTGCATATGTATTGGGCTTGCGTGGGTAGCGTGCGGGGAAAAGGTAGCCGAAAATTCGTCGCCAGGTAATATTCGATTAGCAATGCTTTGAAGGTCGACGTCAGCAACGCTCGTTATCAGGTTACACGAGCTTCTGATGGGAATGTTTACAGCTTTCATACCTGAATAACGCGTTGATTGGGACGCTGCAGGCAGTCTAGGCAGAAAGGGCAAGCTCAGTGCACTTTACTTCCAGCACCAGCGTTTCATCTCCTTGAGTGCATCTTCTCAAGTGTTTCCACAGTCTTCGCCTTCAAGCACTCACGCAGCGCTAAGGTGATTTCAGACGTGATGCATCCACCAAATCGCGTTGCCGAAGGCAGAAATAGAGAGTGTCATCCCTCCCTGGTTCTGGGCCCGAGACCGCGGAACACTCGCCCGGCATGTTGCCACCTCCCCACCCTGAACGGATGGCTGGTTCCGGCTGCAGCGCCAATGCGATGCGCGAGCATGCCGCCCGCCACCAGCGGCTTTCTTTCGGTATGCGTCTGACGCAATGGCTAAGTAGACATCGGGGCATCTCCAGTTAAAGGAAGAAAACTGGTGAGTTCTGATAGCAGTCTAGAACTCTGAAATAACATCCATAGGTTAGCATGGCGTCTTTGCGACAAGCACGCCAGAACTTTCACAAGTGTACCCGCAAATAATATGCAGGTACAATGCATACCACTATATCTTCATATAAGGTTATGCGAAGATTGTTTGTGAAAATTAGATGTCAATTTCGTTGCCACTGACGCTGATGGATTGCAAGCATTGTGAACTTGTCATATGCCTGGTGTATCCAAAGCTTGGTGGTACTCATCCGCTGTTTATCGCCCTAACCTTGTCGGTTTAGTACAGTTTAGTGGCCCAAACGACTTCCGGTTGCAGGTGTGGTGGGTGCGGACAAGACCGTGCAGTACGGACTTGTTACCATATTGAAAGTGAGACAGTCAGTTATTTCTGGAATTGTTTGTATTCAATTTTGCATGCATCAACCAAAAACCATGGAGAACGCGGTCGGCCGCCAGCCGGCATCCGTGCCTATAGCATCGAATGCAACAAGGTCGAAAGTTAATGAAGCCGAATGGAACAAGAACGAAGGTGGAATAGCGTTGAATAGAATTGGGTTGAAATGCAGCTGAACATAGGAAGGGTTGGACTCGTGCGAAATGGAACAATGTCGATAGAGGAATAGGGTCGAATGATACAAGGTGGAAGTATAATAGAATCGAATGCAATAACGCCAGAAATGGAAAGAGCCGGAGGAGCGACGCATGAAGTTCGAAATGAGGAATCGAACATCCATTTATCACTGGGCGCACCTATTATGCATATATATATATATATATATATATATATATATATATATATATATATATATATATATATATACCACATTTCCCGTTACAACTAACTACTAAATCTACTATATCTGCCTCTACCACATCTACCTTTACTACATCTACCACATACCACATCTACCACATACCACAACTCTTTACCACATGAACGGATGGCATCTTGTTCACCACATGATTTGCATGATTTGCTTGGACGTAATTGAAACGGTGTCAAGGCATTGGACACAAGAGCAGACAACGTAGAGTGAAGGAAGCCATCTATATGTAAACGAGGTCTGAACAAACAATGAACCGGAATATATGGAAGGCGCGAATATTCACTGGCTGGCTGTAATTGCCGAACGGCAGAAAACGATTATTCACGAAGCTCATCGTCATCCTTATCTTTATAAAAATATTAAGTTAAAACGTCTGAAGGTGGACCAATTGCAATCCACAGCTTCAAATCGTGCTCAAACCGCATTCGAGTATGCAATGTGTTCATTCGGTTGTGCCTTACAAGGGCGATGGACGAGGAAGAGGACTCCCTCGAAATGCACCTCCAATATCGGAATAATGCTAGGCTTCGTGGTCTTATTAAGCTGTCTACTATATATACAAGCTACTCGGGTCCCTTCGCTCCCATGCAGCCTGTTCCTGAGGAGGGATTGGGCGTGGTCATTTCACGCCTGAGCGTGCGGTGCGAATGCCATTACGCTACACAGATATAGCATCGGGCATCTCCAACCCCAAAGCTTTTCCCGAATGTTTCGATTCAACTTAATGTTGGCCTACAATACCTTCAGCCCGCCACGAGCAGACACGTGTGCAGCGCTCCGCAAAAAGAGATCTTGTAGTTTTAGAGTTTGCAAATATTTTCATGTTGCATCCTCATCTGCATGTGTGATCAAGATCCGCCCGCGTTACGGGTTTTGATCATCCCCCACAGACGCCACTGTCCCTAAGGATGAGGTCGGGACGGTTGCTGTCCCTGATGCCGCGGTCTCGTCGGTTACTACACTTTCTTCGGACCCATCACCGCCTTTATAAACTCATCTCTCACGAATATTTTCATTCCGGGCAGGTGACACTTGTTGCCTGCACGACACTGCACAGCCGGTACTGGACAGAAGTGAAAAGAAAATGAAACTTCCAGAGCCCGATCACGTTAGTTAGTCCATTCCTCCGTCCAGTTCGTCCTTGCCTTCCTTGATCCCGTCGCTCGGTTCCGTCACCGGGCGGCCATCTTCTCCAGTTCCGCTTCCCCTGTTACGTCATACGTATTTGTTACCTGCTACACGTGACAGTCTATTAGTGACGCAATGTGTACACTGTGCACCACCACGTTTGCAATAGTTTATTTGCAATGCACTTGATTTCTTTGAAATATTTCCAACAAATACGTCTGGCAAGACAACACGTGCGCATACCAACCGTGCGTATGCCGTGCGTTGGGTCCTCTCAGATCCTGTTCGGCGTGGAGGAGGGGTAACTGCTGAAGGATTTAGGGGAGGAGGGTATGGTAATTCCTCTTAGATCCTGTTAGGCGGTGAGGAAGGGTAACTACTGAAGGGGTTGAGGGAAGGAGGGTATGAGGATTCATATCAGACCCTGTTGGGCGCTGAGGAGGGGAAACTGCTGGCGCATGATAATTGAGTTTCCAATGATTTCAAGTCGCTTCCTCTTGTTTTCATACATCAGCGGGCTGATGTTGTTCAATGAGTCGCGTATTCGGTTCTGTCCGTGTTCTTGGCGAGTGTGAGTAGTATGGTAATGCAGGTGGTAGGTAGGTCGTCGTGAATATATATATATATATATATATATATATATATATATATATATATATATATATATATATATATATATATATACTATGTATATATATATATAATGTTTTTATATCATGCATATGCATATGTATATATACACATATCCATGCACATATACGCATATACATGAAACATAAACTCTATATATATGTATATATATATATATCATGTGCGTGACTATGCCACGGTGGCGTTGCATACCAACGTCAGAGCAGGCGTCAGCTGTCTCGTGTGCTGTCCACCAGACGTGTCGGCTGGCAGCACGTGCTGTCTGTCAGCAGGCCGACTCGGCGGGGCGTCCCTGCGCCACCGGCTACGCTGTCGCCTGCGCGCCACGCGCTCGCCGCCCGCTCCGCCAGCAGGCCCGCTCGGCCGGCTGCGCCGTCCGCTCCGCCACCCGCCGCGCAGCCCCGCTCCGCCGCCCGCTCCGCCGCCCGCTCCGCCGCCCGCTCCGCCGCCCGCTCCGCCGCCCGCTCCGCCACCCGCTCCGCCGCCCCAGGTCCGGTGTCACGTCGCCGCGGGCGTCTGCGCCGGCGGGGTTCTCGGACTCCCCGCGTGGCGCCGGGGACAGGCGCTGTTACGTTAGCGCCGGGGGCAGGCGCCGTTACGTTAGCCGCGTCGACCGGAGACACGAGCCAGACGCTGCGGCAGTCTGGCCGGATCGGGGCAGGATCTCTGGCCGTCGCTGTCCCGCCGGCTGTCCCGCCGGCTGTCCCGCGGCGGCTCGTCGTCTTCCGGTGCAGGGCGTGCGGCCGGTAACGACTCGCCGACGGCGATTTCCGCGGAGCAGTCGGAGTGTGTGGGGGGGGGGAGGGCGGGGGGCAGAACGGGAACAGTATAAGAATCGGTGATGAACGTCGAACGACGGCCGACCCGGGTGGCGCCACCAGCGTAAGCAGCACGATTTATCAGCTGTGTTTGGCGCCACGATGGCCGGGTGACACGGCCATTCGTTTCGCGCGCAATTTCCGGATTCTGTGCCGGCGAGCCGCCGCCGGCGGCGGCAGCGGCCAGCTTGCCGATGCGCTTCCTATATTCCACAGCCATTTCTCAGCCGGGCGCGCTCATAAAGAATAACTGGCCGTCGGCCATCACACATCATCCGGCGTGTATTGCCTGCCAGCCTTCTTTGCCGCGGCGCACACGCCTTGAATACGGGCCGGGCCGCCCAGACACGTGACGCGGAAATCGGATCGGTCAACACGCGCCGCGGCGGCTCAGGCAGACATTACACCGCGCCCATTGTCGACGGCAGTGCGGAAGTCGACGGCCATTATGCTGATCTGGATTAGACAGTTGAGCCGCATCGATTTGTCTCCGCGGTGCTTTATGACATGCAGTTCGGCAAATGTTCTATGTTGAGAAAGGATCTGGTATGTTGATTGGTGTTATAAATCATGGAGCAATTTTCCGCATGGCTGGGAGTCGTTCCTTGCAACTGTTAGCCCATTCACTTGCACGCTTCATTAGGGCGAGTCTATGGTTTTCCCGCAATTCATTAGAGCGATAAAATATGGCCGCAGATTTCTGAAATCACACTGCCGTTCAGTTCGCCACCGTCGGCGATTCACTTCAGCGTTGGAACGTTTTCTCCGTTTAATCAAAACGCGCCTTGCACGCTTATCAGCAACTCCCACCGACCACGAGCGTATTTTTCTTGCACGGGCCCGGAGGATCGGATTGCGTCCCGGAAATAAATCCCCAGATACACCGAGTTTAATTTACGTGTCACTCTTCCCTCCTTTTCATTATCCTCGGATCAGGAGTGGACCGGGCGGTGGCGGGTCGATACGATGCCGAGCCGGCGGCTCTGCTACACACAGACCTCGGCGACGGCTCCCGCACCCTGGGGAGTACCGGTCCGGTGCGGGGGAACACAGGCAGATGGGTAGATGGGCGGCGAATAATGCCACAGTGTGGGTTCGGCGATTGCGGTGAATGGTTTGCAGGCGTGTTTTTGTTTTGTTTTTATGTGTTTTTAATTGCCGTCATGGTCATGTCCTTCCGGGGGCGAGTGGCCTAGGGGTAAGTTGCTCGTCTCGCAATCGAAAGATTGTGGGTTCGAGTCTCACCTGTCGCTACTCTTCGCCCGCGACCAATCGGCGTGAGAGATTGGCGACGCTACATGACTCAACGGTCGGTGTGTCGTAAAACCAATAACCAACCAGGTCATGTCCTTCCTGGTCAGATTGGTCTGGAATAATGCAAGCGTGGACCACGAGGTCCACGCTGTCATGCATCATTTGTCCACGCTGTCGCTGTCCATGCTACGCTTCTGAAAACACACCAGCATGATAAAGCCTGGGGTGGACATCATTCTCAAAACACGGTTGAGATATTTGTGAAGATCGACGTCAAGTAGGTAACCCCCAATGTCATTATTCACGTTAGTACATTCCCTGCAGTCTCCTTCGTTCTTGTCTTGTTCATGATGCAACCATTTAAATAGATTCCTTTGTCGGGATTCCACTTGTTAGCAGGACTATAATGCACCCTGCTGTAAGCAATGCTTGTGGGTTCTGAGAAATGCATGGCGAGCAAATGCGATTGCTGCTCATTTTAGTCGGTACAAACACATCCATATTTCATTATGTGGTGTCATGTTCTTAGACATGAGCAAGCGAACTGCGAATACGTCTCAGATCGGCTAGGATTCCTGAAGTTATTGCCCTTACCTTGCAGTTACCCACGTCATATAAATATTACCAGGCTACTGTCAATATACGGCTAATGACTAAATTGTCCCTATTTTAAGTGCACGGTTTTCTCGTCAGGAAGTCATGGAGCAGTTCCTGTTGCCACGTCCATATAGATGCTGGGCCATCAAATCGTAAAATCGCAGCCACCGCAACCACATCACTCGAACGCCAATCGAAAAATGAGCCGTGCGGGATTTTCCCGCACGGGTGCTCTTGATCGAACCGGCCGGGATTTACAGCCAGACACATCGCCATTATCTTGAAACAATCGGTCTCAATAACGACGCCGACGACGACACGTTATCCGAAGGCGTGACCGGCGACCGGAGCACTTCGGCGTATCACATGCGCCGTCCATCATCGACTGCAGGGGAGAGCTCGGTCACCACCAGGGTGCCCTCAGACTCGCGCGCGAGTGTGACGCCCTGCGCCTGCCCCGACTCCATCGAACACTTCGAGCGCGTGCTGGCTTCGGCAATAATGCCCAGCCAGCACAAATTCGCATGTGGTCGGCTCCTATCGCTCACCGGAAAGCGAAGATGAGCGGCTCTGGTGAGCTCAGACGAGAGTGGATTTATCTTACGGCGGGAACGCTCGGACGAACTTAGATGAGGAATCGGCTGTTTGCTCGAAAGCGCTGTCGATGATCTTCGTGCGTAAGCCTTCTGTTAGTGGTGGATCCTGACGGAGTTTTCAACGGGGTTCTGATGGAGTTCCTCCTTTCAACAGAGCTTTAATTTTTTACGTTTTTCAGTTGTAGATTTGCAATGTAAGCAACTAAAATGTGCGAGTTGTGTAAAGTTGCACTAGCTCTAAAACATTGCATCGATGCTTCTTGGAAGGGTATCTTAAATTCACTGAGTTAGAAAATTATACATCACTTCAGTCTTGCAACCCTAATGCACAGCACCTAATGAACATCTGAATCGAAAAACATTCAACAACTGATCTGCTTCGATTGCACAGGCTCTGAGCACAGTCCGCATGTCACTGCACTTGGTCTTCGGCTCCAAATGGTGGTGCCACTGCAGTGTTAGTAAGTTAGTTAGTTAGTTATTTGGGCTTAGGGGCGCTTCGACTGCTTCGATCATACAGTGCCCAATCAGTGTTAGTAAGGAAAGGGAAGGGAAGGGATCACATTTGGGGAACAGTGGAGGACTGAGGTAAAACTTAGTGCGTAAAAGGCAAGATCTTGCGCCACTTTCGTTGTCATTTGCCGAAGTCATCCAAAGACATCTGAAACTTCAAGTTCCAATCAGGATGAAATTCGCTGAGACGTGGGCGGAGTTTGGAAGAGCTTGGGAAATATTTTCCGAAAATCATATGCCCGTGGGAATGTGCAGATGTATTGGGATGAACTTTGATGGCGTCAGATGAGTGACAGGAACAGAGCCATAGTCATATTAACGTTGATGGCTGTAGCACTTAATGGTTCAGGATTATACCGTTGATGCATGCCATTATCTCTTCACATAGCTTCTTCAAAAATGCAAAATGTGCATAATGGCATATGTGCATATACTATGGAACATTGTTGAAATAAGAAACCTCATTTATGAGGGAATGAGCTGATGCACGCCTGGTCAAGTAGATCAAAATTGTCCGGGGAATTCTGATGTGGTGTAATACTTCGTCAGTAGTAAGTTCCCCACTTGTTCTGTATCACCATCCATCGTGGTACCGGGAAGTCATTTTGGTGTTTTTTTTTCTTCTGAGGTAGCTCATTAACCATTCATGCTGTCGCTTTGAAGCTTGGCGTATGTTCCGGCAATTAATTAGCGCTTATTTTGTGTACAGCAGTTCTGGCCTCTTAAGATGGCGGCACTAGGGTGAGTTAAAGTCCAACTACAACCTGGTCTTAAAGAGGCTGTATGATGAACATTGAAATAGTTTTCATAAACAAACCATGCATGAACATAGTGCAAAGAGAATCATAGGTGTATGTGAAAACTCTAAGCATAAAATAGCATTTGAAATGTGACTTGAGGTCCAGTACCTAGGTCAAATGAAATATTACCTAGAAGTATGCTTCGTTTCAAATAACTTTGTCCCGAATCAATAGTTTACAAAAATCACGAATAGAAAGTGACAAATGATATCCAGTAACGACGTGCTAGACTCCAAGTCAACACTAGATTAGGTCACCAAGAAATAACAAGAAACGTTCCGAAGATACATGTATTCCAGACGGTCTAGAGACTAAAATTCGGACTATTACGAAGTGCGAATGATCATGACACGTCGGCTTGGCAAGCCGACGTGAATCCCGAGATATCGGTCCCAGGATTCGATGTAAATTTTGCTCTCCGAAGTTTTAGGGACAACAATTTCGAAGCATATTGAAAAATGTTCTCTTGTTAATCGCAGAAGTGGGTTCACGTGGCTTTGCGTTGGCGGCACTCATTACTGCGTCATGTGTCTTATATCCATTTCAAAATTGCTATCTTCAGTAGTTCATCACACATTTCCAGGTAATTGATCATGACGTAATCGGCAAAAGAACGGCATTGATATGTGCACGAGTCAGTTGTGTTCTGCTACGTATTCAGCTTCACTTCATCAATGTGGAAGCACGGAATTGTATCTGCTTTGCGACCAGAGTCCGAAACCTTCGGCGACGACGGGCTGCTGACTGCTTCCCGATATTGACGTGCTTGACCCGAACTAGGAAGTTAACCAAGTCTGACATAGACTTAGATAAGAAGATATAAAGTTCAACCATGTAGCTACACCATGCCATTTATCGCATCTCCCTATGTTGCTCTGAACAAAAGTTATCGGGAGGATCAAAATGACCTTCCTACTGCGAGATGTAGAGCAGTATCCCGCACTGCGAAGGGTAGAACAATGTTCTGCACTGCGAAGGGTAGAATACTATCACTGCGAAGGGTGGAACTTGATCTCGCGATGCGAAGGTTCATGGAGCAGGTTGCTGCAAACAGGCTGCATCCGTTATCAATTTGAATTTATTTTATTCTTCATGAAAATATCTAGGATTGGTTTCAGGCATGTAGTATTCCGATTGCATTGGGCCTTGTGCGAGATAGGCAAATTGTGTACAAGTGGATCAGTTTGTTCTACTGCAATGTGCACTGTCCTTGGATAATGGCAAGCTTTTATAGCGACACTAAATGTAATCCTTTCGTCCCGTTCACGTGGCCCCTTCCATAGCATAAACGACAGTCACCTCTCATGATTACACTCATATCAGGTAATATGTATGCTATCTGTATGCAATTCGTTATGCAGGCATTCTGTGTGTCAAACATCACAGACCGCCGTCAGACGTTGGTTACCTGATGTCAGACTGGGGGTGGGGTGAGGGATGGGGTCCAAAATGCATTTTCTATCCAGAATATATCATGCCTTCAGCACGCTCAATGTTGAACTTGCTTCGAAGAAGGGGTTTCAGACCAAAGCTAGTGGACGCGAATGATCAACTCTGGTCGAAGCGCCCTAAAGCCCGAAAACCTAACTAACAGACAAAAGCTACCGATCTGCTGAAAGCTGGTAGATGCAGCCTTTTGCCGGCTGTGCATGCCATTTCGTTGCAACTGACATGTTGACTGCATCATCAAGTTCAAGCAATCGGTTGACCTTCAGCTGTCCTGCGTGAACAAAACAAAACCTTCCCAAATGAATACGAATATCAACTGAGTGTCCAAATGTAGTGCATAGTCAGTTTCAGGTCAGGATGCACCGACACAAAGAAATCACCCGCATGGTGTGGGTCTGCCAATACATTACAGCTGTCAACGCTGACTAGAACGCATCAGGTGGCGAGTGCAGGAGACAGATAGGCAGCAAATGAACATTGCTGCTCCAAGCCACCAGCATGGCCTGCACTGTCTGGTGCATGCATCTGATGTGTACTGCTCATGAGTAAGTGATGCCCGGTGTTGTGACTGGCGGCGGTGCCGGCGACACTCCACCGCGGAGGAGCGCCCGACAGACGGTTGGACCGGACGGTCAGTCAATGGGCCCGTTGCCGCAGCGTTTACGGCCTGTCAACCAGTCAGCGGGTACCACCGATCGATTGGCTGCGACGCCAGCCTCAATATTTGGAACTGTCGTGGCGGTTAATATCGTCCGCCGGTTAGCCAGCCTGAGAGACGCACAAGGTGTTCGTCTGACAGTATGCAAAACAGAAAGGATGCAAAGTGATAGTTGCTAGATGGATATTGATGTTACCGAGGCTTGGAACAATAGCTGTAATTATCTGTCAGCTTAGATGTCCTCTTCCGATGCCAACAATTCGTCAGGTATCAAAGATTAAGTGCGTTCAGCTGATCTGATAAACGTTGTGTTTTAGGCCTTTAAGCACGTGACAATGTCAATTCAGCGGTATCGAAGTAGGCTTTGTTCCTTTGGTAAAATACAATAGTGTACAATCAACTCGGGAGTTAATTATGTGAAACGCAGACCAGTTTTTCCGTAGCGGAACAAATCGAAGGCGTGAAATTGACTCGCTCCTAACACGCTACAGGTTACAAAGCATGTAGTTAAGTCCAAGCTACAAAGCACGTAGTTTGTTTGGCGCGGGGAAGCGATACGGCGAACAGAAAACAAACTTATGAGGAAACCAGCCGCCATCGTTACTCATTCACCGGTTGATGACTGAAAATCCCACCTGACCCGCCAGAGCATCGCCGGCAAAGCTAGCACCGCTCTGGATACTGGCGCGCTTTTACAACGGCGGCCGGGCCTGGCGGTGGAGGTAACCGAGCATCCGTAATCGATGCCGGCTGCGGCGGCTGGTCGCGTGTCGCCTCGGTCCGTCTATATTCCGGGGGCGGGGCGGGCGTGCTCGGCCCCGCCCCCTGGTCACGTCACCGCCCACCGCAGCACGTCTAACTGGCGGTTCGGCGCGAAGCGGGTCACACGGCGAAATGAAGCCGACACGAGCAGGTGGGAGGGGTACAAAACCGTGCACGACCGACGCTGCAAGACGAAGTATCTCTGCCCGAGCGAAGTCTAGCCCAAGGAACTGAAGCTCTCGCCAGTGGGGGTTTTAAGCGTGTAAATGTTTGTTGTCTTGGGGATTAAGCCGCGCATGATTTTATTTCTTACAAAGTCGAGTAACGGAAATGTCCTTGGTCATGTCAGATCGTATGTCATTACAATCATACAATCGGACCACATACCTTTTTATGACATGGTATAGGATGAGGGCAGTGGCGTCGCCACGAAATTCTTCCAGGGGCGAGATCGAAAGGGGGCCTCCTGCTCCTCGAAAAGGGGCCTCCATTGTGTTAGGGCCTCCTATTGTTTTTAGGCCCTTAGTATGGTTCGTGAATGGGAAACTGAGGGCTGGAGGGCCTCCTTTTCGTCCTGGAGGCCTCCTTTTCGTCCTGAAGGGCCTCCTTTTCGTCCTGAAGGGCCTCCTTTTCGTCCTGGAGGGCCTCCCTTCCATCCTGAGGGCCTCCTTTTCGTCCTGGGGCCTCCTTTTAGTCCTGGAGGGCCTCCTTTTAGTCCTGGAGGGCCTCCGTTTCGTCCTGGGGCCTCCTTTTCGTCCTGACGTACCTTCTTTTTGTCCTGGGGGCCTGTTTTTCGTCCTGAGGGCCTCCTTTTCGTCCTGGGGGTTTCGTTTTCGTCCTGGGGGCCTCCTTTTAGTCCTGGAGGGTCTCCTTTTCGTCCTGAGGTACCTTCTTTTCGTCCTGGGGGCCTCTTTTTCGTCCTGAGGGCCTCCTTTTCGTCCTGGGGGTTTCGTTTTCGTCCTGGGGGCCTCCTTTTCGTCCTGGGGGCCTCCTCAAATTTCAGGGGGGGGGGGGGCGGCGCCCCCCGGTCTCACGGCAGGGGAGGCAATTGCCCCCTCTGCCCCCCGGTGGCGACGCCCCTGGATGAGGGTATGAGCACGACATAGTATCGGACGGAAAATCCCAGAACCTGATTCTGGATCGACATAACACAAACATTGGAGAGGGATCTGCGAATGCTATTTTCATCAAACACTTCTTTGGTTGGTTATTGGGGTTTAGGGGAACATCGACTATGTCGGTCATGTAGCGCCCACAAACACGTCTTTCGTTCACTAGTTATTGGTGTGACGTAACTAAGAACGTATCGACAACAGTGTGTCAAACGCTTCGATGGTGGTTATGTGCCCACCACCAAAGGCATAAATTGAAAGCAAAGGGCGAAATCCGAAAACAACGTGATGGATTTTTCTTTCCATGAAAATGATCCATAAATTATGAGACTCATTTCAATTATAAAGAGCGTGCGGATGGCTATTAATTAACAGTCAATCATAGCTGTTTTTATGGTTGCAAGCCCACTACCATGAAGTTTGGCACTATCATTCGCCATGTCGGTAAATTATCTGTATTCATAGGGCTAAGGAACATTTTCCAACATGCAAATTCATGCACACGAATTATCCTTTCCAGGGTGATGGCATGGTTAGGTGATCGAAATCAAACATCCTCGTGCTAATAACTTATGTTGCTGCAACTCAAGTGCATAGCAAATATTGACCCTCGCCAGTAGTATTCGGCATTTTATCACCTTCGGTCGTGAGGGGGGGGGTACGACCCCCCTGACTATTCGAAACCGTGCATGTTACGAAAACGAACCAAAGACCAAATGTATAGACCCGGCCGAGATCTCGCGACTGGAATTCAGTATGACCTTCTAAGGTCAATGGTTGTCCTTCCAGGTCAGGTCAAAGTAGAAATTTGTTTTGTATTTTCGTAAGAAAATCGTCAGTTATATCGAAACTACTGTCGAAATATGAACGAAATGGGCGGAAATATGTTTATTTTGATCTTGCAAACATAACGACATGTCACAAGATATGACCGGGCCAATATATCATGCACCAAATGAGGCCAAAGCCGTGACCCGAAATATCCAACGTTTTAAAAAGTGGTTCCAATTTGAAGTTTAAAGTTGCCTAGGGTAAAAAATGAGCACTGAATTCGCATTCAGTATGAAAAATTACCGTAGATCATACCGTAAAAAGGTCGAAAGGTCAAACGAGGTCAACCGAGGTCAACCGAGGTCACCGATTGTTGGAACATTATTTTTCAATGGAAAGACATCTGGGCATCTGTATTTTGTATTACATGCCCATACAACATACAACATGAGACTGACCTGCAGACTACAGCATGTTGGCCCTTCATTAACTATCGTTAGGCTATCCCTGCCTACACTTGCCATCCTCTTTATCAGACTCCTTGCCAACACATTGATATGCGGTGATCTCTACCCCGACTTTTTCAGGTGTCCATCTCAGTAAGCATTGCCGAAAAATGCCTCGTGGCGAAGACATGCGTTTGTACATGTGGTTGGGCGTTGGGCGTTGGGGGGGGGGGCTAAGCCAGTGTGGCGTTGCTCATGTGAGATTGCAATAGACAGGGGGCAGGCTAGACTGCTAGTTGTTGATAATATAGAGTGTGCTTGTATCGCTTGCTACTTGAAGATAAACACTTGTGCAGAAGATGTGGCAAGCCAAGGTTGCTGGGTGACATCGTGAGTCGATATTGCTGTGATAAGCTCATCGTCTAAATTAATTGAAATTGCGACAGTTGCGATATTAATTGGTTGCGATATTTGTTGGTGTGCCCAACGCCCAATATGGATGCAATGTGTCAGTAACCCAATCTCCATGGTCACCCCTGATCCGATTTGAGACATCATTCCGAGTTAGGGAACTCATGAAATCACCTTCGATCCAATTCCTAAACTTGAGTTCACTCCGAGTACTATGCACATAAATGTTTAACCCGAGTGACCTTGAACCGGCTTGCGACTGGCACCACTAGGAAGCAAATATCGGTATCGAAGGATATGGACACTTTATTACGTAGTTATTGAGTGCCTTCCTCTTAACGAAATACAAAAGTATTTGGAATGCCACTTAAGATCCCTTCCTTTTTACCGAGCATACGACAACTGACTTTGATCAGTATCATCTTTTCAACATTTATTTCTTGGGACAGCCATGCAGACTATGTCATATGTTCATGGCCGTGACCCTGGCCGTGAGCAAGGTCAGTATAAATATCCAGCGCTGCGCCCTGACAAGTCAGTGAGCCAAATGTTCTGTACAATTGCAACTTATGCTTCATTTCACGTAGTTAGTAACTAAATCAGATTCAATACAAATCGCGACTGGATTGTTCCATGAAAACGCATCACATGCGCTGAAGATGTCCACGGCAAGGCGATCAGCCGATTCGCTGGCCTTGGTCGGGTCAGGTCAATCAGGGGTCATGGGAACACTGCGCATAACACGGTGTTCGTGACTGCGGCTGAGCCTAATCCATTACGATTGCGAGACGCTTTGTCCGGGCTCACACCATTGCTGACACGAATTGACGTCGATGCCGCTCATCCTAATCCAGCCGTGCCAACCCCAAATGGTCATGGAAGCCGGGTCACTGTGTGTGGCGAGCCGGATCTGGCGTTCAGCTGGACGCCCCGGAACGTGGCACCAGCTGGGCCGGAGGCGACGTGGTATGCAGTGCCAGGATGTGGTTTTCTCGCTGCCAGGTTACCCGCTGATACTGCTGAAGAAAATCCAGCACACCACGCCCCGACGACTTTCAATTCCGTCTTATGGAACGGGTATTTGCGCTTCGTCTTGTGGCCAGACCGAGCGCATGCCTTTGCAAGATAAGAAGAATGAAGGATAAAGGGTACAGATGCATCACCGAGGAACAGACGAATGCAAGAACCTGCATATATATATATATATATATATATATATATTGTATATCCATATAGGGCTCATTCCACGGCAATGACAGTTCAAGAAGGCAACACAGTGTCAGTCCGAGTCCGATCGGTCGATATTCTCATGATGTTGCTGCACCGCCGAAGTGGCCTCCTCCTCCAGCCCTCAGGGGATAGTTCATCTCCGGCCCACCGTAAAGAGGTCAATTTGCCTACGGCCATAAAGCGGCGTGGCGCGGCGGCGCGCCGTGGGCCGAGATCCGAGCCCGTCGTGATCGGCGTCCGGGGAGTCGGCGGTCGACTCTGTCCGACCATCACTTCTAATTACTCCGACAGCCATCGCGCCCCGGCCGGAACTGGCGGCCGGGGGAGGGGGGGGGGCGGTGGTCGACCCGATCCGACCGGCGCTTCTGAGCAATCCGGCAGCCTTGTCCATCCAGGGGGACTTCAGTGTCAGGCCCCTGGCAACAGCTTGGCGCCCCTCCATCAGGCAAGGGACCCTTGTGCGGCTTGGGCCACGTCCGTCGATCCAAGTGCTATTTCTGAGCGTTCGACGTAATCTCCGAGAATTTGGTCTCCTCCGTCGTCCCAGGTGCACTCGTTGACGACCCTGGGACCTTTTCCATCGAGCCGAAGGCCTCTTTTCAAACGCTTGGACCCCGTTCATCAGGTCAAGGGCCCTTCCTTCCGTTCTGGCTCTGCCATCAGGCAAGGCCCCTTCATATTGTATCGGGACCCTCTCCATCAACCCGGGCCATTCCAACTATCCGTGGCCCCTCCTTCGATCCATGTAGAAACCCTTCACGTTAACCCAGCCAGGAACCCTCAACACGTTCCTGAGGGCACTCTCCGTCGATTTGGGCCCCTCTCCATCGGTCCTGGACCCTTTCGCCGGTAAAGGGACCCTAAACGTCGTCACACGGGTTCCTTTCGCCCCCTGCACCGACACCTTGAGGGCCCCTCCGGCTGTCGACCCTCCGGGGGAGTGCCCCTTCGTCCCCTTGCCACGCCACCGGTACAAAGTCATTGCAATGCGTCGTAAAATACATCCCATCTCATTATGTGCAGGCAGCTGCCACAATTCATTCCCCTCAGACCTCTCGTACATCACTGCAAGATGAAAGTTGCACACTCTTGCAACAAATGGTTTCCATTTGTTTTCATCCTGTATATTGTTTACATTACCACATATTGCATCATAAATAGACCAAATCAAGGGAATATCATGTGCATTTGGCACACGAATGAATCAAATCTGGGCAATGTTCGGGAACTAAAGCACCAGATATAATATGTTCATTCATCAACCTCACACATTGTAATATTGTTATGCATTCTGCTTATTTCCACTTTTAACATGTGTGTGGTTAATTTTAAAGTAATGAGTCCCTGCTGGCAAGTGTTTATGAAGCTCTTAAATCTCCTATGTACTTCTACATCTATTTCTTTTTGTGATTGGACAATTTAATTCGCCATAAAACCCTTCTATGAGGAAAGCTTAACTCGACCACGCCTCCTTCTTAACACTTCTGTATATATATATATATATATATACATATATATGATATTATACATAGCATTATATTTATTATCTCTGTTCATAGCACCACACCTAGCTGATGCTTCGGAATGAAGTAGTTCCTTATACGTGCTCAGCAAAATGAATATTATGGCATTAAGCTTCAACTGGAGTAGGCGGGTCGGAGATGGCCCGAAGCAGCTACATTTAGACACTTTCTGTCAATCTACCTATCCAATTTTCCAGTCTTATCGGCTGTTGCCACGCTCATGGGAAGGTGACAGAAGTGGAGTTTGTTGTTTTATTTTGTCACGCGCCGAGGATTGTATCAACGCACAACTATTCCCACCGAATCAAAACCATTTTCGTCCAAAAATACGATTGCTCAGATCGCATGTCCGCTTTGAGCACTAGCATGTTCTTTAGCAGCTGATCATTCCTGAGCCATAGGAGGGTCGCTGGTATCTCCCTACCCAGGACAGCCACCCCACCTTGACCATTCCTGATAATGGGTCATGGAGGTGCTTCGCTCCTGTCTCGGTCAGTCACTGCGGCTGGAGTACAACTGCGGGACCACCGGTAAGGCGGGGAGGACCGTCGCCTACCTCAGCGACCTCACCTCACCGCCTACTGTCGCCTACCTCAGCGACCTCACCTCACCGCCTACCGTCGCCTACCTCAGCAACCTCACCTCACCGCCTACCGTCGCCTACCTCAGCGACCTCACCTCACCGCCTACCGTCGCCTACCTCAGCGACCTCACCTCACCGCCTACCGTCGCCTACCTCAGCGACCTCACCTCACCGCCTACTGTCGCCTACCTCACCTCACCGCCTACCGTCGCCTACCTCAGCGACCTCACCTCACCGCCTACCGTCACCTACCTCAGCGACCTCACCTCACCGCCTACCGTCACCTACCTCAGCGACCCCACCTCACCGCCTACCGTCGCCTACCTCACCTCCCCCGCCCACCGTCGCCTACCTCAGCGACCTCACCTCACCGCCTACCGTCACCTACCTCAGCGACCTCACCTCACCGCCTACCGTCGCCTACCTCAGCGACCTCACCTCACCGCCTACCGCCGCCTACCTCAGCGACCTCACCTCACCGCCTACCGCCGCCTACCTCAGCGACCTCACCTCACCGCCTACCGTCACCTACCTCAGCGACCCCACCTCACCGCCTACCGTCGCCTACCTCACCTCCCCGCCCACCGTCACCTACCTCAGCGACCTCACCTCACCGCCTACCGTCACCTACCTCAGCGACCCCACCTCACCGCCTACCGTCGCCTACCTCACCTCCCCGCCCACCGTCACCTACCTCAGCGACCTCACCTCACCGCCTACCGCCGCCTACCTCAGCGACCTCACCTCACCGCCTACCGTCGCCTACCTCAGCGACCTCACCTCACCGCCTACCGTCACCTACCTCAGCGACCTCACCTCACCGCCTACCGTCGCCTGCCTCAGCGACCTCACCTCACCGCCTACCGTCGCCTACCTCAGCGACCTCACCTCACTGCCTACCGCCGCCTACCTCAGCGACCTCACCTCACCGCCTACCGTCACCTACCTCAGCGACCCCACCTCACCGCCTACCGTCGCCTACCTCACCTCACCGCCTACCGTCGCCTACCTCAGCGACCTCACCTCACCGCCTACCGTCACCTACCTCAGCGACCTCACCTCACCGCCTACCGTCACCTACCTCAGCGACCCCACCTCACCGCCTACCGTCGCCTACCTCACCTCCCCGCCCACCGTCACCTACCTCAGCGACCTCACCTCACCGCCTACCGTCACCTACCTCAGCGACCCCACCTCACCGCCTACCGTCGCCTACCTCACCTCCCCGCTCACCGTCACCTACCTCAGCGACCTCACCTCACCGCCTACCGCCGCCTACCTCAGCGACCTCACCTCACCGCCTACCGTCGCCTACCTCAGCGACCTCACCTCACCGCCTACCGTCACCTACCTCAGCGACCTCACCTCACCGCCTACCGTCGCCTGCCTCAGCGACCTCACCTCACCGCCTACCGTCGCCTACCTCAGCGACCTCACCTCACTGCCTACCGCCGCCTACCTCAGCGACCTCACCTCACCGCCTACCGTCACCTACCTCAGCGACCTCACCTCACCGCCTATTGTCGCCTACTTCAGCGACCTCACCTCACCACCTACTGTCGCATACTTCAGCGACCTCACCTCACCGCCCACTGTCGCCTACCTCAGCGACCTCACCTCACCGCCTACCTTCGCCTACCTCAGCGACCTCACCTCCCCGCCCACCGTCGCCTACCTCAGCGACCTCACCTCACCGCCTACCGTCGCCTGCCTCAGCGACCTCACCTCACCGCCTACCGTCGCCTACCTCAGCGACCTCACCTCACTGCCTACCGCCGCCTACCTCAGCGACCTCACCTCACCGCCTACCGTCACCTACCTCAGCGACCTCACCTCACCGCCTACCGTCACCTACCTCAGCGACCCCACCTCACCGCCTACCGTCGCCTACCTCACCTCCCCCCGCCCACCGTCGCCTACCTCAGCGACCTCACCTCACCGCCTACCGTCGCCTACCTCAGCGACCTCACCTCACCGCCTACCGTCGCCTACCTCAGCAACCTCACCTCACCGCCTACCGCCGCCTACCTCAGCGACCTCACCTCACCGCCTACCGTCGCCTACCTCAGCGACCTCACCTCACCGCCTACCGTCGCCTACCTCAGCGACCTCACCTCACCGCCTACCGTCGCCTACCTCAGCGACCTCACCTCACCGCCTACCGCCGCCTACCTCAGCCAGCTGCCAGTTGGAGCAGTACCACCTGAGCGCATCATACAGCCAGGGTCCAATCCAGACATTATCATTGCTCGGGGTGGGGTGAGGTGGGGTGGGTGGGGGTGGGGGGTCGAGTATGGTGGCACGGTGTTTGCCGGGACATAATACGTTTAAATTATCATTCAAACGAACTGAATAATTAGCACCTTTTTGCCTCATAGAGGCGCTTTGTTATGAAAGAGGCGTTGGGGTGTAATTGGACGGGGGAGGGGTGTGATCGAGTCTCCCTGCTGCGGAGCCACGCCCGGCCGTCAGGACGCCGCCTTTCTGTGTCGGCGGGCGCATTCCGCCAGCGTCCCCTCTGTACCCCCCGGGCAGCATATCGACCCGAGCCTGACGAGACTGATGACAACACATCGATCGGATGCACGGTACAAGGTCCGCCGTGTCGCCGACAGCACGCAGCGGTGACGATCTATGACGGCACATTGATCCGCAGCGCGAACGGACGGCCGCTCGTCATCGACTGCCGGCGTCTTTGTCGGACGCGCCGTGGCGCGTGCACCTCGGGCGGCGTCTTATATGCGCGCGGCCCCGTGTTGACTCGGTGATAGCGGTGATGACCTCCGCCCCGCGTTGAGTGTGGTGGCAGGGTGCTAACCGAGACTTGAATGGTATTTGCCAGCGACCACTGTAGAGTGAGGGCGACAATATGTTTGTTCGGGCGATTTGCAGTCAATAGTGTGTTCAGCAGGTGGAAACGTGGAGAGCTTGGTAGTAAGGCGCTTTGAAAGACAATTGTATTGTCTGCTTCCGTATATATTGACGTGGTGTCCATGTGATAATCCACGTGCCAACTCTCGTGTTGTGTCGCATGAGCTCTACCGCAGACGCACGCATGGGATCCCCAGCTTCGAGCGCATCACACTTTCAGACATGGCAGCAGAAAAGTTGTATTAAACTAATCCTTGGTTATTCTCATTAAAATCATTGTGCGCCTGTAAATGAAAATAATATAATTTGTATTCGGACGCCAGAAATACTGCAATTTCGAGTGTGCACAATCACATACACAACTGGCACCGATCTATCAACATGATGAACCCAATGGAAATAAACATGTAGCTGTGCCATTAGGCGTTGTTGTACAGGAAGGATTGCCTATTGTCACCATTACTCCTCATGCTTTCACTTGTCCTGTTATGCATATTTGTGTTTTTAAAGTTTAAAATATATTCGTGTTGTTAAAAGTTTCACCCGGTAAAATCTGAAAAGCCCACTGTCGTACGGTTTCTGCTCATGTAGACGTGACATTGAGGTCGGACATTGATGGTTGAACTCTATGCTGGAAGTGCTAGCAACAT
Organism: Imbricaverruca yamaguchii; assembly: GCA_034440575.1. Taxonomy (NCBI): domain Eukaryota; kingdom Metazoa; phylum Arthropoda; class Thecostraca; family Neoverrucidae; genus Imbricaverruca; species Imbricaverruca yamaguchii. The sequence goes on from JAOTOL010001519.1 coordinate 494,471, forward strand.
ATTTTTTCATCCCATCGTTGATGAAGTTGTATTTCCTTGCTGACATAATGCTCTGGTGACCCAGCTTTTCATGCTTTAGTTGGTTGGAATTCCTTCATCACTGATAATCTTACCGGTGCTCTGCGTGCACTTTGACTCTTCAACCTTTCGCAGATGATCCCTGCCATTAGGGTCCCGGTTTTCGGAAGGGAACTCACCGCGTTCGCTCCAAGTTTCTGGTTTTTGTACATACCAGACCTCACTTGCTTTCCAACTGGCTTTACGTTTATGATTGCTGCTCAGGAAAAATGAGCTTTCATCAGCTTTATGTGTCCAATCTTCTTTGCTTGTATATTTTGAATGCCTATGCGTGGCACTGGAATCCTACACCAGCGTGTATTTTGGGCATTAGCTTTCTTTGTCTCTTGGACTCCAGGCAGTCCGGGTATTGATGTTTCGTTCATGAACCTCTACCTGCCCCTCCCCCATTTCGTTCCTACTTCAATGATGTATCTTCCCATTTCATGTCACGATGCTCTGTGTGTGACCTCATTTCAAAGCGACGCGAATTGCTAGAATAGACGGTCCTCAATAGCTACAATGGCTCATCGACACCAAATGGTCCAGCCTTCCACAGGTCGCTAATTTCTCCCTTTGAAAGCGCCGATGAAGCATGGCTGTCAGAACGCCAGGTCCCTTGCCCGGCGTCTCTAATAGTTTTTAGTCTTTAGCTTTTGTCTTATTCTCTAACAGCTTTTGCTTCACCAGAAGAACATTTTCACCGTTTGTTCTCGAATGCATTAACCTTCGACCCGGCTTCCTTCAGGTTGCATTCACCTCCGGTGTCCCTTTGCACAGATGCTATGAAAAGTGTGATGCGTTCACAAAGCTCGGGTTACTCCATTGCATCGAATGGAACCATGAAAGACATCTTGGACATCAAGTATTCTTCAAACAAGTGTATAGGATAACTGATTTCCCTTGCCGTGTTTCTGTTTTTGCTAAAATAATGAAATTTTGTAGATCAGAGCAATCTGTAAAGATTTATGTTTCCGCTATCGCCGTACAGCGTGCACCAGGTTTGGTTTTTGTCAGCATCGTTAGGATTATAGATTTAGCCTAGTTTAGTTTTTTTTGTTCTTCTGATAGCTGTAGTCATTTCACGACAATTTCCTCGATATTCTGCTTTCAACAAATTTTCCTGTGAGTTATTTCGACGAACTATATTTTTCAAAATGCAGATGATGTGCAGATTATTGCATGTCGAAAATAACTATGTGAGGATGGAATACATTTAATGGAACGATATGTTATATGCAGCCATATCATCATGCACGTTAAGTTCAGTTTCATAGTTCTTCGTGCATTGCATGCATATGGTGTGATTAAAAATGTAGGACCGAACTATCATATGATGCCTCCACGAACTGCCCGGCTGACACCGCTCCAGCTGAAGTCATCTACATCATGCTCTTCAACTCATCATTTGTCATGCAATACTGGGCTCGAAGCACATTTGCTCCATTAAAGGAGCGCACGCCACACTGGTTCCCTCACATTAAACCGCCACGCCCCGCCGTCTGTGGTCCGGGTGATGATGTGACGATGTGCAGCTACTTCTGCTAACACGATGCCAAATACGCGGAGTCGTTCACCAATGCGTTCAGCCGGACGGTATCGTAGGTATGCTGATCTCCGTCATGCGCTGTTTTTTTATTGGTTGGTTCACGACACACTTTATGCACATTCACGGCTAATGGCGCCGCCCACACTGTTTCGCCGGTGGGCCGCGGGATTGGGAAATGTCCTGAGTGGCGCTAGAGTCGAACCCGGGACCTTTGGTACCCATAGCCCGACACCTTAACCACTCGGCCATCCCCGCCCCGTCATGCGCTGTTCTCGAGTATCGCAGGCGGTAACTCACGTGCAGGGTTGTATTTCCCAGTCGGAACGTTGGATAAAACCTGTACTCAGGGTGGCGGTACGAAGCTCCTATAATCGGTCACTGTACCAGTTTGACCTTGTGTCTGGCCCAGATCATCGGACCGACCTGTGTCTCCCCTCCGTCGCCTTCCCTGCATCATCTTGTGTCGGTATTGGACTCTCGGACGAACCTACGCCTCCCTTCGACCGTTTCGCCTGTCTGACCTTGTGTCCGTGTCAGACCCTCAGACCGATATATATCTCCCCGTGGTCGTTTTCCCTGTCTCAACTTGTGTCCCTATCAGACCCTCGGCCTTACCTATGTCTCCCTTCGACCGTTTCCCCTGCGTGACCTTGCGCCCGGATCAGACCCTCGGACCGACCTACGCCTCCCTTCGATCGTTCCGCCTGTCTGACCTTGTGTCCGGATCAGACCCTCGGGCGACCGTTCTGCTGGTTCCGCACCCTCACCTATTACCGGGCCCGCTGCTGGTGACTGCCCGCATTGACCCAGCAGACGCGCGTCTCCAACATCCGACGTCACTTATCGTCATTACAATCGCGCGCCGGCCTGGCTGCGCTGCAATCAATCGTTATCAGCCCGTTCGGACAGCTCGGCAGGAGCCACCGCTGCAAGAAGGAAGAACTCAATCAGCTGACATCACGATTATCAGAGCCTTTCGCCTGACGAAGCAGGATCAGCGAGCTTGCGCGTCGGGCTGCTCAATCTGACGGAAAAATCGCGCAGACACCACGGAAGGCTGCATATTTAGGAGACGGAATCTTAATTGCATAGAAGATCTTCCAGACGTATGAGTTGATGTCATGCTGTCGGAGCAGCTGCGGAGGGCGCGGTTTACGACCTGCCTGGTGTGCCTCCTATTCAGGCTGTTAGAGTTACAGCCAGCCATTTTACGATGCCGTTGACCTGACTAACGCATGGCTCTGGCTACCTTCAGCGGGTGGGGACGGGCCGGGGGAGGGGGGAGGTGTCAGCCTGGTGCTGCCAGCGACCATTGTTCCTGCACTGAGGCGGCCGCTATTTCGGGCTCAATACCCGGCCCCCGGCCGTTGAGTTGGTGCACGCGCCCCACGGCGGATTAGTCACGCGTGTTTCCAGTGCGCGCCATTTATTTCCCGCCAGCTGGCTAAGACGGATGTTGAAACGGCCGACCCCTATCTGCCGTGCGTTGTTTGTGGCCCACGATTGTGAGCGGCTGGCTCAGAATGCAGTTAGCGCGAATTAGACGCAATGAATAAACCGGTTGAGACAGATGTTCTTCTGCCTTCCCGCTGCAGTTCGGACAGATTCAAGTGGTAGGTGGTGGATAGGTAGGTAGGCATGTGAACGGGCGACAATATCACAGATACGCACAAGGAACATTGGCGATGACTGCCGCCAAATGAGACCGACGTTTTATCATTCGTCCATGAAAAGAATTCCGAGCTAGCGCTTGCTCAACTCATTTACCGTTTGCTTCCCTTTGAGTCCATCCTTGCGGAGGTTTTCATTTATCTATAATCCATTTAAATGACACGTTGACTAAACAATGTTCACCGAGGGCCTTTTCTAAAGCTGAAACACTGTTGTGCAATGCAATTTTGTTGGCGCAGGAGCAATCAATCGAAGTAAATGCCAAATTAACGCAGTGTATTCAGGTAGATGAACAGATAGCTGGCTACCGCCCTCGGGTAACTGATCAACATCTCAGCTTGCTACCGCCCTCGGGTAACTGATCAACATCTCAGCTGGCTACCACCCTCGGGTAACTGATCAACATCTCAGCTGGCTACCGCCCTCGGGTAACTGATTAACATCCCAGCTGGCTACCGCCCTCGGGTAACTGATCAACATCTCAGCTAGCTACCACCCTCGGGTAACTGATCAACATCCCAGCTGGCTACCACCCTCGGGTAACTGATCAACATACCAGCTGACTACCACCCTCGGGTAACTGATCAACATCCCAGCTGGCTACCACCCTCGGATTGCTGACAATCCCAGCTGACTGATATCCTCGGCTTTTCAGCGTTATCGGCTTACTGAGATAAGCGGCTTATTGACATTCCCGACAGAGCAAACATCCCAGGCAACTAGTCTGCTGTGGTAACTGACATCACTAGCAGCTCTGGCTGTGTCACAGATATCAGTGGTGAGACAAGTGGAGCAATCGGCATTGGTCTTCGTCAAAGGAGTAAATGCAACTGCACTGGAGCTGCGAGCCGACGGCTTCTATTTCCACACTCTGTTCATGGCTTAAAGCATAGAAGATGACATTCGTAACAACTTGATATATTTACAACGAGAGCCCAGGGCAGATTCACTGAGAGGTGTGCGTTAGATCAGTTGTGTTGTAGCTGTGGAGCGGTGGCACTGAGACTAAACCTGTCCACGATTCTCCTACCTGTAATATCGCAGTTTTTGACTGATGATAGGGGGAATCGATGGGGGTTGGAGGGAGTAGCTATCGTCAGTCGGAAGCCGTGGCATGGCAGGCTCGAAATCAGGCTCAATCTTGAGGGAATTATGTCAGACTAAGTTGCGTTCCATGGTCTTGTATTGCCTACTAAATGGTCACTACATGACCAATGTAGTCGATGCGCCCTAAAGCCCTAATATCTAACTATTGCTTACTAATTGTTTATGATGATTTGTATGAATGTCATGATCATTCATAATATTTTATTTGCTACGCAAAAAACTGAGCACGGGTCATGCAACTGAAGATGCATAGCTTCAGATTTTAATTGCACGTGCATCACAAATACGTCTTCGTACTGGTACCTTTCATCAATTCCGCCATCTGCTACCTCTCATCATGTCTGCAAACCATCTCCAGAATCTCGCCTCATCGCTGATCACTTCTTCTCGTCTGCTATCTTCAAGTCAGCACTCAGCATCTCTTCCCGGCTGTTATCTTCAAATCATCACTCATCATCTCTCCTCGCGCGCTTTCTTCAAGTCATCTTTCATCCATTCATCGGTGAATCTTGCTTGACAGTCTCGGAAACGAGGTGACCTCACCAGCTTGGATTGGTTTATGAAGTTCGTGAACAGCCCTACGCGGATGGGATGGTGTGGGCACACTACGATCATCCGTTTACTTCTTGAGCAGACGCTCGGGGTTTTAACATGACAGTCGTGATGCGTGCCGAAAATTGAAGTGTTGGCGAACAGAGAAGTTGTGATCGAAAACGAGAACGGTGTGACCAGGAGTCACAGTGTGAGTAATTGGAGGTCAGAAGTGTGATCAGACAACACAGTGTGGGTAATTGGAGGTCAAAGTGTGATCAGACAACACAGTGTGGGTAATTGGAGGTCAAAGTGTGATCAGACAGCACAGTGTGGGTAATTGGAGGTCAAAGTGTGATCAGACAACACAGTGTGGGTAATTGGAGGTCAAAGTGTGATCAGACAGAACAGTGTGAGCAATTGGAGGTCAATGTGTGATCAGACAGCACAGTGTGGGTAATTGGAGGTCAAAGTGTGATGATCAGACAGCACAGTGTGGGTAATTGGAGGTCAAAGTGTGATCAGACAACACAGTGTGGGTAATTGGAGGTCAAAGTGTGATGATCAGACAGCACAGTGTGGGTAATTGGAGGTCAAAGTGTGATGATCAGACAGCACAGTGTGGGTAATTGGAGGTCAAAGTGTGATGATCAGACAGCACAGTGTGGGTAATTGGAGGTCAAAGTGTGATCAGACAACGCAGTGTGGGTAACTAACTGGAGGTCAGAAGTGTGATCGGACAGCACAGTGTGGGTAATTGGAGGTCAAAGTGTGATCAGACAGCACAGTGTGGGTAATTGGAGGTCAAAGTGTGATGATCAGACAGCACAGTGTGGGTAATTGGAGGTCAAAGTGTGATCAGGCAGCCTAATGCGAGCGGTTGGCGGTCAGTGTGTGCCATACCACAGTGTGGCCTGCAGGCGGGGCGTGATCGGGGTGGGAGGGTCATACTGCAGGTCATACGGCAGGTCACACGGCAGGTCATACGCCACTGCAGACGGACACAATGTGAGCACTCGGATGTATGGTGTGACGTAAGCTGGAGGTCACATAGGAGGTCACGCGGCGCGACGGACCGGCATAGATTGAGAGAGCCGGCTGAAATCTGATGAAGTTTGCATAGTTTGAGACCGCTGGATTTTGACCCCGAGCCGGTGAAATGAGGAAATCTCCAGTCTACATGCCGCGTGACGTTTCCAGGAAAGAGCAGCGCTGATGCATTCATCAAGCTGCACGCTTTTAGCCGTCGTCTGCTGCTTGTATGCAAGGGGCGTATTTTCCCTGCATAATTTGGCTGGCACACGAAATCCTCAAGAACAGCGGCACCGTTGCAGATTCAGACTGACACTCACGATGGGAATTCTGGTGCGCTGTCAGATGGCGGTGAAACACCATGCATTCCAATTGCGCAAAGTGAATGTAAATGTCTGCAGGCTATATCGATGGTGCTTTTAAATGAACGTAACTGTCAGTTCTTCCTCATTGATCCAAATAATTTAGCATGCGGCATAAGACGACGGTGTGCGCCTCGCCAAGCAATCGGGAGTTGGCGGTTCTGATGGTGATGCCACATGCATGAACGCTTTTGCATTCTCCAAGTGTGTGACAAAATTAAGCCGGGTAACCGATCGCGCAGTCCTGATTAAGTGATTGCGCCTTGTAGTAGACAGACGTATGTGCTCAATAATCCGGCTATTATGGTTATGGGCAGTTGGATGGATATATGTTCGTCGTTGATCTGCAATGAAGTCAAATGCAAAACTAATGTTATAGATGATCATTCGACAATGACCATTCGACAAATAGCAACAAATTAACGCAAATTTTCGTGACAATCCTGTTGGTCGATGATTGGTCACGGTTCGGGACTCAAATGTTATCTACTTCCATGCGGAGAGTTCGTCCATTCCCAATCTGAATTTTTACTGGGCATATCTAGACGGTTTGGAACAGTGGTTTGAATGTAATAATGCAAATGCAGCATATCTAGGAATATGCTCAAGGGATGTTCTTAAGGTTCTTAGGAATGCGCTTAAGGGACGTTCTCCGAATATTGTTTTGGGCCGCATTGAAAACTGATATCCTGATAAGGCCTCTGAAATCGACTACGAGCAATATCATGAGCCGTATGTGACGGGATTTCAGGTGTTTGTGTCTGAGCCGTGTTTTGTTTTTCCTCTGATAGGGCTGCTCTGGCACCTCAGTAGATCCTGGTGTCGTCAGCACGTGGCATCAAGGCTGTTGTCGTTTCAGGTGCCGGCGTCAATAATCTTCTTTCCTCAGGACTATTGTTGCCCTTCGGGGCAGAGATGACGTATTCAGTCGTCGCTCCCCGAGGCTTTGATCTACCCGACGCTAATATTGTTAGCGACTGTTGATCCAATATTGAACAGAAAAATGTAGCCGAGCATAAGTCTTTCATCTTTAGCGCAGGCCGTCTGGCTAGTGGGGGTTCTCGGCGGATTTAAAGTTGGTCGGGCGAGCAGACGCGGCCATGTCTGCTCGCGATGTTTAATTTTGTCTTTCGACATTTGCAATCTCCGGTCTCACCCGCACCGGCTTTTGAATTTCAGCCGGGTAACAAATCCCAGAGGTGACTGTCAGCCCCGAGAATGAGGCGAGAGGCGAACACTGCCGTCGGACCACCGGCGGCCCGATGCCCATCAATAGTCGGACACGACTGGCAGCCATATTGGAGAGCCCCTTCACCGTCGCACAATGTCAATAACTCCGCACGGAATATTGCTGTGGGCGAAAGGGGACAAATTGCGGGATGCGACGCCTGCCTGGATCCTGGCGTGAGTAATGGGGTGGGGGTGGGGCAGGACCACCAAACGGAAGTGTGCTTCACACCCCACCCGATTATTGCATACTTGGGCATATTGGAATGACGCGTGGCAGTGTGGAGTTAGCCTATGCGCATGGCCAGAGCAGTGTGGACGATACCAGCGTTGCCGCCCCACACGTCACCAGCCGGTCGGTAAGCAGCTGGCGAGCGGCTGGTTCTGCTTCGACCGGGCAGAGATCACGCGCAACTTTATGTCAGGTGCTTGCACCATCGCTACGTTTACTTTGTACACGCTGCAGGGGCGAATGGCGAGATCAATGTCACTGTCGCCTGCAAGACAAGCAAGCGTGCAGTGAAATATGGCGGGCGCTGTCCACAGCCAAGTCGTCCGTCAGCCAACTCCAACTCGGCATGTCACGGTTAGAAAACATAGTGTTATCGCACGCGGATATTTGTGAACTGATTGTGTTGAATTCGCCGGCCGAAATTAAACAATCGGGCATGAATCACATTCGCCGTAGGCATCGGAACGTGGGGGGTTGGCATGCGTTCATGACCCTCTCACTTCTCGCAATCTAAACCATTGGCTCTGTGGGACAACATGGCGCTGCTTCAGGTCGGTGACCAGGCTGGGGCACTGTGGGTACCCCCCCCCCCCTCCAGAAAAACATGACCACAATTACTTTGACATTATACCGATAGATGTGTATTGGACCAGAACGAGTTTGTGCCGCCTGATTATTTCGGCTAGCTACGCGTCTGCACTGTCCATACCCATTCCACTTTTCACAAATGTTCCTACTATATTCAGGATATCTGTACGCTGGGTTGCTGGTATATTTAAACAAAGTTGTAGGAGTTCTTCTCGTTGGTTTGCATTACAGGATGTCGAGTGAATCTAACATTTACCACATGATAAACAAACTGGGACTAGCTGTATCGGCTGAAGGCATCGCTTTAAAATATGAGACAAATGCGCCCACCGATGGCAGCATGGGCTTGGACGGGCTCCTGCACTGCACCCACCACCAGCTGAGAGCACCCTCGTCTCGAGTGTCAGCCCCACCTCGAGTGTCTGTCACGCTGCACTCGTGGCCGCAGCCGCAGCCGGCGTGAGCCGCACCGGTCGAGTGGTGCCGGCCATGGTCTCACCTGCTCCGCCGCCGCCGGCTACACATGCTCCCATCGACCGCGGCCGGCGCGCGCGCCGCCGTCGCCGCCGACGCGCCGCCGGCGGCCGCCAGTCGGTCGTCGGCGCCGTCGGGCGGCGGACGCGAGGACGCCGGTGGGTGTGGATCCGGTCGCGCGCGTCTCCGCCGACACCGCCGGTGGTCTGCGGGGGCTACATCCGGTGTTGCGGCTCCCCAGCCCCGTGGAGTGCGGCCAGTCCCGTGCAGTGCGGCCGATCCCGGCGCTCGGACCCCGACGCCGGACGGTTCCGGGCCGCACGCGCAGCCGCCGCCGCCGTGCACTGCACAGTTATATCGAGCCCCATCGATCCCGAACTGACTCGGACCTCGCGTGCTCCGGATTGCAGGCGCTCGAGGCCGTGGACCTGCGGCACGCGCCGACTTCGGAGACGCCGCGGTTTCGCTTCACGCGCCGGCACGCAGCTCAGCGAGGTCACCGATGAAGCTCGCCTCTCCGCGACAGGTCAGCATCTGGTCGCTCACGGCGCTGAGAGCCTGCCGTGGTTGTTGAAGATTAGCCGCCAGGCCTGTTCCGTGTTGCTCGCGCCAATTCAGTGCTGTTCTAGTGCTGTGTCGCGGGTGGGATGAGCACTATCACGGCATGGTACGTTTTTGGCCCATCGAACGTGCATGCAGCGGTCTAACGTTGGGCACATGTGCAGGCAGGCTTGTTCGTGTTGGCTGAAAGGATGTGTGGATGACAATGCAAAATGTTCGGTGCAAGCGCAAGCAAAAAGACACCGGCATTATGTAGGTAAGATGAGAGAGCGCGCTTCTTTTCCTACCCGCTGATGTAGTGATCATCGCACATACTACGAGAATATCATTATTTTTCGAAAGATGACGGTTACTTCCTTAGTGTAGGTTAATTTGCACGCGGTGTTCAATGCACATACTTTGTCCGACATACTTGCATCAGTTCTCATTGGACTTGCTAAGTGCATATTTGTGGGCAACGATGCGGATGAAAGCTTTTTAGGGATTACTACCCTTGCATTATCAGACTTGCATTGTACATACAACCGCGCCCGGTTATGCGGATGGTGCGTGGCGAACTGGTGTGCCAATGCTAAATTGCTCGCGCTTCCGATTAGAAATTGACTCGAATATTGGCCACAATTAGTGATCGTTGTTGTCCTGGTGTTCGGGGGCGCGAGTGCTACATGAAACGCAGCATACGAGTTCCGACACAGGCCAGCACATCCTTCAGCGATTGTCAATCCGGGACTATGTGTCGAAGCAACTGGAGGATATGAATCGTATTTGGAAATCAATTATTCCCTGGCACCGGCAAAAGATTGCAAGTGGGACGGTCTGGGCGACGCAGCGGCTCACACTCCACCTCAGCCTACTGAGCTGGGATTGTGGCGGCCAAGTCTGACATAAGCAGGAGGGGGCGTCGCCGGAAACTGATTCCTTGCAGACATTGAGTGCTTTGTGTTGATTGTGTCGAAATAAAAAGTGTTGGCAGGCCAGGCTGGCAGCTGGTACCCACCCGAACCGGCAGCAAAAACGTCGAAAACCGCTACAAAAACTGCTGAGCAATAGGCGCTCGGGCATTCAAGTCCTCAAGGTGTTGAATGCATGTAAATGATCCTGCATAGTACGGTGCCCTTTCCATGTGATAAATCGTTTCAAGTGCAAACGAAGCCGCCTCAACACGGTTGGATTAACACGCAGGATGCCAGGCGTGAATTTGAAGTAAGAGGCCACTGGAGTGTGGAAGTAGTGCAGGACTGGATGTAGGCGGATAAACAACCACTCTAACTTATGGAAGGTTACTAATTAGTCTAATTAGAAACAGTGGTTTAATGGTTCATGCAATTCAGGGAAGAAACGACTAGAAGGTGCATGTGCCACGAGTTGGTTAATTCCCAAGTGGTGTGTGGAGGAGAGAATAGGCTGACTGGGGCTAAATGCGACATTACCCATTTACAGTTGCTGAGTCGTTTGGGTCCGTGAAATTACCCAACATTAGTCAAAATTGGACGATTTTCCCCGCCCACCACAACTGTAGTGGCTCTTAGCTATCAATTATGTTGAGGGAGGCGTGGCATGCAGGGAAAACACTGCAACTTTCTCCTGGTAGCAGAGGTGGAGAAAATTACCAAACCGTCCACATACATGACACATTTTCATGTTTCGTGGGCCAAAATCAGCCAGCTCTATCTAGATGCTTCTCCGTTTCATAAGCATGGCATATCAGCCTCCGAACTTGCAGTTCCTGCCAAGGTGGGAGACTGTGACCTTGCCGACTTACGGCGCCACTGCTGGCAATTGTGCGATGTAATGCGAGCCTAAGGACATTGCGGAAAATGAGTATTCTAACTTTCCACTGGCTTGATTCAGTAAACAAAAATGTTTTCCCGCAGGTAGTTCAGAAGCACAAATGTCACCTTTGCCTACCACATGGCACATTCCGCAACGTACACATATCCTGGTGTGACGATTTTATGGCGATTATTTGCAGTGGTCGAATAAATACATTTTCCTTAGGTATCTACTGAATTTATGCATATATCCAGTAGATACCGATTATCCCAAATCCAATCCACATGGGAACTCGTAAAATGCTGGGACAGGCTTTGGATTTTTGCGGTCCAGCCCGTACGGGTGCGCCGATACGCACAAGGGCACCTAGTGAATAGGCCACGTAGTGTGTCCAGGACGGGGAAGTAGACAAGTTCCTCATCGTCCCTCTCTGGCCCACGGATAATCGCGGGGCCCGGGCGGCCGCTCAAGGTGCGGCTCCCTCACGCGCACCGGCGTTGCTGATGCCGCCGCCAAATAATACGAACGTGCGAAGCGTGCAAAGACGTCCTGCACACAGGTTGTCATATATATGTATATATATATATATATAGTAAGTTCAAACGCGTGAGTTCCTTGAGAACATGGGCTTCAGTTGACTATTTTCTCGAGGTTTGAGTATATCCCGAGGCTGGGAGGACGTGCTTTCCTTAAAGTGGTTGGACCACATTTTTTATGGGAGGTGCATCGTAATTAACCATGGGATTGAGCATAATTTACGATCATAATATATAACTGGTTGAGCACGTACGACATTGGAGATGGAGCACTGGTGGTGTTCGAAATACCATTGATGGTGCCTAATAGTCATATTCTAACTTTCCAACACAGAACCGGAGCAATGTGAGTGTGCGAATTTCAGTTACAGCTACTTCCCATGGTGTGATGGGTGGAGTTTGCTACCAGGAGTTCTAGATTTCACGTCAATGTATGAAACATCATTTCATTGTTCTAACTCTAGTTTAGCACTCAAATATAGCGGAAGACAATTCCAGAGGTTAATAATGGAGGCAGTTATGTTACATCCATTAATGTTGTAACCAGCTAATATGTTACATCGTTTGAAGTAGAAGGTTGTCAGAATGTGGCCATTATGTTACCCATATGGCATTGGGAGATAACTAATCATCAGAATCATTCTCCCTTCTCGATCGAGAATTCACCAATCGCACCGGGCATTGCACTCCCAGTTCACTTCATTCATGAGCTTTGTCCGCTCCGTGGCACAGACTCGTCGCCAATACCCTCAGCTATGCTACACCACATAGACTTCTGCGCAATCCTTCCAGACCACCGCACAAGTGAACCACAATCGCGGTGGGTACGCCGAACACAGAGCCTGCCTGTCGGGGCATAACGAGCGACCTGTTGACGTGCAGTGAGGAGTGTGGGCGGACGCGGGGGGGGGGGGGCGCCTGCCAGTAGATACGTTATGCCCGCGTCTGCTCTGGCAGGAATGTCAGGCCGAGCGCATCTCGACATCGACACGCCGGGCCGGGCCACTTGCACTCACAGCCGGCGAGTGATATATCTGGCCAGCTGCAGCGCTGCTCGTTGCCATCTCTCTCCCGGGCCCCGCGGACTGATTCATTGTTGAACCCGGCTGTTAAGCGCCGACTGATTTGTTGCTGAAAAATGAGCCCGCACCTAATTCACTGCTCCGCCAGATCATTTATAGATAAGTCATTACAATTTACAGTGCCCATCGCGTCCGATCCGTTTCAACTCGGCGCAACAGCTGGCGGGGCCGGGCAGCTGGCTACAGCTGGTGACGTGACGCGCCAGCGCGGGCCGTCTGTGCGCAGCGGCCGTCTGTGCGCAGCGGCCGTCTGTGCGCAGCGGCCGTCTGTGCGCGCGGCCGTCTTTGTCGTGTCACCGCGTTGTGGGTATCGACGCTGACGGCCACCGACTGCGAGCATCCCTCGATCGGCGACACACACACAGCCCAATTTCCAGCGGCAGCGTCCGGCGGTAACTCAATAGACGGACGGGTGACGGGTGACGGGTGACGGGTGACGGGTGGCGGCAACTCAATAGACGGACGGGTGACGGGCGGCTCGCGGGTGTCACGTCCGCGGGTGTGTTATCAGACGGTGGGCGGCACTGCAGGGTGCCACCTGCTCCACTGCTGAATCAGCTGATCGACTGAGTGTCGGCTGGCCCGGTCTGACGTCACAGCCGCCGCTGCTCACACCATGCTCACACGTGTTGAAATGGCTGGGCCGCTATAGTGAAGCGTAGGAACGTTGTGGTGTCGGCTGGCCCGCTATGGTGTAACGTAGGATCGTTGTGGTGTCGGCTGGCCCGCTATGGTGTAACGTAGGATCGTTGTGGTGTCGGCTGGCCCGCTATGGTGTAACGTAGGATCGTTGTGGTGTCGTCCGGTCCGCTATGGTGTAACGTAGGATCGTTGTGGTGTCGGCTGGCCCGCTATGGTGTAACGTAGGATCGTTGTGGTGTCGGCTGGGCCGCTATGGTGTAACGTAGGATCGTTGTAGTGTCGGCTGGCCCGCTATGGTGTAACGTAGGATCGTTGTGGTGTCGGCTGGCCCGCTATGGTGTAACGTAGGATCGTTGTGGTGTCGGCTGGCCCGCTATGGTGTAACGTAGGATCGTTGTGGTGTCGGCTGGCCCGCTATGGTGTAACGTAGGATCGTTGTAGTGTCATCCGGTCAGCTATAGTGTAATGTAGGATCTTTGTAGTGTCGTCTGGTTCGTTATAGTGTAGTGTAGGATCGTTATAGTGTCTGCTCCACACAGACTATTTGCGGATCAAAAGACACTCAGGAAAAGGCAATGGACGACACGAAGCTAAACTAAGGCTTTGCATCGTCTGATAAGTTTTTTTATACCCTTTAGGTTTAATTTTCTTCAACATTTTCAAACGTATTCGAAGAAATCCAATATTAACCCAAACTGTTTAATCCCAAAAGCATGAAGCATGAACTCTGCGTGCAAAAGTACCACAGTATAGCCATTTCCCTCCATGCATATTCGTATTTTAGGTCTTAGAACGTCTGGAACACATGTGCATGCGGAAAGGTTTCCCTCGTATATCAATGACCTGATCTAATATTGATTTGCTATCCGCTATCTGTACGTCATTAGATAAAACAAAAGGATACAACATATTTTCCCGTTTCTTTTAGACATTAACTAGGACCAAAGTGATGCGCAGCAGAGAAACATTTTGATAGTTTCAACCCGTAAACGTTTTTCTTCTCAAAAGATTCTGCATTCCATTTGACATGGGAACCCAAACTGAGGCTACGTTTTGTCGTTTTGAAATTGTCCTTCACATAATTGCATATGAACGCTTGTATAGTTGTACATGTTCATTTGTATTGCATATTTGCATTGCAAATGACTGGTGTAATTTGTTCCGCTATGGTGTCGTGCCCTCCATCATATTGCCATAGATCCTCTATGGTGTTACTTGTTCGGCTACGGTGCCATTTGTTCCGTTATAGTGTCATGTGGTGCGCTATAGCATCATGTGTTGCGCTATGCTGCCATTGTCTCCCCTATACCTGTTCCGCTATGGTGGCGTGCGATCAAATATGGCGCTGCCGGGTCCGCTATGGTGTTGTTTGTTCTGCTAGTGGCGCCTGTTCCGCTATAGTGTCATGTGATCTAGTAGTCAGTTGGTTCGCCATGTCAGTTGCACACGGACCTCTGTTGAGTGGCATCAGTCAACGGCAGATCTGCAGGGTCGAGCCACCATGTCATTGGGATGAATTTCGCTGGCGGAATCAGATGACGGGTGGAATAGGGCGTTTCAGGCGCAGATTGCCGCAGGCTTCCGAACGTCAATATTCTGGCAAACGTTTGCGCATCCTCAATGGTTGCCGATCCTATGCTTTGCCTCCGGAGGTCATAGCACACCAGACCGGTGTATTATGCTCAGCTTCATCACTTGTTTGTGTATATTTAGGATTACTGCATTGTGATGAGTAGGAGCATTGTTATGAACTTCGGAGCTACTACTCAAGCGGTATCTGCTCGCTTTGCCATCACTTCCAGACTCCATCACCACGCATTATAGGCGGTTGAAACACGAATAGGCCTCCGGTGCTCTTTTAGATTAATGAAAAGTCGAACTTACAATATTTAGGTGTGTGTTAGACGACCAACATACTTCAAAGTACTCCTGGAGGCAGTATGCTCTGCAATATGCGTTGCTGACGTTTAGTTTTCGGAGTTTAGCATTACCCAAAATGTTCGCTCCCGAAACGGACACTATCCGTTGGTGTCTGGGTCATCTGTCCCAGCTCAGGATCGGCGACCTGCAGGGAGGGACCTGCCGAAGTACGGGCAGGGGGCAGATGGGAGAAGGTGTGACGGACGTCTCCGGTCACATTCAGGCCTGCCCATCTACCGGCCCTGCTGAATGACCTAGTTAGGCTGCTTGTGAACCATCGCGTGTCAGTCCATTAGTGCTTACTGTCTAAGGCCTCCCGCGTCCCATCCTACCGCTCTAGCCACAAAGCGCCGACAGATCTTCGACTTTCCTTCCTTATTCTCTCCCTCTCTCTCTTTCTCTCTCTCTCCCTCTTTATCTCTCTCTCTCTTCTCTCCCTTCTCTCTCTCTCTTCTTCTTCTTTTTTTTTCTCTCTCTTCTCTCTTTTCTCTCTCTTTCTCTTTCTCTCTCTCTCTTTTCTCTCTCTCTCTCTCTTTCTCTCTCTCTCTCTCTCTCTCTCTCTCTCTTCTCTCTCTCTCTTCTCTCTCTCTCTCTCTCTCTCGCTCTCTCTCTCTCTCTCTCTCTTTTTCTCCCTCTCTCTCTCTCTCTCTTTCTCTCTCTCTCTCTCTCTCTCTCTCTCTCTCTCTCTCTCTCTCTCTCTCTCTCTCTCTCTCTCTCTCTCTCTCTCTCTCTCTCTCTCTCTCTCTCTCTCTCTCTCTCTCTCTCTCTCTCTCTCTCTCTCTCTCTCTCTCTCTCTCTCTCTCTCTCTCTCTCTCTCTCTCTCTCTCTCTCTCTCTCTCTCTCTCTCTCTCTCCGCCTTCCCCCTTCCTCTCTCGAGCCAGTTCCCTCTGAGTCGGACAATTGTCCGTTCCACCCTTCTGCATATATGCGGATTTGCTGCAATTTGCCAATAACTGCCAGCCACACCAGGCGGTCGGCCGGCGCCGGTACGGCCTGGCCGATCATCGGCCGCTCGTGTTCCATGTATCATGCATTATGCATACTGTGCCAAATTGGTCTGGCAGTGCGCTCTCAGTCGTCCCGCTTTGCATGGCATGCACGGCCGCATGGCCTCAAAAGGCACGCGACACGGCGCCGTGCATAATGTGCTGGTCAGACGGAGGGGTGGTCGAGGCGAGCTTCGACCACAGGAGGGGTCGGCACAAGCCGACTGGAACGGGTGACGGCTGACCCCCGGGCGACGGCAGGTCAACCGTCTGTGCATTTTGTAGATGAAGATAAAGGAAGAGTAGATGCGTACAACCTTCATGCGGTGAATACGATCCGTATCAGACAAGGAATATGTGCAAATGATATGCGACATATGCGTGGGCATGCATGACCGTGCGACGACAAACAAGTCTTCGGGAGGGGCACAGTTCAGTCCACATGGCAAGCGACTTGTCACTCTGTGAACAAGGAACACGAAATGTATGGAACGCATTTAGGAGCGCGGTCCACATCAAACCAACAGGGAAACAGGTGGAAGCTCGAACATATATGTTGAAAAAAAATATCATTCTGCTCACTTGATTAACAAAAGACCGAAACTCTTCTTTATTTTCGAGATAAGGAAAGCATCAAAGTATGTCTTGCGAAAATTGCTTTCAGATGCCTTCGCCCCATCGCCATCCTCTTGAAGTGATTAGCGGATACTTGACAGCTTATCCATGTATTTCATGACGTAAGCTTCATGAGTGATATTCATGAGTGTTGAATTAACCAGAAGTTCATTGAATGAACCAGGGATTTATTGAATGGACCAGATGTTCATTCGACTAGGTGTTCATCGAAGTTGCTGCAGTTTCGCCTCGCCAACTAAGACTCCATAACTTAATTTTGTCCCTAATGGGCAACAGTCTCAAAAGCTAAAACTTAAGTTTCTTGCCTGGGCAAAACATTGTGGTGTTGGAACATGATAGACTGAAAGCCCTGTTTTTGGTTTGTTATTGTTTTTGTGACTGGTTATTGTTTTTGTACCCGGACGATGATGCCTCGGTCATCATGCCTCGTCTTTCCGTGTGTACGCCTGTTACCAGAAGCGATGATACCGGGTATCATATGGACAGAAACATTTTCGAAAATTACATCACGCCAGGCGTGAACATTTTGGCGATCATGGCGATGGGCGATTTGGCGACATCACGCCAGATATTTGAAAGCAATTCAATGCATCCACAGTATTCATTTCCGGCAGTGGTATTCCAGATGCTGCTACCTGGGAGCATACGTGAACTGATCTACTTATTTCTGATTACAGCTTCATGCAAATATATGTCCACTACCTTTAATATCAGAAGCGGGATGCTTTTATTTTGTTTTAAAATGTTCATGTACAGATGAATTCGAACGCAATGTTCGGTTCTGCAAAGCTCATAAAAATATGCACATAGTGTATGCAATCAGCATTGGCACACCCAGGGTTTCATGGAAGAGGCCCAGACTTTGCCACAAAATTGGTTTTCCGTGGGAACTGTTGCAGTCGAACATCCTGGACCATGTTCCTAGTCCGTTATATTATCACTATTTTAAAAGTGACAAGTTCCGGTATGTTATGACCCCATTAAGTCATTAAGCTTTTTGCAGTCCGTTATATTATCACTATTTTAACTCTTCGAACTCTCCAAATATGACGTGCCTAGGAGAGGCAGCCCTACCACCCCACCAAGCAGTGACGCTACTTTTGGGAACTGCGAAACTATGCACAAGGTAACACATGCCGTGAAAATACAATACCTGACGCCAGCATGTCGAGAAACACGCAAACGTATCATACGAATGTGGATAAACAGCCAGCGTTCCCCTACGGCTTGCTGAAGGTAGACAAGGAGCATCCCCTGGATATATTTCGCTCGGGGCAGCGGCAAGCGAACGGCTATCACATCGGCCACTCCTTCATGCCGTCCTTCGCCTCCCCGCGCCAAGATGGGGCGAGGGCTCCTCACTTGTGACAATCACCAGCCAGCCATTCACGTTCAATTGTCGGCAGAGGCGAGCTCGCGGCTGGTTCCGGTCTTGGTCTTGTCACGCCTACGCATCAGTACGTAGTCGCATCAGGCGCCGCGTTCTCAGCTACATTCGGCACGACTTCCGAACAATGTCTTCAGCGCCATTGCCGTGTCACGTGTCAGGCGATGTGTCATCAGGAGCAATGTGTTGGCGGACATGTGCCGCTCGGTCTGGACGCGCCGCCAGCCGTGCCGTCTGTGGCGGCACTTATCCGAGATGACCTTCGAGACCGGGTCCGGGCTGGTTTCTCGGGATGGTGGCTCTCTTGGAGATGCTGGGGAAGACACACGGATGTCGGAGTGAAAAGACGATGTTGGAGTGAAAACGACTATGTTGGAGTAAAAAGACGACGACATCTGGACATGCTTTCGTCTTCCTAATGTGCTATAGGGTGTGCAGGGTTGTGGACGATTACATCGAGCCAATAAGAAAATGAACATGAAATATCGTGCTGGGAGCCATTTAGGTTTCATAGTGCGCCATTGTACTGACGCCCCAAAGCTTCTCGGCGGAAAGTCGGGCAATGGGATCACACACAACACGCAATGCCTGAGTCTTCCCTCCCACGTACTCAATACAAATGTTGCAGCATCGAGCGAATAGAGATAACCAGCGCAAATGCAGTACATGTGTCACTGGCCAGTATCTATGAGATCCGGAGATTAATGATGCATGAAATGCAGCTAACGTGAGTTGTCTACAATTGTAGGCTTTTATTGGGGAGCTTCAGACCGAACATCAAGCGACAAGTCAAGCAGATTGGATACAAGCCAAGGCATTGATGCAGCGGACAGCTATCAGTGTCTACAGTGTATACTGGCACCCGTCGCCTGTATTCGCGGTGCCAGTAATTCCCGGTATTTGATGTCTGCACCCATCAGTGTGTCGGCCGTGCCTGCAGCCGCCGAAGGCTCAGCAGCCTCGGCCGCTGTTTCGGTATGCTGCAGCATCACCCGGTTCGCTGATCCAGATGGGCCTCCGCTATCTTGCCGTTCCATTCGCGCGCCTTAGTCCGGCCGCTACAGACGCGTTTGATGCGGCGAAATGGAGCTGAGAACGTCTCATGCCCGAATAAATGGCACGGATTGGCGCGATGCGGTCCACGATTGCCTCACAATTATTGGCTGGGATTCGGCACCGTGTTCGGCCTTCAATGGCAATTCGTAGGCTGATCGGTCGGCTGGTGGTCGGTTGGTGGTGGGCTAGTGGTGAGCTGGTGTTTGGTTGATGGTCGGCTGGTTGTGGGCTGGTAGCGTGCCGAAGTTCATAGTTTTTGGTGGAAAATGATACGCCACGGGACATGAATATCTACGTCACATACAAGTACGGTCGTCTTGATTTACAAGTGTCACTGGCCAGTATCTATGAGATCCGGAGATTAATGATGCATGAAATGCAGTTAACGTGACTTGTCTACAATTGTAGGGTTTTATAATGCTGGTGGAGAGCATACAACCCGTAAATGGACTCCTTTAGCCGCTGTCCAAGTGCATGTATGCAATTCAAGGCTTTCTTATTTGCATTTTTGCAACGACAATCAAAACCCCTTATTCTCTTCCGACGTCCAACTGAAAACGAATTTGGGGGATACCGGCTGATGGTGAGCTGATGATTGTCTTGTGGTCGGATTGCGGTCGGCTAGTGGTCGGTTGGCGGTCGACTGGTGGTCGACTGATCGTCTGTATTGGTGATCTTCTTCCCCGCGTAACACCGTTTCTCCGCTTCCATCCCGCCTGAGGAGCCTGGATCAGAAGAAAGGGTGACCGAGAGGGTTCGTCGCAGACCGCGCCATCTCACTCACGGTACACCTGTGATGGCTTAGGTTGCATTTTACTCCCTGACGGCACACCTGTGATGGATTTGGTCGCATTTTGCAGGCTCCACAGCTGGCGGCGCAATCACCACTGAATAGGAGACACTTGTGGTGCATCGTGAACAACAGAGCATATGCCGAACACAAAAGGGCAATGCGCAATTTCCGCCAAGATGCAAGCTATATCTGACTTCGTGTCTTACGTACAGGAATTAGGCCCACTGGCGGACCGAGCATGTTTCTAGAGGAGGGTGTGTGTAAAGGTTCGGTCCGATCCCCACTACATAATCTCCCCACTCCTCACGCGGCATAGATTGCACCCATCCCAATATACCACCAAACACATAATCTATAAGCCTTATCAAAGCATATTTTTTGGTATTTATATTTGTCCTATTATTTGCAGGGCCGCCGAGTTCAAACGTTGTCCTCGATGCTCGAAATCCAGCATGTCTCCATCCGGCACGGAGAGTATGCCTCCAAGTGCCTCCGTACTGCGGAGAGTTCATGGCTCCAAACTCGAGCACAGAATGGGCGAAATAACATTTTTCACTTGAAGCGTTTGGTATAACTGGCGTCATAACTAGTTTGGCAGTCAGGCTGAGCGTCCCGACTCCTGAATATCCTGCATGGGCATGCTGCTTCCGACCAGACACATACATATGCAGGATATGCAGGTGCCGGGACGCCCAGTCTGATTGCCAGGCTATTTGCTGCGCCAATATTTCATAATTAACCGTCGTGGAGGTGAAATGCACCTCCTAACTGACTGCCTTCCTTTGCTTCGCAACTGCATTACATCAATTATGTATTGCGCTACTCCACCGGGAAATCAGTCGCCGTTGAACCGCGAACAAATCCAGCGACTGGAAACGCTGCATGACCTCATCGGTGCAGCACGTCCAACAAAGGCACCGGAAAAGCGACACCATTACTTCAATTTCCGATCGCAAGGGCGTACAAAAGCCATGCACGTGGCTGTCATCAAGTACGTAGGTCACTCATTCTAATTATTCTTTTGATTTTTACCCATCAGCAAATGTGATGACTCATACTCACAAAATACAGCTGAATGCCTATGCATATATATATATATATATATATATATATATAAGGTAGTATGGATTGTATGACCTCCCTCTTCTCATATGCCGTTGCTGGTCACTAAATCATGCTCAGTAGGTACTATCAGCAATAATGGCGTAGCAACAGTTGCTTTCAACTGTTATGAAGCAACGCAGCCTGCATCATCTGTTCTGCCAAGCTGTGTTCTATTGATGATCGCAATATCCTTGATCCTGAGGATATGAAACATATTACATGACTTTACTTTACAAAGTATGCATACATGATATGAAAATCTTTTGCGAATTGTGTGAACAATAATGTGGAGATAAACCTAGAGGAAACGCTGCCACATTTGCTAGGTATTTTATGGCAATTACGCTGAATTTTTAACTTATTAAGGTAAAGAGGCTGCGCAAGATGTCGGTGTTTCAAAACTCCCTAAATATGAACAGTTGCGTTCAGCGTTCTCACGTTTCCCCGTCGCTCCCATTTCGCTACCCCGTCAATGTCGGGCTGGTACTTCCCCTTCCCTCACCCCTCCACCCTGCCATGTCGCTACCCCGCTAATGCCAAGCTTGTCCCCTCGCCAGAGCACCCGCGTCACAGTACTGTATTTGTTGAACTGGTGCTGGATACTATCCTCCCGCACCGCTGCCACATCTCTGTCTGACGGCTCTGCTCCCCTGGGAACACCACCTCCAGCCAAGCTGGAGAGCCCCTTGTTTTCCTGTCGGGCTGCGTTTTACAGATGCCGTCAAACGCTGAACTCCGCCCGGCAGATGGAGGTCGCGATGACGTCACAAACAGCACACAGTGATGGCGCACGTGATCCCATCGCCGAGGTCAAGGTCATTGGTGGTCAGAGCAGATGGACTAACTCCACACTGACTCCCCACAACAGCCGGACACTCCCCACACTGACTCCCCACACTGACTCCCCACAACAGCCGGACACTCCCCACACTGACTCCCCACAACAGCCGGATACTCCCCACACTGACTCCCCACAACAGTCGGACACTCCCCACACTGACTCCCCACAACAGTCGGACACTCTCCACACTGACTCCCCACAACAGTCGGACACTCCCCACACTGACTCCCCACAACAGTCGGACACTCCCCACACTGACTCCCCACAACAGTCGGACACTCTCCACACTGACTCCCCACAACAGTCGGACACTCCCCACACTGACTCCCCACAACAGCCGGACACTCCCCACACTGACTCCCCACAACAGTCGGACACTCCCCACACCGACTCCCCACAACAGCCGGATACTCCCCACACTGACTCCCCACAACAGTCGGACACTCCCCACACTGACTCCCCACAACAGCCGGACACTCCCCACACTGACTCCCCACAACAGCCGGACACTCCCCACACTGACTCCCCACAACAGCCGGACACTCCCCACAACAGCCGGACACTCCCCACACTGACTCCCCACAACAGCCGGACACTCCCCACAACAGCAGGACACTCCCCACACTGACTCCCCACAACAGCCGTACACTCCATACACTGACTCCCCACAACAGCCGGACGCTCCCCACACTGACTCCCACAACACTGACTCCCCACACTGACTCCCCACACTGACTCTCCACAACAGCCAGACACTCCTCACAACAGCCGGATACTCCCCACACTGACTCCCCACAACAGCCGGACACTCCCCACACTGACTCCCCGCAACAGCCGACTGGCTCCATCACTCCCCGCAGCTCGGCTGTCTACCTGACCGGCCCTCACCAGCGACCAACTCCCGCTTTAGGATGGCGATGAACACAAGTTGGGAGGCGCATAAACCACCTTATCGGTCGGCGCCGACGACAGCGGCGGAAGCGATGTCTATGGTAGAGCCCGTCGTAAACCGACCCAGTGCCTGGCCAACCAGCGGCACTGATTACCGGCCGACATGCATGGGTCTGTGGCCACCTCACAATCACAACCCGCCGACAGACACGGCTCTATGGTACATGTCCACCTCACAACCCGCCGACCGACACGGCTATATGGTACATGTCCACCTCACAATCACAACCCGCCGACCGACACGGCTATATGGTACATGTCCACCTCACAACCCGCCGACAGACACGGCTATATGGTACATATCCACCTCACAACCCGCCGGCCGACACGGCTATATGGTACATGGCCACCTCACAATCACAACCCGCCGACCGACACGGCTATATGGTACATGTCCACCTCACAACCCGCCGACAGACACGGCTATATGGTACATGTCCACCTCACAACCCGCCGACCGACACGGCTATATGGTACATGTCCACCTCACAACCCGCCGACCGACACGGCTATATGGTACATGTCCACCTCACAATCACAACCCGCCGACCGACACGGCTATATGGTACATGTCCACCTCACAACCCGCCGACAGACACGGCTATATGGTACATATCCACCTCACAACCCGCCGGCCGACACGGCTATATGGTACATGTCCACCTCACAATCAGACACGGCTTATGGTACATGTCCACTCACAACCCGCCGGCCGACACGGCTATATGGTACATGTCCACCTCACAACCCGCCGGCCGACACGGCTATATGGTACATGTCCACCTCACAATCACAACCCGCCGGCCGACACGGCTATATGGTACATGTCCACCTCACAACCCGCCGGCCGACACGGCTCTATGGTACATGTCCACCTCACAATCACAACCCGCCGGCCGACACGGCTATATGGTACATGTCCACCTCACAACCCGCCGACAGACACGGCTATATGGTACATATCCACCTCACAACCCGCCGGCCGACACGGCTATATGGTACATGTCCACCTCACAACCCGCCGACAGACACGGCTATATGGTACATGTCCACCTCACAACCCGCCGACAGACACGGCTATATGGTACATGTCCACCTCACAACCCCACACAACCCGCCGGCCGACACGGCTATATGGTACATATCCACCTCACAACCCGCCGGCCGACACGGCTATATGGTACATGTCCACCTCACAACCCGCCGGCAGACACGGCTATATGGTACATGTCCACCTCACAACCCGCCGACAGACACGGCTATATGGTACATGTCCACCTCACAACCCGCCGGCCGACACGGCTATATGGTACATGTCATGTCCACCTCACAACCCGCCGGCCGACACGGCTATATGGTACATATCCACCTCACAACCCGCCGGCCGACACGGCTATATGGTACATGTCCACCTCACAACCCGCCGGCCGACACGGCTCTATGGTACATGTCCACCTCACAATCACAACCCGCCGGCCGACACGGCTATATGGTACATGTCCACCTCACAACCCGCCGACAGACACGGCTATATGGTACATGTCCACCTCACAACCCGCCGGCCGACACGGCTATATGGTACATGTCCACCTCACAACCCGCCGACAGACACGGCTATATGGTACATGTCCACCTCACAACCACAACCCGCCGACCGACACAGCTATATGGTACATGTCCACCTCACAATCACAACCCGCCGACAGACACGGCTATATGGTACATGTCCACCTCACAACCACAACCTGCCGGCCGACACGGCTATATGGTACATATCCACCTCACAACCCGCCGGCCGACACGGCTCTATGGTACATGTCCACCTCACAATCACAACCCGCCGGCCGACACGGCTATATGGTACATGTCCACCTCACGACCCGCCGACAGACACGGCTATATGGTACATGTCCACCTCACAACCCGCCGAGAGACACGGCTATATGGTACATGTCCACCTCACAACCCGCCGGCCGACACGGCTATATGGTACATGTCCACCTCACAACCCGCCGAGAGACACGGCTATATGGTACATGTCCACCTCACAACCCGCCGGCCGACACGGCTATATGGTACATATCCACCTCACAATCACAACCCGCCGGCCGACACGGCTATATGGTACATGTCCACCTCACAACCCGCCGGCCGACACGGCTCTATGGTACATGTCCACCTCACAATCACAACCCGCCGGCCGACACGGCTATATGGTACATGTCCACCTCACAACCCGCCGACAGACACGGCTATATGGTACATATCCACCTCACAACCCGCCGGCCGATACGGCTCTATGGTACATGTCCACCTCACAATCACAACCCGCCGGCCGACACGGCTATATGGTACATGTCCACCTCACAACCCGCCGACCGACACGGCTATATGGTACATATCCACCATCACAACCCGCCGGCCGACACGGCTCTATGGTACATGTCCACCTCACAACCCGCCGGCCGACACGGCTCTATGGTACATGTCCACCTCACAACTCACTGCCCAACGTGGCTAAGTAGTCACCTCACAACTCACCGGCAAACGTGGCTAAGTAATCATCTGACAACACACTGGCCGACGTGGCTAAGTAGTCGGGTCTCACACCTCAATGGACAGCATGCATAGCGCTAGGCCAATCTCACAACTCACCAGAAAACGTGGCTAAGTAGTCACCCCACAATCCACCGACCTACCTGAATAAGTAACTACCTCACAATTCACTGGCTGACATGCATAGCGCTAAATCCACCTTACAATTCACTGCCGACGGGGATAAATAATCACCTCACAACTCATCGGACAACATAGCTAAGTAATCACATCAAAATACACCGGCCAACGTGGTTAAGTAGTCACCTCACAACCCACCGGCCAACGTCACAAAGTAATCACATCAAAACACAGCGGCCAACGTCACTAAGTAATCACATCAAAGCACACCGGCCAACATGGTTAAGTAGTCAACGCACAACCCACCGGCCAACGTCACTAAGTAATCACATCAAAACTGAGTAATCACATCAAAACTGAGTAATCATATCAAAACACACCGGCCAACGTGGTTAAACTCACCTCACAACCCGCTGGCCGACTTAGCTATGGGATATATGACTTATTTGCAACTCACTGGCCAACACGACTAGATAGTCACCTCAGAACTCACCGGCCAACATACACAGCCATATAGCCACCGAACCACTCATTGGCCAGCAACATGACATGAGGAATAACGCTATGGCTATTCGACAATTCAGTCGCCGGCATGACTATGTGGTCACCTCTCAAACCACTGGCCTGTGTTGACACTCACAGCCTGCACAGAATTGTGACCATCTTACAACTGCAGGTGGTCAGCACCCACAGTCCTATGGCTCCCCGTCATTGGCCGATCGACTGGCGTATGCCGACGGACGTGCGATGTGTAGGAGGGCGCGAGTCCCACTTCTCACCCGACCAACAGGGGTATCGCATCAAACTGAGGCTGGCACTCACGCGAAATTAAACTCTGACATTCACACTGACACTCAGGCTGACACTCACACTGACACTCACACTCACACTCAGGCTGACACTCACGCGAAATCCCACTCCGACATTCACACTGACACTCAGGCTGACACTCACGCTGAAAATTACGTTAGCACTCACACTGACACTGACACTGACACTGACACTGACACTGACACTCACACTCACATTAACACTCACACTCACACTCAAGCTGACACTCACACTCACACTCAGGCTGACACTTACGCTGACAATTACGTCAGCACTCACACTGACACTCACACACACACTCAGGCTGACACTTACGCTGACAATTACGTCAGCACTCACACTGACACTGACACTCACACTCAGGCTGACACTTACGCTGACAATTACGTCAGCACTCACACTGACACTCACACACACACTCAGGCTGACACTCACGTTAGCACTCAGGCTGACACTCACGCTGACACTCACGCTAACTCTCGCGCGAGATCTGACGCGCCTCCGGCTTCCCGTCGGGAGCACGTCCGGCTGCCCACCGGGGACACGTCCCCAGTGGATTTGCTGTCTGGTCTGCGCTGTCGAGCCGTCGGCAGCGCAGAGACGTCTCCACTCCGGCTATGTGGAGCGCCGGCCGGCAGCCTCACGTGAGACCCGGTGTCGCAGGCGGACGCCTGACGCGCGCTCAGCCTCAGGCGCGCTCAGCCTCAGCTCAGCCTCAGGAAGTGTGCTCTGGTCGATGGCCGGCGAACTGCGGCGCCCACCGACCTGGCGCCTGGCACTCCAATTGGGGGGAGGGGCAGGGGGCTGATGAAGTATAGCAGATCGTTTTACGGCGCCAGAGTGGGTGCGCCATAAACTTCTCGGCGTTCGGGAGCGTTTAAGGAAATGAGGCCGCTGCAGCTGCTGGCAACCAAAGTGGATTGATGCCCCATGAGGTGAACAGCAGTCACGGTCGGCCCATGCCGAAAACGAGTGATTTAGGTGTGAGGTTCTTGTGTGTGTATGTGTGTGTGTGTGTGTGTGTGTGTGTGTGTGTGTGTGTGTGTGTGTGTGTGTGTGTGTGTGTGTGTGTGCGTGTGGGTGTGTGTGTGTGTGCGCGCGCGCTAGGTTCATACATGGAAATTTACCCCTGTGAACATGCTCTCGTAGCAGCATGTTCGTATAATCACTGATTTGTGGTAGACTTGACTGGCATAACTAGAGATCCAAGTGCGACGTGCATTGAACTGCATCGAATGAACTGCATCGAATGAACTGCATCGAATTGCATGATCTCCTGTCTCCGATGCATCTCGAGGAGCCCCGAGACACCAGGCATCATCTCCGTCCCACATTGGAGGCACCTCAGAACTTCCGACATTTGGAGGACTACCTCAGCACCGGACTCGATCCTTCCCCCGATTCCCCGCCGCCCGCATCTTGGTGGTGTTGAGTTTTGCCGGCCTGCCACCGTGTTGGTGATCTCGCCGCTGCCAGCACCATCTCGGCACCGCACCGGAGCCAACTCGGGATAATCCGCGGCGCTGGAGCCCCCCCCCCCCCCCGCGTCACCGGATCTCCATCGTTGCCGCGGTCAGCCGTCGCCCTCATCTCCACTCGCGCCGTATTGGTCCAATTCGCCGTGACGGCCGGACCGGCAGACTGCCTCCCCCGTCTCGGTGCGGGATGGACTGCTCCGCGCGTAAAGCGACGCCGTCGCAGCGTAGCGGCGCCGCCAGCCACGTGTCATGTCGCCAGTGCAGTGGAGGGCCAGCGCTGCCACCGCGGCACGTGCACTACGGCGTAATTACCACCTGAATCGATGCCAAGGACGGCGATAAGAGAACGCCGGCACTAAATCATTGATATCACTGTCTCCTTCGGCTGGCGTTTGGATGGCTCGAGGGGCGGCCCCGGGCTAGATAAGCCCGGCGGACATGGTTGACAGGTTATGGGTGTTGTGACAGGAACGCTGTTGTGGTCGTGTAAAGTCGCGTGCGGCGCAGTCGCCGGCGACAGGTGTTGACAGCTGGCGTCGCAGCGACGAGCCACTGCCTGCGAGATGGTCGGCGAAGCCGGCGTTCGGCGAGGTCGGTATACATTGACAACAGTGCTGACAGGCCCAAGTCATGGGCGCAAGACCGCGACGGACTACTTGGAAGAGCTGATGTTGTTCGAGTTCGGTCTCCAGGACCCACAGCTGGTCCGTTGCCAGGAAGCTGGGCAATCTCGTCTTCTCTGTACGCATGGCAGCCCAACAGGTCCAAATAGGCATTCGGCGGTGACCGACTCATGACTTATCCAATGGCATTGCTCGGGGTACGTCATGCAAAGCAATACGGAAATATAACTACCCTATGTGCATGCAGCTGGCATCATTGAAGCAAATTCAACTGAACGGAAACCGTTTGTCAGTCGTTCTGGTTTTTGTTCACACTGGTGAGGAGAGAAAGAGAGAGAGAGAGAGAGATAGAAAGCTTCAGTGACATTTGTAACTGCGAAATATAAACGAACATTGTAATGTGGGCGTGTACAGACCACCGGGGGGCTCATGGTCGTCTCGCTACTAATCAGAACCCTGTGGCACACGTTGCATTCGCCCATCATTGCCTGAGAAATGCTTACATGTGACCAAACATTGCTTATCGGTGTGATAATTGCCACATGGTCACTTTGCGTACCTTATATAAGAAGGAATTCATGCTACCTTGTAAATGGACTGTATGCGACTGCAGACTCAGTCGAATAGGGAATGTTTGGGACAGAGCTAATATATTGGTTTTTCATTAGTTATGTGATGTCGAATCGAATACAGTAGGATTTCTAAATTTGCCACGAAACCATGAAGCTGACAATATTGGTGAAGGCCTTCAAGCTCAATGTTGAGCCAACAGCATAAACATGCATGTATGTCTTTGCTTGTTTTGGGAAACATCTCTGATATGAACATATATGTTAATGATCTGGACAACAAATGCAACACTATCAACAAATGATATGATAAAGCAGACCACATCATCAAAACGTAGCAGTTATGCAGCTCGTAGCAATGGAAATTATGTCACGATATACTTGTGTATCATAATCCGTATTGGGGATTATAAGCATAATACTCATACACAAAAAAAAAGTTTGGAAACGAAGCATGGATACTACTTCATAAACACAAATCAAGAAGCACGATGTTGACATCTCCTGTGGAAGAATGTTTATTAAGAGTTCAGAAATTGGTGCATTCCATCCTATCAGGATAGTTAGTTATCTGAAGGTCGGCTGAATTACTTCGACTTCTTGCATATTGCTATCAGCTTGGTGTTTTCGCGATTCATTTGTGTTATCCTTATTGATGTATTTATTTATTTCACAATACATGCCCTCCACGTGCAGTGGCTGTTGCGGACAGTCTGCAATCCTTGTATTGAGCACTGCAAAATCGTCCCTTTCTGTCATATCCAGTATTTCGCAGACTGACCGATCGTTTCGAGATTCATCGCTATTTGAGGAAATATAAACAATAGAAATATGCGACTGTACAGACGTCATATCAGGAGCACGGCATGAGTGGTTGGCCAGGCAACGTCAGCCGGCAACATCAGCAGACTGGGCAACGTCAGCCGACAACATCAGCAGACTGGGCAACGTCAGCCGGCAACATCAGCAGACTGGGCAACATCAGCCGGCAGCAACACCGAAACAGTGCAACAGTCGCTGCGAGTACGACAGGTAGCGCGAGACTATCTTTCCACTTCGTATGTCGAAATATTCCAGTGCAGATGTTCGCGAAGGTTCACTTTGTTTGGCCCACAAAGTCGAGCTTATGCACCTATTTAACAACATTATGATACCTTTGCGCTTATTTATCTTTGTTATTTCTACTTATGTATCACTTCACTTACCACCAAGTATCACTTATGAGTCTAGTCCAGTAATTTTCCAGACGTCCATTAACCCATCATAGTCTGTGCACCCTGTAATTGAGGGATAATTTGGAGGTCCAAAAATAAGAAGCCGGTATTTTCGTCCCCTCCGCCCATTGAAACTTGTTGAGGACGACGTAAAAGGCGTGGAAATGCGTCACTTTAACATGCGCATCAACAGTTGGGGAAATAGCAGACCCCAGCACGTCCTCAACTCCAAACGCGGTCAGCTAATACGGCTGGCCGATTACCAGCGCTGCATGACCGATGTAATCAATACGCCTCTAAACTCCAATAACTAACTAGCGGCTGGCTGTTTCCATCTCCGCCTACAGCTTCCATCGGCGTCATTATCGGCCCACTCGGCCGTCGACTGCTGCTGCCAGCTGCCTGACTGGCAGAGCGCCGCCCTCCATCATTGCTCCAGCGAACATGGCAGTGTGACAAACTAATCTATGCCCGTTCAACCCGCGTAATATCAAATATGTCACGGCGCCTCAGGGGAGCCAGACACGCCCCGGGACGAGATGCGGTAATCGTGTGCCGCCCCCCGTTCTCCCCCTGCGCGGCACGTGCCAAATAACGCCCCCGTTTGGGGCTCTCCGGGCCGGAACAGCGGAATCCTCTTAGGCGACTTTCCATAGCGTTGCCGGCGCTGATTGTGTTATTAGTCGAACAACGTGGCAGCAACTATGGCATGCGTCTGTCGCAGTATTTCCGGAGGCGCGCGTCTTCAGCAGACTCGCTCGTATCGCGATGGAGCGTCCCGCATTCATCAACTGATTGACTATCTGAGAAAGCTTTCGCAATCACACACACATATTTGCGTCCCTTATATACGCGTGTCCTATCATGCTGCATCATCCTAAAGTCTGAAAATGTAATGTTTTTCCGATGAAATCCAATTCATTTGGCGAAACAGTGATGTCACTATTTTTGTCACAACACATACAACTATCACATAAGCGTCACATTACAATTTCCCAGTGACGATATTTTTTTGGGGCTTTTTAAGGTCCAATCGAGACTTTATGTAGTGATGTCGGGAAGTTGTATGGGATGCGTGAATATTATGGGATTGCATGAACTTCAGCCGCCCTTCTTTCATTCCATGCTGACACAACAATCTAGATGTTTGTCTAGCCACAATTAAGAAAAGTGCACGTGCGGAAAATTGAACACTGTACCATATATGCCAACAATATTGTCAGCGTTAATACGATATTTTAATTTGGTTCCAACAGTACCTCTACTCCTTGTAACATATAAACCACATCAGCTTAATAAGGGGAAGTTGAGCAGAATAAAGGGATATGTGCAGGGAAGTAATAAAGAGTCCCGGGCAATAACAGAGGCGAGCATATGGGGTTTACAAAAGAATTACCAAGGTACATAGTGGAGTATCTAAGAGAAATTATGGAGAGCTCACAAGACCAACCCTCCTTTTAAGCTCCGTCAACTTTTCAAAGTGAATCCGCAAAACATCCTGTGGAAAAAGTAATGGTAACTACATGGGAGAAGTATTTGTGCATTTGGGAGATCATGTGAGGAACAGTATAGGAATTTAGAACCACATGTTGCTATAATTAGTGGGGAATAATTGGAGAGTTCTTGGCAAGGTACTCTGAGGAGTTGAGGGAGTAAAATCATGGGAAAGATGTATTCGCAGTCTCTATACAGCTCACAAGAACGAGTTAGTTTTCTTTCAGTGAGGGTCGCAAAGTACAGGCATGTTCAGCTCAATGGGACGACATGCTCATCTGCTTCAGCCGGAGTTCAGTGCACCTTAACACCGAGACTGATAGCTAGATCCGTGTCGCCAGCGTAACATATCCGACACTGTTTGGTGGAAGCGATACACGCCCGGCAATTGACGCACTACGCTGTATTTGCGTGAACGGCCAAGACTGATCGAGGCGCACTGAAGCCGCAACAGCTAGCAAACTAATTAACACTACGCTGGATACACAGGAGCTCAGCCAGGTCGTTCCCAAGATGGCTAACTCAATGTTATCCAATGGAAATTTCCAGCATCAGGCAGCTTTCAATGATTAAATGAGGAAACCTGTCCTCCAAGAGAGGGTGGGTGTACCCGTAGCTGTTCCACATGCTCGAACCTCCTGGGTAAGACTGCACAAACAGTGCAGCTGGCGTTTTTATTTATTTAAATGTCCACCACCCAAGATCAGGTGACCAGGAGCGCCCCTCCCCTTACCCAACGACCGCAAGCACCTTACATTAACACCATAAAATAAGCAGTAAAGTCGCGGCACTCCCAGCTAAGAGATGGAAAACAAATAAACAAGCATACAAAGCATCGGGCATTAGAGCAGCAAAACTAATAATAAAGAATGCTGTTAGTAGTCATACCCAAAGGAGGCATATGACTGACCCTGGATCCATCCCAACAAAAATTATGGTCTAAGCTATAATGTCAGCAGCTGGTTTGTGGCCGGATGGTGGTGAGCACTCCTGATTTGTAATGATTTGTTTACCTTTGGCTCCTCCCACAACTCCATCCAGCTAAGCATGGGCTTGTTGCTGGCTGGACGTTCCTCCTGGATACAAGCGCAGTGCCGCCGGGTGTGTCAGTCCTACTGGGTGCAGTGCCAACAGTCTGTTCCTCAGCTGCCGTCGGCCAGCCGCGCCCCGTGTCAGCTCCGCCGGCTTTGGGTCTTGTCTCGGCCATCAGCACGTGCCGGCATCACAGACGATCCGGCGACGACGGATCCGCTCCGTCTGTTTACACGGAGCTTAGGCCGTGATCGATCCGGGATCACGGCCGCGGCCCGCACGACATGAACCGACGTCAGCAGAGCCCTGGTGATCCGGGATCACGGCCGCGGCCCGCACGACATGAACCGACGTCAGCAGAGCCCTGGTGATCCGGGATCACAGCCGTGGGTCGCATGACGCAAGCAGACGTCAGCTGAGTGTCGGTCACCATCGCTCCGGAACACGGAGACCCGCAATCAGTCGGGAGCGGTGCCATGGGGCGGCGGCCTGGCGCGATTGATTTATGTGGCATATACCAATCACATCGGCAGATGGTTGCTGCTTTTAAGCGAGCTGTGTGTTTTGTTGGGAGTTTGGCATGAGATCAAACGCTAACATAACTTGCAAACCCACGTATTTTCCGCAGCGTGTTACGATATGTCCCTCTTAGTTAGTGCTCCCGTTCACTATGTTGCCCGGCATTCACATCAGAAATTGGCTACTGCTACTGGAATATCTGCATTACTCGCCATTTTCGTAGGTCCAACTCCCTCGAGAAGGTTTCAGATGAATGCAGAATCCAGTGTGCTGCATGATGGTACATTTTGAACTATGATATGTGGCAGAGAAATCAAAATCATAAGTTTGCTCAAAACAAAGTTTTAGAAAGTTTTGCTCAGGTCCAACTTGTACTGAATTCAAGCATGCATTGAGCCTGATGAAACCCCATGGGTACTGAAGAAAGTTGAGCAAGTTAGGCCAGATTACCTGTTAATGTCTGTCTTACGTTTATGTTTGAAACAAGCAAACCAGGCTGCTGGACGCATTCCAAGAGACAGACGAGCACATTTTAAATTGCTTTGAAATGTTTTACTCGACATTCATTTTATCTCCGCACATTTCGCAACCCAATACAATAACTGCAATAATTCAGTCATCGTGGGTGAAGTGTCAAAGCGCGAACATGATCCAACATAAATGAGGTAGACGGAGAAAATTATACCGACCGGAGTCGCATAAATCACGGTACGCAACTTTCAGAGACTGAAGCGATTGTTGCGTGACTCTAGGGGCCGGCTTTGCGAGGCTATGAATGCCTTGCGCAAGTATTATAGCCTGAGAAACTGCACCAAGACTGACTGACTAAATAGTCAGTCTACTAGACAATACTGTCTAGTAGACACAGTGGGATACTTTGAGACGTTCGCCTCACTCGTGGTAAAATGGGATGGATTATACATTTCACATCTTCACATAGTTTTTAATCTTTCAGCCGTCTGCCACATTTTGATATATTTGGGGCATTTTTAATGCTGGACATACACCGGAGTTGTCAACCCTGCTTCACAGCAGTATATTCACCTGAGGCGACGTTTTCGATGGGTTGAGCCTGTGTTCCGAGTTATACAAGCACATTCTCAGCAGTATTTTCGGCACGAGCGTAAAATCTGGATGAGTGCTGCATAAACTCTGTAACAGCTTAATCTCCTACAGGAATTCGTGGACACGTGATGCTATAGCAGAGCGGCATGCGAATGCTCATGCGTAAGTGGAAAGTAAACCGAGGTATCGAGTAAGCTACTCACTTAATCTCATGACGCATTATGAGCCACCACTAGTCACACGATGAAGGTACATGCTGGCTATAATAGTAAGCCGTAAAGCCATTTGTAAGCTAGTTAACTTCACTCAATCGACTGCATTCATACATTAGCGAGGCCAATGGAGTGGTAAATATAATTATTTGAGACCAAGACGGACACAATCAACACATAATCAATGCGTACTATGGCACAATCAGCGGGCGAAGACTCCTGCGCAGTGATATGTATTCAGCGTATTCACCGCCCTGAATGTGTTATACCGTTACAATAGGTGTAATCTGCATGGCCTCAATGTTACAGCCGGATGCACGAGTATGCGTCTTGTGATTTCGACTCCGTTTGGCAAATCATACCACTCTACACTTCACCGGATAGAACGTAGCACGCAACACACACACCACACCGCCATACGCACGTATTCCCGTTCCTCTAAAAGCGCGAAAGTTGCTTCCGGAACTTCCCCATTCAGCCGACTGCCGCCGGCGGCGGTGGCGTGCACGAAGTTCTGCGCCGAGCCGATGCCGGCCCGGCGGCGGCAGTCGGCGGGTCAGCGGGTCGGATCACCCGCTCGCGCTCGGATCAGCGGCGGCCGCCGGCGGACCGCCGCCTGTTTGTCGTCAGAACAGCGCGGGTCGCGTGCTCCGAACGCCGCGCACTGATTGGTCGCCTGCGGCTGCGGCGGGCCGGCCGCGAACAGCCGCCCATTAGCCGGCTGGCGGGATTAGAGCGCCGGCGGCGGCCGCCGCTGCGTGCCCCAGTTGCCGGCTACGCGGCCGGGTCGCAGGCAGAGCAGATGCCAGACGGTGGCGTCGGAGCTGTGGACGTCGGCGTCGGTGAGTGCGTCCGGGGCTGCTGGCCGGCGGCGGCGTCAACATGTCGGGGGAGATCAGCTGGCGGGTGTCGGTTGGAGCTGGTGACCGGGAGTGGCGGCACCAGGTCAGATAAGATCAGCTGGCGGGCGTTGCTCGGAGCTGCTGGCCGGCGGCAGTGTCAACATGTCGGAGATCAGCTGGCGGGCGTTGCTCGGAGCTGCTGGCCGGCGGCAGCGTCAACATGTCGGAGATCAGCTGGCGGGTGTCGGTTGGAGCTGGTGGCCGGCAACAGCGTCGACATCTCGGGGGAGATCAGCTAGCGGACGTCGCCAGAAGAAGGTCGAGGACGAGCTCTCGAAGCCTGGCAGAATGTTTCACATGTTTACGGTGCTGCATGTGAATGGACGACGTAGCGACCCGCCTGCTTCCATGGAGAAATTCCGCAGCGACCGTCTCCCGGGAACTTATTTTATGTTATCTTCGCCTGGGCTCTGAGTCTGCGGTTGCTGCACGTTCAGAGATAAGCTGTGTTGGGACCTTACGTTGAGATGCGCATCTGGTAATGTGATGAACATGGCAAGTCAGCTTGAAGGCCGGCGAAATATCACCGAAAACCGTTCCTTTGCACCGTGTTTATTGTTGCACTGGCACGCTATGTCATACTATAACTTCTTCATCTTGACAGGAGGCTATGTCCCACTCCAGTGAAGCATTCACACATAACGTGTGTAAGCTTGTCGACGTTTCCGGGTATACGTAGTTGTATAACTACACTTGGCATGGTTACGATTGTCGGCTCGAAATTTTTCTGGTGAAAATAATTTCACAAAGAGTAGCCTCACATCATACCAAAGAGTCGAGACACTTACAATGCAAGCGTAGGCTTTCTATACAAATGCACGAATCCCGAAGTGTGGAAGGGCGTGTCCGGAAGTAAAACCATTTTCAGCTCATGTCTGATCGTGTGGTACAATTTATTTGGATTTTCTGGCGTTTAGGCATGAGAGATTATCCGCCCATAGAAAAACGTCACGATTCAGTGGCCTGACACGAGCTAGTCATTTACTTACTGACAAAACATCGGGACATGATCTGTCGCTGAACATGCCATCGGTGATATACTGACGCAAGCCATTGCCAGGTGGTCGGAACAAGACCACTTCTCTATTCACGCATGTACGATTTTCGACCATATCATCTGCGGCTAGTCCATGCTATACGTTTCAACATGTGTACAAAGAGCATTGAGACGAGGTATGAGCCGAATTCGGCCTGACGTGTCTCTGCGATCCTATTAGGCTGGAACTATACTCTTGACTCCTGGCGTGCTCACGAACTACAGGGAGCATGTCAAATTTGCAAATTATATTATAAACGCTGTATAAGTTATCTCAGGCAGGCGCTGAAAAAAACTGCATAAAATAATCGCACTATGAGAGTTTATATTCATACATGATTGTGGCGTGGAATTGACTGTGGCGTGGAACCTTCTTGTGATGTGTAAGTGACTGGCGCGGTAGTGTGGTGTGGTGTGGAAGTAAGACTCGGTACGTGTAGTATGGAAGCGACTGTGGCGCTGTACCCCCGTGTGGTATGGAGGTGACTGTGGCGCTGTACCCCCGTGTGGTGTGGAGGTGACTGTGGCGCTGTACCCCCGTGTGGTATGGAGGTGACTGTGGCGCTGTACCCCCGTGTGGTATGGAGGTGACTGTGGCGCTGTACCCCCGTGTGGTATGGAGGTGACTGTGGCGCTGTACCCCCGTGTGGTATGGAGGTGACTGTGGCGCTGTACCCCCGTGTGGTATGGAGGTGACTGTGGCGCTGTACCCCCGTGTGGTGTGGAAGCGACTGGCGCTATACCCCCGTGTAGTGTGGGGGTGACTGGGGGCCGTTAGGTTTAAGTGGGCCGGCCCGGGCCGCCCCCCGGCCATAACCAGCGCCGTTTCCGGAGCTGATGAATTGGGTGGCCGGGCCGCCGTCAATGTCGGCACGCATAGCACCTCGTGTCGCGTCGGTGGCGACGACCGACACCAGTCTAGAGTGGCCGGTGTTTCATAGCCGGACCAGAGTGCTGGTGGTCTAACATTGGACCGGAGTGCTGATGGTCTGACATTGGACCGGAGTGTTGATGGTCTGACATTGGACCGGAGTGCTGGTGGTCTGACATTGGACCAGAGTGGCTTATGATCCATGTTATGGATGGCTGGTGGTCAATAACCGGGCCGGAATGCCGGTGGTCCACTACCAGTCCGGAGCGGCTGATGGTCCACAACCGGACCAGAATGGTGGTGCTCTGTCATGAGACCGGAGTGGGTGGTCGTCGGCTCCGATCCGGAGGGACCTGTGGTCCATAGACTAGACCAGGATGGTGGTAGACTGTTCCGAGACTGTAGCGGGTGACGGTCCATCATCAGCTCTGATGGTCTGATGGTCTGATGGTCAGCTCTGATGGTCTGATGGTCTGATGGTCAGCTCTGATGGTCTGATGGTCTGATGGTCAGCTCTGATGGTCTGATGGTCTGATGGTCAGCTCTGATGGTCTGATGGTCTGATGGTCAGCTCTGATGGCTGGTGGTCCATAACCGGATCAGAGTGGCTGTTGGCTCGACACCAGCCCAGAGTGGTTGATTGCCCCGGTGGTTGTCGCTAGATCGGAGTGGATAGTGGTCCGTCATTTACCCGGAGTGATTGATGGTCTGTCGCCAGATCGGAGTGGCAGGTGGTTCATCACTGAACACATGTGGCTTTCTTCCCCCCGAAGCCGAATATATGCTGCAGCTTCCCACAAATACGCTTAGGTAGCAAAGCACTGACTAATCAAACTAAATGTGAGTTGTCCTTTGTCTGGAGGCAGCGAAGGGGGCTGACCGTAGGAGGTCGACAGCTTTGGAAAGTGATATGTACGTTGTGTTGTGGTTGTCACTTACATGCAAATCCAGCATAGTTGGTAACTTCACCGCAAAGCCAACAGCTAACGATTCCAGATAACCCACATGCTTGTTTGCGGAGGTTTCAGCCGAACGCGCAGTTCAGATTAAAGGTGGACAGCGGAGAAAAGCTACAGTGGTATGCTGTACCGCAGTACAAAACTGCTCGGCGGTACAGCATCATTCTGGGTGGCTTCGGCCAGGTATGACTGCAATGCTGAATCAAACTGCAAAAGTATTATTGTGTCAGAAGCATGCCCTGAGTTAAAATGACAGAGGTGTACGAAGGCAGAACGGTCCAACTCTCCAGTTGAATACTGCTTTTACATGCAATTAGAATATTGCTGCATTGATCATGCGGCTATTCAGTAATCGGATGGGATTTGAGTCTACCTAGTTGCTGGATGCTCTCCTATCCCAGCATTATGGTGCGATGTTTGAAACGGTGTCATTTTCCTTCCCTTTAGCATTTCAAGTTTCTTGGCATGGCAATTAAATATTTTCGCCGTCTACGGAGGAAATTATTTCATTTCCGAAACGGTTGGTACTTCCAACGTCAAAACTCATTAATGCAAGAATGTGCCGATCGATAGTACCTCCAAGGAGACGATGGGTGTGCCGATCGCTAGTAATCCGTCATGAATCAAAAGGACCCACTGCTTTCTAATCCGCTGTTGATGCTTAGTATTTCACATTGCCTTCAAGTATATTTTATTGGGTAAGCTTATCACTAGAATGGTTGCAGAACAGCGGGAAACAATATACTTGGTTTGTTAAAGCGCAAATTATTGTTCAAGCCTACGCCACGGTTTCACAATATCATGCCAAGTCCATTCACCTATCATATGGATGCAGTGCCCTCCCATCAACTCCGATCAAGCAAGATAGGGTATAATTAATGATATAGCCACTTGATCAGCTACGCACTTAGCACAATCGTCTCCGCTATATGGGTATATTTCATATCAAGATGAAGATGGACAAACAATACAACATAAATAAATACCGTATGATAACAGTATGCAACAATTGTCTTTGAGTTTCAGTAATTAAGCAAGCGCATTTACATGAAGTGAATAGTGGTGCAGTGAACCGCAAAGCGAATGGAATGCTTAAATCCCAAGAAATGGCTCAATGGGGGATTGTTAACATTGCAAATGAATTGTGGATAGAAAGGTACCGACCACTTTCGTCCACCATTCCAGACAACCGACACCGCGAAAAACAAGTACATGAGAAGGAAGTCAAGTCTCGTGTCAGTTGGCATAGTGTTTCTACATAAAAATGGCAGTACATGGTTCACGATGCATTTCCACCTGAACCACTGTTTCTTTTCCATGTGGCATTTCTCCGCCTGCCGAAATGATGGGTGATCACAATGGCCTTACCGTTATGGAGCCAACTAAACCCGAACAAATTCATGTTTTCGTGCATTGTTTGTAAGCAGTCATTGGCGCCATGATCTGTGTCACCATCCATGGTGAAAGGCAGCTGAATCATAGGACCATTTCGGCGCTACAATTCCTTTCAGCGACGTACTATAAGTCAGGTGGCAGCTCGGAGTAGCATTTGCCATCTGCTATCACCCCGCAGTAAACAGAGAGCTCGAATTTGACATAGAGCTCCGTTGCAGCTCCGAGGCTAACGGAGCTCTGCATGCATAGAAATGCATCGTGAACTATGCACTGTCTACCCTACCCTATGGTCATTGGATCCGGCTGAAGACCTACTATGAAACTGACCTGCTGCTTGTGAAAGGTCTACGCCAGCAGTCGCCGAACATACGACTAGCTGACCGTCAACAGTGCCAGGCGTCGGGGTTCAGATATTGAACAACGACGCCAATAGCCATTCATCAGGGTGCCCTGGGCAGGCGGCGAGCCCGCTCTCGAGTAACGGTATTAGAAGCTGGAGATCACTCACCAAGCCAGAGGTGTTCCCGGTCCAGAAATCTCCTGACTTAATAGGAAAAATGGCAAGATAGCATTAGCAGGATACCTAAACAGGGCCGGGGTAAGATCGGACACCCGAACTCACCCGAGATCCCCTGCCATCACGGGTTTTATGTATGCCCTTGCGCATTATTCACCACAACGTATTACAGTTTCCTTCACAAATCCTTCACACTCTTGGTCCAAGCAGGTCCCAACATCCGCATGGGCTCGCATGCACTCGGCGCAAACGAGATGCATAGTAGTTGTATTTTCTGCGAACAGATAACCATTCATAAACTGGTGCGGATAAACAAGAAGATTAGCCAGTCCTGGTTAGCATGCATTTGTCAACAGTTTCTGTGAATTGTTGCTCTAATTTGCGGTCTTCTCTTCTCGGTCTAGTGGTCGGTTAGAGGTTTGCACACAACCCAATGCAGGGTGGAGCATCAGACGCTCCGTTGAAAGGGGAGTGACAACCCCCCGTGTCAGATGGTGCGCTGAATATCGGGTAATCCAGTGCACACAACAGCAACACCAGTGGTCGG
This sequence comes from Imbricaverruca yamaguchii, assembly GCA_034440575.1. Classification (NCBI taxonomy): domain Eukaryota; kingdom Metazoa; phylum Arthropoda; class Thecostraca; family Neoverrucidae; genus Imbricaverruca; species Imbricaverruca yamaguchii. The sequence continues at coordinate 535,509 of JAOTOL010001519.1, forward strand.
TGGAATATCTGACACACAAGATAAGCTTCCAACGTCCCACATGCAAGTGGTCAAAGCACGTAACTGAACCAATAGCGGGCGGTGGATCATCAGACACCACAAGGGTCTGATAATCCACAATTTGGAACGTCCCACATGCCAGTGGACGGCCGGCAACCAGCGACACCAGAGGAGGTGAAGTTCACAGCATACCTGTGCAAGGCGTCGAGCATACCAGTGCACGACGAGGACACCTCCGGCTACTTAGGAGACGAAGCGACACTCTGGGTGGACAGCAGGTACTTTCGTCACTGAATGCACGGAAGAAAACTGGCCTAATTGATTTCCCGTGGGGACGGCTGTACGTTTCGCTGGTTGTTTTTGTCCCACGTGAGGACACGCCCAGTGTTTATGTCCGCAGGTGGCCGGTCTGTTGACGCCAGTAGTATCGCCAGCCGGCAGACACGAGAGGCAGCACTTCAACTGTCGCCGGGCGCCGTGTAATCCGTTTTCCACCTCCTGATGACTACCTGTTGGCGCTTTCGTTCCACATCAAAGCCGCCGGCGCTGTTGACAGCCGGCGCAGATGAGGTTCGCCGAGTGCTGACGACGTGGCTCTCTTCGGCGTCGGCATAGTGCAGATGAGGTTCGCAGACTGCTGACGGCGTGGCTCGCTTCGGCGCCAGCGAGATGCATGCAGTCGTGCCGCAAGGTCATCATGTAGAATGCTGACTTGGACCTAGTGTCGTGATGTGATGAACACACGTCATTTGATGAAGGTATTTGGTTGATATAATGGCAGTGTGCCTATTGGGAAAAAATCTCCTTTGTGCAATCATCCTCGTGTCTGGAAACTGATGATGGAAATTCTTTCGATCATCCCATTTGGTTTTTCATTACAATGCAACGACATTCGCGCTCCCATTCAGGATCGATTGACAGATCGGTGACATTTTAGCGGGATGGAAATGAATCATGTATTTATGGTAGCCCGGTGGTGTTAGAAGCAAATGTACTGCTTACTTGTTCATTTATTTTTCGATATTATGTTTCATCCAGAATCCCGTAGGCAACCCAAAAGTGAACAAATTGATTGCACTATAATTGCATGCTACGACGAACGCGTGACTAAGTTCGTTCTTTTGTAATTTATTTTTATTGTAGTTTTAAATTATCATTTAGTATTCGTTAGGGGTCGCAAATGGCGTGGGGTGGGTCGCTAACACGGCAAATGGTCGATAGCGGCCCTGTCCGACTGGCCTGGAGGTTTCTTGGGACTTAGGGAGCTGTCAGCGGGACAGTCAGCTTGCTCGCGTCGGCACGCCCCGGTCAGCGACGCAGTCGGCTGCACCAACTGCTTCACGATTCAGGAGAGGCTCTCGTTGCTCGCACTTCTGCCGGCCGTTTTTCATCACATCGGCGTGTCAGGCCAGCACGTGACGTCAGACTACGTCTAGTGAGCGCGACACGAGTCAGACTGCAGGCACCACGGGTGATGCTCAGTGCATGTCCAGCATGCCACGGGTGATGTTGAGTGCATGTCCAGCATGCCACGGGTGATGTTGAGTGCATGTCCAGCATGCCACGGGTGATGCTCAGTGCATGTCCAGCATGCCACGGGTGATGCTCAGTGCATGTCCAGCATGCCACGGGTGATGTTGAGTGCATGTCCAGCATGCCACGGGTGATGCTCAGTGCATGTCCAGCATGCCACGGGTGATGTTGAGTGCATGTCCAGCATGCCACGGGTGATGTTGAGTGCATGTCCAGCATGCCACGGGTGATGCTCAGTGCATGTCCAGCATGCCACGGGTGATGCTCAGTGCATGTCCAGCATGCCACGGGTGATGCTCAGTGCATGTCCAGCATGCCACGGGTGATGCTCAGTGCATGTCCAGCATGCCACGGGTGATGCTCAGTGCATGTCCAGCATGCCACGAGTGATACTCAGTGCATGTCCAGCATGCCACGGGTGATGCTCAGTGCATGTCCAGCATGCCACGGGTGATGCTCAGTGCATGTCCAGCATGCCACGGGTGATACTCAGTGCATGTCCAGCATGCCACGGGTGATACTCAGTGCATGTCCAGCATGCCACGGGTGATGTTCAGTGCATGTCCGCATGCCACGGTGTATCAGTGCATGTCCAGCATGCCACGGGTGATACTCAGTGCATGTCCAGCATGCCACGGGTGATGCTCAGTGTATGTCCAGCATGCCACGGGTGATGCTCAGTGCATGTCCAGCATGCCGGCGCTGAGAACCATGAGTAGCAGGTGCTCATTATTCCGAACCCAGATCATCCGACAGTAAGTCTGGTAAATGTTTCATGGTGTGGCAGCTACAAAAATCAGCACCAACGGAAACACTTCCGTGCCATGACATTTTTCTGGTACAAGTCACGCACAGTCGCAGTGAAGAAATGACGACGTCAGAGGCCGGATATAGTGACAGTTTTGGTGGCGAAACACCAGCAGCACCAAAATACTGGGAAAGGGGCAAACGCGCGCAGAAAATGGCCATTAAATAGAATGGTGCAATGGCGAGTTCTGGTGATCAAACAAAGCCACCACAGATTACGTTTGTACTATATGTTATCAGGGAATAGTGAGCAATAGTGAAGTCGGAAATACACTCAGCTCGGCGGCTGGTATTATCTGTCATTTCAGGATGCCATGGTCACAGAATACGTTGAAGGTATTGATGAAATACCGTAAATGTTAGCTGCCGAATTGTAATTTACTTGGTGAAGTTTATTTTCGCTCAGTATGCCTCTAATTAGGTGTCTACCGCACCTTCGAGTGCATCATTGCATCATCAACTTTAATTTACCTCACACGAATATCTTAACATGGGGCCAAGCATATGAAGTCACCCTTCCCACTCCCAAATATTGGAAGCCTCATAGGTAGCGCATACATTTCCTCCTAAAAATGGCGGTAATTACGGGCCCGGGAGAAGCCCAAGAGAATCAATTCCCGTGCGTATGGCACAAAGGTTTCTCAAAGCCACCGGGTTCGATCGCCATGCCTTTGAGACACAAATAGCTTGCGTGCTGCAATATTGAACATCGAATCCTTTCACTGATGGCTCTATTTGATCTTTTAATTTTGATTTTCAATAGCACATCCGTAATATTTGCTTCGAAATACGCACATTTTTTCCGTAAAGAAACGGGTTTCTGGCGGAGCTTCATCGTCAGCGGTCCGGGCGTGGCTGAGGGCCACAGCCATCAATCGTCAGTCCCCGACTGTGACATGTCAACACGTGACCTGCGCGTCACCAAGCTGAACAGCGTCAGCCGTCGGCCCTAGGTCAGCTGTTGACCATATGCAAGCTGCCGGCCCTGCGTCAGCTGATGGCCCTACGTCAGGTGCCGGCCCTACGTCAGCTGTCGGCCCTACATCAGGTGCCGGCCCTACGCCGGCTGTCGGCCCTATGTCAGCTGCCGGCCCTACGTCAGGTGCCGGCTGTCGGCCCTATGTCAGCTGCCGGCCCTACGTCAGGTGCCGGCCCTATGTCAGCTGCTGGCCCTACGTCAGGTGCCGGTCCTACGCCGGCTGTCCGCCCTATGTCAGCTGCCGACCCTACGTCAGCTGCCGACTGAGCGGTTGCATGCAGCATGAGCTGAGCACGATGGCTGTGAGACAAAGGGCGTCTCGACATTTGTGCTACCCGACAGTTCTGTGTCGTGCTTTAGGTTTGACGTACGTACACTCACTTTGACAGATGAGTCCGATGTCGGCAAAATAGTGTAGACAACTTCGGCTGAACAAGGTTGCCTTTCGCGGCAAGCATGCCAAAATATGCAACGCAATTCCCACAACCGAGCTTCTCCCCGAATGAGGAACACATATCCAGAGATTGAATATACTGTGCCGAGACGTCGGAATCGATTTTGTTCATTTCTGAAATTCACACACTTTCTGCCCGAGTTGGACGCATTTGGACGCACGTCTTCACGAGCTGCCAAGATAACGCAGTTGTGGTCGTCGCATCGCGGTGTAGTGGCTGGTCATGTGGACGCAGGCAGGGATCCTGGCCTGTCGGGCAAGGCAAGGACAGGACGATGATCCTGTGTCTGTGGCTCGCCTCTCGCTCTCGCTCGTCCAGCCCCATCAGGTGTTGCAAATGTGCGATGCGATGCGATGCACGCAGGAATCGAAGTGCAATCTATGGACAGACGTGCCCTTGGATGCGAGAATCAACAACGTCGTCTTGCATCCAGAATCGAGGTCACGCAGACCAAATACGCCCGGCAGCTCGGTGAACATTTAGTGTCGACAGCTCGAGCTGACAGAGCTGTCTCAATACAGCTTGGCGATGCCGCTGAATTTGCGTCCACAGCTGTTCAAAGTACGCTCCTGCCGCCGGTAGTCATAGCTACTCCAGAAGGATCGTCAAGGGCGGACGATTTTGCCACGTTTTCTAGGTGAGGAGCCACGCATCTACGACAAGGGTTTTGGACGGTTGATGCACGCTCCTGCCAGCAGTCTGTGACGAACGACTCGCGTGCTGAATTGTTGTTGCTTGTTAATCTGCTCATGGTAGCCCATGTTGTGCGACATTTTCCCGAGCGCACTGATTATGCACGACATACATAGTTCCATTTTTAGTCGATGTCGGCAGCTGTGGTCCAGAGGACCCACGCCTGTGTACCTCCCTTCTGCGAGTCTAGCTCGATGCGTAGATCAAGCTATTATTGCTTATCTCCGACCAGCTGAACAAGACATAACGGAGTGTCTGATTCTCGCTGAGGTGGCCTTTCCAAGGCTTCATTGCTTAGCAGAGCTTATTGCGTGAATCCTGGCCCCACCACCATATCAATGAATTTCAGTTCAACGGCAGAATTTTACCGGGGAGTATAACGTGCCGTCAATGCACCGACACGGTCGTTCCTGTAGCTCGTCCTCGGACCATCTGACAAGTTGCCAGCTGACCCCCCAGTCGGAGGCTAAATGCGAGCGCGCGAAGCGACTCGAACTCTGCCTTGTTACGACAGGGGAGACTAGTGCAGGCGGGCGCTCAAACCAGCTGAGCTACTGAGGCGGGACCACATTCTCGTCTGTTGTAGTACAGGAAGGCGACAGAGGAAACAACCGGGTGGTTGGAAAGGTTCAGAACGGAGGGCGTGGATAATTGATAATGATTACTGCAATATACAGCATACGATCCTGGACCAATATTGCCGAACCACTCTGTGAATGTGACGCGCCAGTATCAGTTGTCACAGGCCTAAACTGTAAAGCTGTCTTTAAGTTATCAGCGATCATATGCAAATGATATTCGAAACTATCAACCAATATTGCATATCCATATATATATATATATATATATATATATATATATATATATATATATATATATATATATATATATATATATATATATATATAGGCATTGCAACGCATACCGTCTTATCTTGTCCGCCTGAGGATTGTTCTACGCGATTTATATGACCACTACTGTACAATTCATGAACCTGCAGGCTTGGCGCTGTCTGTGTTGCTGCGCAGCAACGCCGCCAGCCTACCAACTACCAAATAGTTGTTTGAAGTTCGCCTGGCTCTGGAGCTCCCACCAGCATGCTTGATGAGTTCGTTGAACATGCAGTCGTATCAATTATTGCTACTAAAACAGAACCATGCCACTCGGCGACGGGCCGCGTGAGCAGGCACAGCATCGCCACAGACGAAGGTGTGGTGACTGGCACAGCATCGCCACAGACGAAGGTGTGGTGACTGGCACAGCATCGCCACAGACGAAGGTGTGGTTACTGGCACAACATCGCCACAGACGAAGGTGTGGTGGCGGGCACAGCATCGCCACAGACGAAGGTGTAGTGCCAGGCACAGCATCGCCACAGACGAAGGTGTGGTGGCTGGGCACAACATCGCCACAGACGAAGGTGTGGTGGCTGGAACAGCATCGCCACAGACGAAGGTGTGGTGGCTGGCACAGCATCGCCACAGACGAAGGTGTGGTTACTGGCACAGCATCGCCACAGACGAAGGTGTGGTTACTGGCACAGCATCGCCACAGACGAAGGTGTGGTGGCGGGCACAGCATCGCCACAGACGAAGGTGTGGTGCCAGGCACAGCATCGCCACAGACGAAGGTGTGGTGCCAGGCACAGCATCGCCACAGACGAAGGTGTGGTGGCGGGCACAGCATCGCCACAGACGAAGGTGTGGTGGCGGGCACAGCATCGGCACAGACGAAGGTGTGGTGCCAGGCACAGCATCGCCACAGACGAAGGTGTGGTGCCGGCACAGCATCGCCACAGACGAGGTGGTGGCCAGCATCGCCACAGACGAAGGTGTGCGGCACACATCGCCACAGACGAAGGTGTGGTGCCAGGCACAGCATCGCTACAGACGAAGGTGTGGTGACGGGCACAATATCGCCACAGACGAAGGTGTGGTGACGGGCACAGCATCGCCACAGACAAGGTGTAGTACCAGGCACAGCATCGCCACAGACGAAGGTGTGGTGACGGGCACAGCATCGCCACAGACGAAGGTGTGGTGACTGGCGGCACAGCATCGCCACAGACGAAGGTGTGGTGACGGGCACAGCATCGCCACAGACGAAGGTGTGGTGCGGCACAGCATCGCCACAGACGAAGGTGTGGTGGCGGGCACAGAAACATGCCACAGACGAAGGTGTGGTGGCTGGAACGCATCGCCACAGACGAAGGTGTGGTGGCGGGCACAGCATCGCCACAGACGAATGTGTGGTGACGGGCACAGCATCGCCACAGACAAGGTGTAGTACCGGGCACAGCATCGCAATAGACGAGGGTATGGTGACGGGCAAACAGCATCGCCACAGACGAAGCTGTGGTATCGGGCACAGCATCGCCACAGACAAATGTGTGGTACTGGGCAAACAAGACATTGATTGCTGGTTAGCTCTTGAAAGTGTCGGTTGGGCAATAGGCCAAACGACTTTTGTTTGCAACCAACTCTTAGCAAAGGGCATCCAGTGAGTGCCTTGAATCAGCGTCAGTGCGAAACGAGACTGGTTTCCAGAAATACACGCCATATTTGCTCGTCTGGCTTGTCGCGACACCAAACATGACTCGCGCCTTACTATCAAAGGTTATGCCCACAGAATGAAATGGTGCAACAAGCACTGAGAAACTTCAATATCAAGTTTCAGACAGACTTACTGCTTTCATAATGCGATCCCTTGTGGACAGGTGAGGGCTTAAGGTGAACACATCGTGTGAGTGTTTTCCGCACTCATGATCGGAAAGTCATTGTTAGAAGCGGTAAAATGGTCAGTGTTGTTATTAGAGTGTCATTCAAATATCTTGCCTTTCTTCTCACCAGCATCATATTCTCGACAAAATTGATCAATTAGTATATTTCAAGATGTTTGTAGTTGCCATGTTCCCTTCTTAGCCGTATTACGGTACCGATCTGAGCAATACGGAGAGTGGTTTCGAATTGACACGGCACCCTTGAGATATTTTAACCTGCTCAACATATTTTCCGTTACAAAATATGGTAATCAATTTGTGATGCAGCCATCTAGATGTCGGTACAACCATTCCATTTGTTACAATAGCTATACATGGCAGAGCAAAAGAGATTAGCGAAAGATTGCGTTTTTGTCTGCCACAACTTCTACACTTATGCTATGATTTCAGTCCAAGTAACAACAGATGGTAGTAAAAGAAAGGAATATTAGTGCACGATGGCAAAAATTGCATTAAAAAACAAAGACGTTGCTAGAGCAGCGGTGCCATTGGTGTCCTATACCCGCCCTAGGCAAAATAAATAAGGTCGATTTCATTGAATAAACCTGCCTATGCATTGCGCTATTGTCCGAAGTAATTTGCTAGATAGTTTTCTACTTAGTTTAACAAATTCAAAACATTCCATATTAACCTGATCTGGGAGCGTTTCTGCTACACTAAAACTAAGGCAAGTTGGAGGTTCAAGATCTCTCCTTGAACTACGACGCATGACGAGCTTTACCCATGTGGCGATAAATAGCATAGTGTCAAGCATAGTGCAGTCAGATATCAGTACTCAAATGTGTAAAGAACCAACAAATCGACTCGAGTTGCTTCCCACAATCCTGTCCTAGATCCGACCGTGGCCAAATTGAAAACATATATGAAATTTCGACACGATGCATGGAACTGAATGCTGGGAAAGGTCACCCAATTCCGAAAGCTGTTTCCACGGGTTAATAAATAACAATGGAAGCCCTGGAGTGGTTGAGAGCTAATTCATTGTATGTACTGGAACGTGACTAAGCTGTATTAAGTCTTCAGCAACTACGTAACCACATTTGCGGTATTGCATGAGGATCTTTGTTCCAAACAATCATATTTTGTGTCACATTTTAAGCATGGCACAATTGCTGTGCTGAGGATGTGTGTATCTAGACCATATTTTATATGGCTCGTTATATGTCACCAGAATTGGTATAGTGCGCTTTGGCCAAGAGCTTGATTAAAATGAGTTGCCATGATCATAATTGCTTTATCAAGCTGAGTATACGTTCTTGGATATCAACTCCGTACAAATATGCTGGACTTACTCCGTTTTCATTTTGTTGGTGTTTAAGTCCAGAACTGCAAAGACGTTCCATTTCACGCACAAAATCAATGAATGCGCTGCCTTTCTGCGGACAGAGGTCCTGGCACAAACCCAATCCTGGCGCAAGCCCAACGACAAGCTCACTTCGACCCTCGTACGTCAAATCCTCATCAGCACAAGTGAAAAACAGTGCATGCAGAAGATAAATCTGTCTGTTCACATGCCACATCAGGGCAGGATTAAGTGTTTCGGATTTGCTGCGCTGAACAGATGCGCTAATGAACGTCGTGGGCGCAATGCTTTTTCTACCACTAACTGAACATTAAGTGTCAGATCATCATGAATCATGATGAAAAGGACGCAAGCATCATTGTGCATCCCAGGGTTATGAATAGTTACAGCCAAGATGCTGCAACTGAAAATTTCTGGTGAGCATACGCTGAGGATAACCATTCTCGCAGATCACATCGCATCAGGCAGTTGAGCATGATTCTCTAGAACTGAGAGCAGCACGGTGTGGCGGTCGTGTCCACTGAGAGCAGCATGGTGTGGCGGTGTCCACTGTTCAACAGCACGGTGTGGCGGTCTGTCCACTGAGGGCAGCACGGTGTGCTCTGTCACTGAGAGCAGCACGGTGTGGCGGTCGTGTCCACTGAGGGCAGCACGGTGTGGCGGTGTCCACTGAGACAGACGGTGTGGACAGCACGGTGTGGCGTCGTGCCACTAAGCAGCACGGGTCGGCGTGCCACTAACAGCACTCTCACAGAGGTGACTGAAGCGGTCGCACGGTGTGGCGGTCGGTCCACTGAGAGCAGCACGGTGTGGCGGTCGTGTCCACTGAGGAGACGTGGCGGTCTGTCCACTGAGAGCAGACGTTGCGTCCGGTTGTTGAGAGCAGCACGGTGTGGCGGTCGTGTCCACTGAGAGCAGCACGGTGTGGCGGTCGAGTCCACTGAGAGCAGCAAGGTGTGGCGGTTGTGTCCACTGAGAGCAGCACAGTGTGGCGGTCACGTCTACTGAGCAGCACGGTGTGGCGTCGTGTCCACTGAGAGCAGCACGGTGTGGCGGTCGTGTCCACTGAGAGCAGCACGATGTGGCGGTCGTGTCCACTGAGAACAGCACGGTGTGGCGGTCGTGTCCGACAATTGGTCAGAACTGGAAGCACCACGGTGTGGCGGTCGTGTCCACTGAGAGCAGCACGGTGTGGCGGTCGTGTCCACTGAGAGCAGCACGGTGTGGCGGTCGTGTCCACTGAGAGCAGCACGGTGTGGCGGTCGTGTCCACTGAGAGCAGCACGGTGTGGCGGTCGTGTCCACTGAGAGCAGCACGGTGTGGCGGTTGGTTGGTTTTTACGACACATCGACCGTTGAGTCATGTAGCGTCGCCAATCTCTCACGCCGATTGGTCGCGGGCGAATAGTAGCGACAGGTGAGACTCGAACTCACAACCTTTCGATTGTGAGACGAGCAACTTACCCCTAGACCACTCGTCCCCACGGTGTGGCGGTCGTGTCCACTGAGAGCAGCACGGTGTGGCGGTCGTGTCCACTGAGAGCACCATGGTGTGACGGTCGAGTCTGATAATTGCAACAACCGTGAGCTCCTCAGCGACGTTCTGCGTTTGGTGTTCTTCGGTGACGTGTCAGTGAGTCTTGTTTTCAATGACGTGCTGTGTCGCATAGTGGTGCCGGTTGCGTGTTCGGCAGTGACGTGATCTGCGTCACAGTGACGTGTTCTGCGTCACAGTGACGTGTTCTGCGTCACAGTTACGTTTTGTGCTCCACACAGTGACGTTTTGTGTTCCACAGTGACGTTTTGTGTTCCACAGTGACGTTTTGTGTTCCACAGTGACGTTTTATGTTCCGCAGTGACGTTTTGTGTTCCACAGTGACGTTTTGTGTTCCACAGTGACGTTTTGTGTTCCACAGTGACGTTTTGTGCTCCACAGTGACGTTTTGTGTTCCACAGTGACGTTTTGTGTTCCACAGTGACGTTTTGTGTTCCACAGTGACGTTTTGTGTTCCACAGTGACGTTTTGTGTTCCACAGTGGCGTTTTGTGCTCCACAGTGACGTTTTGTGCTCCACAGTGACGTTTTGTGTTCCACAGTGACGTTTTGTGCTCCACAGTGACGTTTTGTGCTCCACAGTGACGTACTTGTGTGCTCCTCAGTGATGACTTCCAAGATGGAGGGACGGAACAGTCAGCGCTCGTCTTCATCCCCTGGTGGCCGCGCCACTCGCCGCAATAGGAGCAACGAGTGGCGCCAGCGGCCCTACGACAGCTCCTCCGACAATGACGACATTGGTGAGTAGCCGCCCTACAACAGCTCCTCCGACAATGACGACATTGGTGAGTAGCCGCCCTACAACAGCTCCTCCGACAATGACGACATTGGTGAGTAGCCGCCCTACAACAGCTCCTCCGACAATGACGACATTGGTGAGTAGCCGCCCTACAACAGCTCCTCCGACAATGACGGCATTGGTGAGTAGCCGCCCTACAACAGCTCCTCCGACATTGACGAGATTGGTGAATAGCCGCCCTACCAAATATTACAACATAAGATTATTGGGCAAATACTGGGGTACTACCACAGCTCCGCGGGTATGCTACCATTAATGGCATTCGTAAGAAAACTTTCCTGTATGCACGCCAATTTTGCCAGCTTGCTCCTCCGACAATGGGAAAGATCACAGCGTATCTCGCATTCCACTACGGATAAATTAGACACCTTTTTTACGCCTTTTTAGAAAGCCTCAGAATAGGCTTCGATTTTCGATAACATTTATCATTCATCTTCAAAAGTCAAGCGTACCCCTCGACTTTTGTCCGCAACATAAGTCTGACTCCCACCTCATTAAGCAAAGCTGAATGGGGACAGTCTTACGCTGTGACTACCGGTTCCCAAAGATTCGCTTTTGCAAGGCTTCGGCCTGCTCCAAACAAGCTGCATCGCCAGCGCTATCCTTGGCCGGCCACCCCAGGGCGTCGCCAGTGGGCGAACTTGCCTTCAAAGCGGCCTGATTACTCGCGTCGAATACCCGGTGCGTGCCTGAATGGCTCGCTATATTAGCGATATTTAGTATGGCTTTGTTCTTGCTGCGGGTCGCGGAGCCCGTGCCGTAAGACTTTGTTAGCGTTCAATCAATGGCCATGTCACCATGGTTACTGCGCGATTCAACTATAGCTACTGTGCAGGCTCGCGCTGACAGGATTATCGTGGGCGGTGCTGTGGCTACTGTGTAGTGTCGCTCTGACATGATTATCGTGGGCGGTGCTGTGGCTACTGTGTAGTGTCGCTCTGACATGATTATCGTGGGCGGTGCTGTGGCTACTGTGTAGTGTCGCTCTGACATGATTATCGTGGGCGGTGCTGTGGCTACTGTGTAGTGTCGCTCTGACATGATTATCGTGGGCGGTGATGTGGCTACTGTGTAGTGTCGCTCTGACATGATTATTGTGGGCGGTGATGTGGCTACTGTGTAGTGTCGCTCTGACATGATTATCGTGGGCGGTGATGTGGCTACTGTGTAGTGTAGCCCTGACATGATTATCGTGGGCGGTGCTGTGGCTACTGTGTAGTGTCGCTCTGACATGATTATCGTGTGGCGGTGCTGTGGAGTGTCGCTCTGACATGATTATCGTGGGCGGTGCTGTGGCTACTGTGTAGTGTCGCTCTGACATGATTATCGTGGGCGGTGCTGTGGCTACTGTGTAGTGTCGCTCTGACATGATTATCGTGGGCGGTGCTGTGGCTACTGTGTAATGTCGCTCTGACGGGATTATCGTGGGTGGTGCTGTGGCTACTGTGTAGTGTCGCTCTGACATGATTATCGTGGGCGGTGCTGTGGCTACATTATGTAGGCTGCTGTGTAGTGTCGCTCTGACATGATTATCGTGGGCGGTGCTGTGGCTACTGTGTAGTGTCGCTCTGACATGATTATCGTGGGCGGTGCTGTGGCTACTGTGTAGTGTCGCTCTGACATGATTATCGTGGGCGGTGCTGTGGCTACTGTGTAGTGTCGCGCTGACATGATTATCGTGGGCGGTGCTGTGGCTACTGTGTAGTGTCGCTCTGACATGATTATCGTGGGCGGTGCTGTGGCTACTGTGTAGTGTCGCTCTGACATGATTATCTGATGATTATCGTGGGCGGTGCTGTGGCTACTGTGTAGTGTCGCTCTGACATGATTATCGTGGGCGGTGCTGTGGCTACTGTGTAGTGTCGCTCTGACATGATTATCGTGGGCGGTGCTGTGGCTACTGTGTAGTGTCGCTCTGACATGATTATCGTGCGGTGGTGCTGTGGCTACTGTGTAGTGTCGCTCTGACATGATTATCGTGGGCGGTGCTGTGGCTACTGTGTAGTGTCGCTCTGACATGATTATCGTGGGCGGTGCTGTGGCTACTGTGTAGTGTCGCTCTGACATGATTATCGTGGGCGGTGCTGTGGCTACTGTGTGCAGTGTCGCTCTGACATGATTATCGTGGGCGGTGCTGTGGCTACTGTGTAGTGTCGCTCTGACATGATTATCGGTGGTGCTGTGGCTACTGTGTAGTGTCTGACATGATTACTGTGTAGTGTCGCTCTGACATGATTATCGTGCGGTGGTGCTGTGGCTACTGCAGTGTCGCTCTGACATGATTATCGTGGGCGGTGCTGTGGCTACTGTGTAGTGTCGCTCTGACATGATTATCGTGCGGTGGTGCTGTGGCTACTGTGTAGTGTCGCTCTGACATGATTATCGTGGGCGGTGCTGTGGCTACTGTGTAGTGTCGCGCTGACATGATTATCGTGGGCGGTGCTGTGGCTACTGTGTAGTGTCGCTCTGACATGATTATCGTGGGCGGTGCTGTGGCTACTGTGTAGTGTCGCTCTGACATGATTATCGTGGGCGGTGCTGTGGCTACTGTGTAGTGTCGCTCTGACATGATTATCGTGCGGTGGTGCTGTGGCTACTGTGTAGTGTCGCTCTGACATGATTATCGTGCGGTGGTGCTGTGGCTACTGTGTAGTGTCGCGCTGACATGATTATCGTGGGCGGTGCTGTGGCTACTGTGTAGTGTCGCGCCAACGATATTATCATGTGCTGACTATTGTGCGTTTTTATTATCGTACGCCATGGCTACTGTGCTATGAGAATAGAACACACTGCAGAACACAGCCATGAGACGGGGCATAGAACACACTACATAATATACCATGGGGTGAAGTACAGGACACACTGCAGAATAATTATGGGGCGGAATATATGGGGCGAGGTATAGAAGACACTGCAGGATAAACCATGGGGCAGAGCACGGATCACACTAAAGTTTAAACCAGGACATACTGCAGGACGGAGTACAGAGTATACAGCAGGAAAAAATAATTGGACACAGTACGGACACACTACAGGATAAACCATGTGATGGAGCACAGCACACATCATAGGACACACCATGGGGCGAAGTACAGAACACACTACCGGTTAGCCCATAGGACGGAATACAGAACACACTACAGGATATACAGTGGGATGGACCGCAAAACACAATTCAGGACAAACTACAGGCTAGCGCATGGGACACACTACAGAATAGTGCATACTACCCGGTCCTGGCCTACAGGGTAGTGTGCAGGTCTGACTACAGGGCAACCGCAGTGCGAATATACAATAGAAGACGCGTCAGACCAGAAATGTAATGGACAAGCTATGTGTAGCTTGTCACCTATATGGCGGGAACATGTACCTATATGGCGGGAACGTGTACAGGCTAAACTGAGGGGTAGACCACAGATCAAGCCATGGGGCAGAATACAGTTAGTTAGTTATTTGGGTTTTAGGGCGCATCAACTGCAGTGGTTATACAGCGCCCATGCAGAATACAGACTATAGTCTATAGCAGACCAGAAGATATGCTGATCGAGACTACAGAACAGACTACAGGAAAGACTAACTATAGAACAGACTGCGGGGTAAGCTATAGGCCAGACTGAATTGCATAACACGGGACAGATAACATGATGAGCTGCAGAAGTAGCTAGTAACAGAAGACGCCATGAAAGTGGAAATTTCCTGTAGTGAGCTAGATTAACTAGATATAGCTAGATACAACGGACGTATTTCGGCCAATACTGTCGACATATTGTCATTCAGGTGAAACGTCGTGTAATAGTTGCGTCGTCATGACAACGTAAGCAGATTAGATCCAATGCAGTTCAAGACTTCAAGGGATTGATGCATAACTGACTGTTTCCATGTGTTTGGCATCGATCTAGCAGGCAACGCAGTTTGCAAATTCAGCAAAATGGCTTCCTCCACATAGCAGCACTTGCAATCAAGCGGTAATTAGTAGCAGCAACGCAACGTATCCTGAAGAAGTGCTGAGCTATGCGGAGGAGCGATTGATGGTGACTTGTGACTTCAGTCAGCGCTAATTGGCACGACCGAAACTATCGCGTACTAATGCTCTGAGTTCTGCCGGGCTACTGTGAATGCTTCAACTAATGGGATCCCCAGTTCTTGGAATGTTTCCCCAGGATGTAGTTAAACCTATTCGCCGGAAGGCCCCGGTAGCGACTTACTGCGTAGTTCTAGTTAGTGAATTTCAACAGCACCGGCTGATATGACTACCTATGGACTAGTTTTACGTCTGGACAAAACTATTCCTCACCGACAGCCATGTAGTGGCAGCACGAATAGCTGATTGTGGCTGGGCATACACTGTGGCGGCCCAATACAGCTGGGGAGGCTAGCTCGGATAACAAAGGCCACTCTGTCATCAACGATATCGGTGACACCGGTGCGCCACACTGGGTTATATACGAGCCAGTGCAGTGGCTGATTTTAGGATCAAGTTGTTGGTGTGAGAATATGTTCAGCGCAAGTCAATAGAGCCTTTTCGAGGTTCTATATTGAAAATAGATGTGATATGATTTACTTTGTTTATCTGGAACCGGTGACACAATAATCCACGAACAATTTGTCTATGTTTATACGAGCGAAAATGTATTGGATAACTTGATGAATGATCGGGAACTGTGAAATATTGTCAGGCTGCGCACATCAGTGTCGGGTAATGCAACACTGAACCGAGTCGGGTCGCATTTCTTCCGCTCGGCTGATCCGATTGAGCGCGCGGCCGCGGCAGCGCCGGCGCCCGCCACTTCAATATGGCCGACCAGACCGACTCAGCACGCGGCAGTCGACGACGCGCTCACCTCCTGCATGCATTTACACCGACTTCTCTGGGGCCGAGCGGCAATCCCGGGCGGGAATCCGGCCCGGTCGTGCTGTAAATTCCGCCGGGCGGGCGTGTTTGGGCCGGTTTCCGCGCCGTCTGGCCCGGTTAGGCGGACACGCCGGGCGGCGACGGCGACGGCGGCGGCGGCCGAAGCTCGCGCCGATCGCCGCCGGCCGGCCGACGTCACCGGGCCGGAAAATAAATCGCCCTCGTCTCGGCGAGACAATTACCAGACGCCGGCGTTCGGCCAGCGCCGGCCGCCGGCCTGCGGAGACGCCGCGACCGCCGCCGAGCCATTGGGGACGAGCCGAACCACGTGGAGCGGAATCCTCGCCAAAGCTCACTGACTGATTGGTCAGTCGCCGCCGCTGCGGGGAGCGATTGCTCAGGCGTGGCGCCACATGAACCGGATGGTCTGGCGGACCGCTATCGTCGCTGCAGTCGGTGGCTGTCTGGGCCAGCGGTTAGCAACCCGAACCATGCATTTGGGCACGGCAGTCTCATGTAAGATTAAAGTTTAATTACAAAGTCCATGTGACAGAAAATCGCGCGACCAATGCAGCTGAGCGTGTGAAGGTTATTTGATGCTAAACTGCACGCATGGAATGGTAGCTATCTTGCATTTATTGGAATTTTATCCGCTGCGTACGGATTGCACACCATTAGATCATCATCTGATATTAATATCTGGTCCACGCTCCGCTCACGCAATATTTCCTGGTGCTCTGATCTTATTAGCATGGCTCTGGGGAGGCCAGCTGGTGGGGTGATTATTTACTGGTGCTGCTATTCCGGTACATAATTGACCTGTCACTTCCGAGGTGCACGCATTATAGCAGACCTCATCTGCTAGCGGGACAGGGCGAGGGACGACGATGCCCACATCAGCTCCGGGCGTCCTCACACACATCTGGTGGAAATTATGGAAATATCTCGGAATAAAAAGATATTTCAGAGAGGAATTATGCCACCGAGAACGGTGCGTTAGGCGGAAATGGGAGCTGGGTAGGAATGCCTCCGCGGCTTTTGCATACAAATGGCCGCTTTTTAGCCAGGTCGAGCCTGGCCGTTTGATCACAGACGCCATCAAGAATTTACGGAGAAAATAAACGTGGACATTATGGTCTGATGAAAGTATGGGGCAGCTTCATTGCTAGGAAACGATCTCTTCAATATTTTCCATCTTCCCATCAGGCACTTATTTGACAGGTCGTGAAATGAACTGCTTTAGAGATGTCGGTTGAGTCGGACGCGGGGGTCTGACAGAGAGCCTTCAACATAAATCCATGAATCCAACATGATGCTGTTGCAAGTGGCCTTGCAATCCCAATTGTTTTAACCGTTGGTAGCGCACGTTATCTTCCCACCTTTCCCGGATTGTTCCCAATACTTCCAAACGGAAATTGCTATTGATTTCAAAGGAAGCCAGATGGTTGTAGCGAGAGATCGCGATTTGCATGCATTTTTAACGTTAGGAATACTTGTTCGTCCTCCAAGTCATTTTGACCTAATGTTTTGGCAAACGTCCATCACTTTTCATCCTTAATCGTGCCCGGTGTGTCAAGAACAATGCATATTGTCTCGGCATTTCCAGCATAGTACTCTCCAATAACTTGGGATACTAACGAAGTGTGTTGCACTGAATTTCGACCCATAGGTCATCCGTCAGATGAGGTTGAAATGCTCATTTCGTGTTGTGGATGTTCTAAATAGTACCAGAAAGCACCATCGATTAGCTGAGGTCTACAATGGATGCAAATTCAGTTTGAGTGATTTGTGCAATAATCAGACCATCAGCTATGCCAAGCGATGGCACGTCAGCCGGGACGTGTTTGTCTTTGTCGCACGAATATCTTATCGTCGCTTGGATGAACGTTCTGCGCAGACGAGAATACAGTTTTTTTTTTTTTAAGGGGGGGGGGTTGTTTTTCATTCTGGATATATAATATAACACATCTGGCATAATGGCCTTGAGAAGTGGAATTCGTTTCACAAAATGCATAAAGCACGTGATAATTTGTGTAACGAAGATGACCATACTATTCAGCTGTACATATATTATACCCGTGTATGCCTGGTAAGCATATATACATAGGTACAAAATGCAGAAGTATGCCTATATCTACTCATGTGCATAGCACGTGCATTTGCATGTACATGCCAATGGGATGAATGTCTGTTGAAACGTAAGTCGTTAATTGCTTTGTTTTCGTCCTAGCGAAACACTTCCAATGTTCAACTCGCCGTGAACCTGAAGACGCTCCGCACCCGAATGCATTTCACATACTCTACAGGAGATTTTCTTCATGCAAAGCAAATGAACCAGACGCTGTTTACATTTTTTTTATTCAAAGAGCCTCTAGTTCTGTTTTTTTAGCTAGATAATTCCATGCCCGAGCACGGGATGCTCTTCTCCGGCTGGTTTTGTCGCCGTGTTTTCCGGCGCCCACTGACAAACAGTTGGTTGTAAGCCGAGTGAAGCTCTGCTGCGAGTTTGGAGAAGCTGCTTGAATGCCGTGTTTCCCGGGATTGGAAGCTGGGTGTTCATCCGGTTCGGACAGTCTGACGTCAGATTATTCTCCGAGTCTGAAAGCGACTGCAGCTCATCCGACGGCATAGAAGCAGGCGCGGGAAATTGACAGGTCTTGCGCCTTCCACTGCTCGGAAAACTCGACTGAAGTGAATGTCGTGGACCACAACAATTGTAAAATCATCATTAATCATCATTTGTTATAACACCACCAACTTAATTTTCCTCTTCCTCTGAGCCTCACAGCCAGCGAACTTCCTGGTGTTCGGCTGCCTACACGGGCTATCTCGCGAGACTGCCACATGGGGTGTCCCACGTCCTACGAGACAAGCCTGAAGGTAGCGCATGGCCAGTGAAACGGAACACATCGTGTATCATGTATATTACCAGCGAAGACCAGAAGTCGCTGGCGAGACCGATCGACCTACTCCGTCCATGTGGAAACAGTTTTGAAAATGTGTACACCTCTGTTTGCACGTGTCACTTACGCTAGACTAAGTCTTCAGTTTGCACGTGATGAACATTGAAGTACGAAAACGCATTTGTCTATGGCTCGGATTCGACAACAACAACAGAGACTAATTTCTGACTGCACCCGCATTTGTTTGACCTGACCTGGATCACTAACCAAAAGAAAGAAGATGCGTCATGTAACTTTAGTAGTTTAAGGATGCATTTACACCATGCCACTTTTCCGCATTTCTATATTTTGCTCAGACAAACTCAGATAAAGGAGGGGGCAACTGGCAGGATTAAGTTGCCCCCTCCTTGTGTCCGCACTACGTGGGGTACAAAACTATCTCGCAGGGCTAGGATTAGCGAGTGACTTTCACTTAACAAAATTGCGGATATTCCTACACCATTCGTTCAGAGAATTCGCATCCAGCATGTTCTATTAGGTGGCAAGCTGCAGGGTTCAAGTATTTTCTGCGAGTGAGATTCCCGCGATTTCGTATATTGTGCAAATGAACGGGACAACCGAACAAAAACAGGTGAATACAGTGGCAACGGTGGCATATTTCGATTTGAGCAGGTGATGCAGTCTGATGACCCGAACAGCATCGATATCTGTAGCCTGCTCCGTAGACTGTATGTGTGTGCAGGCATTGCCCTTCACCCAACAAAACTATTCCCCGATGTAAATGCACCAGGAGTTGCAGGCGCAGTTGTAAGGAGCTGTAAACCACTGACTTGTCTGATATACTAGCCAGACAGGCGAATGTGTCCATTTTATATACAATCTGACAGGGGATCGGGCAAAAGCAGGCCGATTGATCACTGGGAAGAGGAGTGAAAATAAAGTCCTAAGACAGACGGACAAATTATGAACTGATACGCCAACAAATATAACACTGAGATAAAAGAAAACACGAGCCACACAAAAGTCCACGAGGATGAAACACCGGACGTAGTATACAATCGGTCATGTATGTATTTAAGCCAAGCTCAATGCAGTCGGTAATCGGTACATGTACACAAACGTTCGTGTTACTTGTAAAATCGGTATTGCATGTACAAGCATAGTGTCGTGCAACATAGTGTCCGTATGATACCTAAATTTGCAAATGGCGAACGTTTACATTTCTTAGCACGTTAAAGGCCAAGTCATAGCACCGCAGCACGACAAATTCTGACCTTCAGACTTTATCCGACACTTGTGCTGTAGTATGATTCACCCAACTTCTAGTACTTGTCACTATGCATTACTAGTACCAGTACGGGAAGTACTTCAGTGCGCAAATTATATCTGACTCGCCGCCAAAAAAAAGCCCACAAAAGTCAACATGATCGTCACTTATAAGTAAACGGGCACAGTGCTTTTAACCAAGACAATGTCGCATTGTCCTTCATATTAAGGCAATAAGTATGTGATGATATCTCCATCACGAATAATTGCCAAAGCATGTGATACGGTGGACTCCTTCGATGATCCTCGCCAGAATTTGTGAACAGCAATCAGGAATTGCGTCGTCACAAGAAAGTTGTCCTGCATCTGTATAAGGTCATACCCTGTGTCGGGTTGCACGATAGAAGTGTGCATGCACGAGTCTTGTGGATTGCTCTGCGATGACACGACTAGTCATGCAAATACCGCAACGCTACCTTGTTGTCACGTGACAAAGACGCGGCTGCAAAACAGCGACGGGACGTTGCTGCTATCGCACAAACTCCGACCAACTTCACTGCCACAGGACGGCGGCCAGGGTGGGGAGGGCAAGAGTATTACCATAAATAGTTTAACCCCCGCAGTGCGGCAGAATTCCGTGTCACGCGCCATACAGGAGAGGGGAGGGGGGAGGGGAGGGGGAGGGGAAGGGGGAGGGGGAGGAGATAGAGAGGGGAGGGGAGGGGAGAGGGAGCTTGACATTCTCTTTTTTTCGCTAGCTGGATGATGATGCTGTAAACGGTACGATGGAGCTCCATCCTTGACATTTCAATGTGCCTTGAAGCATTTCTGTCTACTTTGATGGACTGTCCATGCCGGAACGAATAGGCCAATGTCGGTTGTTACGTCTGGCATTCGGTCTTGCCGTAGTTTTCGGATCTTACTCGTGAAACAAATGGGATTGCTTGCTTCAATATCGATGATATGAAGACATAGACAACAACGACAGCCACAAAACTTAGGGTCGCCGACCATGTCAGGTCCAAACACCATCAACTATGTGCTAAACTGATTAACATTTTCGAAACAGATTGTTATCAGGAAAAAGTAGTGAAGGACAACATCACAAGGCCATGTGCTTTTCCTTTTTTTCGGAAACGTTAAGAAAAACATAGCCAAGCACTGATGCTTTTGTTTGAAAAGTGTACTGTGTATTCGTTTGTATGTTTGTATCCAAGCTTGCCCATGATCTAGAAGAATATACGGGCATCAGAAACGAAGCCGGTGTAAACATTTTCCAATGAAAACCTCGATTTCGACGCTTGCATGGGTAATAAGTCATTTTATGTCGCATAATTATTTTGTTTGACGCATTGGGAAATTGTGATACATGTGCTACCGATATCTAACGTCACATTTCAGTGACTTGACCCGGTTTCGACTCGAGACTTGGGCACGATAAAAGGACATGACGTGTCACTGCATCTTCTGATGCTGCAACTGAAACCTAATGAGACCGTTTTGGTTCAAACATGATTTTATTCATGCAGTGTAGATCTCTGCTTGGTTCGGTAGCCTAATTTGACGTCATTTGGAGTATCATTCCCTTTGCTTTGATTTGTTGATGTGATTGTACGTCCATTATGGCTACAGTTAAATACACTATAAGCGTTGAACGTACATCTGAATCTTGCATTGTTGCCTAAAAATAGTCGGTGACATGGTTTTGACCTGCTCAAACCTCATGATATTGAAAGTGATCTGATATTGATATTTATTTACATGATATTTAAATGAGTGATCTCCATATATTCGCATGGTGAACGCTAATTTGTCGCTAGTTACACCAAATTCCAACGTGATGTCTTGAATGATTAACGGAGTATCTCAGGAAAAAGCATTAAGACTGGATCAATTCGGTCTCCTCGCAATGCCATTGTTAACATGGAGGGAAGGGAACATCGCGAGCAGGTTCTGGTGGTGGCAATACATGCAGCCATCACTCAGGAATTGGTGCTGCGCCTGTCGCTTCTGTCGCAAACATTCAAGCTATATATATATATTTGTGTGTGTGTGTGTATGTGTATGTATATATGTGTATATGTGTGTGTGTGTGTGTGTGTGTGTGTGTGTGTGTGTGTGTGTAGTGTGTGTGTGTGTGTGTGTGTGTGTGTGTGTGTGTGTGTGTGTGTGTGTGTGTGTGTGTGTGTGTAGGTGTGTGTGTATGTGCGGCGGTATTGGCATCCATCAGGCATAACTTGACTGGCTGTTGAACCAACCGTTATCATGGTCGGCCTGCGGGTGAAAATAATGAGCGTCTTCTAAATTTAATCATATTATAAGTGCATAACATGTTGTTGCCACTGCTACAGCAGCTCCTGTCGCAGTCACCGCTGCTACTGCTGTTGATTATCAAAGCAATGAATGAAGCCTTATGTGACGCAGATGAAGTTTTACAAGTACGCACAATAATCCAAATTGCTGGTAGGCTACGTATAAAGAGACACAACAAAATTCTGAACATGCGTAGCGAGGCCTTGAAAATTCATGGTAATAAATCTGCAAATATTAGCGACATAGTGGAGATAATATGATTGAAGCAGTTCTGCCTGACAACACTCGCATTGCGTATATCCATGCTACCAAAGCTCGCTAAAATGTTTTTTTTTTCTAATTGGAAAAATCTGTCCAAGGTTTTGCTGCAGCAGTAACGCGACGTCGCAGTTTTTGCAGCCGAAGTTTTGTCGCAAAGCAATATGCCGTTTCGCACTATTTGGGTCTGGTGAAGCAATAATGCCGCGTCGCGCTGTTTGCGTCTGGTGAAGCAGCAACGACGCGTCGCAGTTGCACAACTGTCGCTCCCAGTTATTGCACCGGCAGGTCTGTTGTGGCACACTCGTGCCCATCCGCCTGATCCAATTCATGATCCATGGATCACCTGATCCATGGATAATTCGTCATTGTGACGCCGGTGGGATGCATTGGTGCCCGCATCAGGCGACCCGCATCTAAAGTGTGTTGTACTACAGCAACAGAAACTACGTGAGTTGAAGAATTTACTTGGAAACGTCTGGAGGTACAGGCTGTATACTCAATGTCCCTAGTATATATGTTATATATATATATATATATATATATATATATATATATATATATATATATATACGTATATATAGCATATCAGTAGGTAGGTTGGAAAGCTCAGAGCTTCAGGTAAGAAGGGAAGAAGGGAATACGATGAATAGCGTCCAGAAATTCGACTTTGCATTGTTAGCTGCAGACTATGTTATGCTTTTATCTTGGATCGATGAAGTAGCATCTTTTTGTTTTCAGCCTCCCCAAGCCAGAACACGCGGATCACGCTTTACATCTCCCGTGGTCAGCGACATACTACCACATTCTTTACGACCCTGGCAATGTTGCATCTCACCACACTCTCCATCTTCCCCAGATCAGAACACATCTCACCCCACTCTCCACCTTCTCCAGATCAGATCACATGTCACCATACTCTCCACCTTACAAAAGTCAGAGCACATCTCACCCCACTCCCCGCCGTCCGCTGGTCGGACCACACCTGACCGGACCTCCGTCCATTTCCAGGTCAGGACGTGACCCCGCCGCCGGCGTCGGTCGTGCTGGCGCCGGCCCAGTCGGGTGACCTGACCGGGTACAACGCGCCGTTCTCGGCGGGCCGGGCCGAGCCGGGCTTCTCCGGCGAGCGGGCCGACCATCTGCACTACGCGTCCAAGCCGGTGTCGTCGGCCATCTACCAGTCGCTGAGTCGACGCGGCCGCGGCGGGCGTCACCTGCACGGCTCACTCAGCTCGTCCGACAACAACTCGGACACCACCACCTACGCCGAGGGCGAGCTGCGCTCCAAGATGGACGTCCTGCGGAGTGGTGAGTCGCGGGGGAGAGAGGGAGAGGGAGAGGGAGAGGGAGAGGGAGAGGGAGAGGGAGAGGGAGAGGGAGAGGGAGAGGGAGAGGGAGAGGGAGAGGGAGGGAGGGAGAGGGAGAGGGAGAGGGAGAGGGAGAGGGAGAGGGAGAGGGAGAGGGAGAGGGAGAGGGAGAGGGAGAGGGAGAGGAGAGGGAGAGGGAGAGGGAGAGGGAGAGGGAGAGGGAGAGGGAGAGGGAGAGGGAGAGGGAGAGGGAGAGGGGAGAGGGAGAGGGAGAGGGGGAGGGAGAGGGAGAGGGGAGGGGAGGGAGGGAGAGGGAGGGAGGGAGAGGGAGAGGGAGAGGGAGAGGGAGAGGGAGAGGGAGAGGAGAGGGAGAGGGAGGGAGAGGGGAGAGGAGGGAGGGAGAGGGGAGGAGAGGAGGGAGAGGGAGAGGAGAGGGAGAGGGGAGAGGGAGAGGGAGAGGGAGAGGGAGAGGGAGAGGGAGAGGGAGAGGGAGGAGAGGGAGAGGGAGAGGGAGAGGGAGAGGGAGAGGGAGAGGGAGAGGGAGGGAGAGGGAGAGGGAGAGGGAGAGGGAGAGGGAGAGGGAGAGGGAGAGGGAGAGGGAGAGGGAGGAGAGGGGGAGGGAGAGGGAGAGGGAGAGGGAGAGGGAGAGGGAGAGGTAGAGGGAGAGGGAGAGGGAGAGGGAGAGGGAGAGGGAGAGAGGGGGAGGGAGAGGCAGCGGGAGAGAGAGAGAGAGAGGGAGAGGTGGAGGGAGAGAGAAAAACACAGAGAGGACGAGCCGCCCTCCAAGATGGACGCCTTGTGCGGAGCGATGAGTCGCTGAGTGAGGGATTGAGAGAGCTGGAGAGAGCGAGACTGAGAGTTACGAGTGTGTGTAACACTCTTGTGATAGTTTCAACTTCAGCAGCAGTTCGTGGCAGAGTTATGCACTCTAAGCTAGTTGGATTGCTATCAGTGTGAGGGAAAGTGTCTGGATGTTTGCGATAACCCATGGCCTTCCGGCGCCTAGTCATGGAATGGTCTATGTTCTGCGTAGTTCGGCACGAGTTGAACCGGTCCATGTGGGAGTTGCTCCAATATCGAAAACACTGGAATCGTCAGGCTGGCTGGCTACATTTATATTGGAAAAACTTAATACATTAGAACGTCGTGATACATGCATACCGTGTTTTATAAAATATCATAATCTTTTAAAAACTGACACGTGCGTATGCACGTTAAAGTGCTCAGTGTACGTTCGTTGTATGTCAGCTACTGAATGCATAAATTTATCTGTTATCATTGGATATGCTATGCGATAACGCAAAGTGGTGCATTTCTACCCAGTCCTTCGCTGCTGAGATGACGGTGTTGATTTGCCCGTTGTTGATGAGATCACCGTTGCCGAAGACATTCCCGATAAAGCTTGCACTTACCACAGAACTGCAGCATGCGATTCCTGGTTTCGCCTGAGCCGGGAAAGCTACATTACATTATCTAAATAGTGTGTATTTAGAGGCATCCTCAACTGCCTTCAGGCTATTCACTCCAAACTGAATAATCCATAGTGCTCCACCATGGTGTTCCTGCCTATCTACGCCACAACCATCCATCTAATTCACTCAATCTAGGCGATGGCTCTGTTGGAACCGTGTGACCAATCCTAGACCATTTATCCTTACGCCTGCCATCCGTCCAACACTAGACAGTAGCTGTGTGCCTCCGCCCTCTGTGTTCCATCCCAGAGTCTTCACAGTCACCCACCCCCGTCATCCGTCTAACACTAGACAGTAACTGTGTGGTGCCTCCGCCCCCTGTGTTTCAACCCAGAGTCTTCACAGTCACCCACCACTGTCATCCGTCTAACACTATACGGTAACTGTGTGCTCCCCCTGTGTTAGATCCCAGACTCTTCACAGCCCTCCCAGCCGCCCGTCCAGCATTATACAGTAGCTGTGTATTCTTCCTGCATTCGGTTCCAGAACCCTCATCCCTCCCAGCCATCCGCCCAGCATTATACAGTAACTGTGTATTCTCCCCATATTTGGTTCCAGACCCCCACATCCCTTCCAGCCACCCGTCCAGCATTATACAGTAACTGTGTATTCTCCCTGCATTCGGTGCCAGACGCCCACACCCCTCCCTGCCATCCTCCCACCTCCAAAGTGGGACGTCTGCAGTCCCGTCGTGACAGCCAGCCATTTGTTCAACTGTCGCCGCCAAGTCGAGCCGTGACGAGCGACCGGCCGGGCGACGTCGCCTTCCCATCGACACGGCTCCCCCTCCGTGCCGGCCGGCGCAAATGCACTCGACCCGAGTGGCGTCGCAAATTGAGTAAGACTAGCTGGGGAGAATTGCATTGAGGGAGGCTTTGGCGGGATGGCGATGGTGCGGCACGAGTGTCGATGTCGTGCCAGCCGTTGTCGTTTTACTTCCTCACGCTCTGTTGTCGGCCGCACCAATACGGAACATTAGTTATTGAGCGTATATTTAGAACGTGACGGGAAAGAGACCACTCTTAAAACAGCCAAGACTGCAACCGAATGCATTTGACCCAGCCTGCTGCAAATGCGACAGGCATAGCTGGCCTTATCTTATGGAAGTCTGATTGGAACTTAGTAGATTCCGAATGAGCATGGTGAATAAAGGCATTGACAACTGATTTTACATTGGCAATATTCCCGGATCGATAACTCACTTGAACAAATAGTTACAAAGTTATTTGAAACGGTATTGATGAGTGCTCTAAGTTTCCGAACTGTGTAATATACCAGTTATTCATTGCTTGAATATATGGACTTTGGGGTGCATCAACTACTACTATTTATGTGGCGCCCTATTGCGAGGGAGAATCAGGAACAGATATATTCAAGTGTATATATCGAGAAGCCGATAAGTATGTGGCATGCCACCTGGTCCAGCTTAATGGACACACTTTTGAAGCTAACATGTATGAATATGTTGCAACGCTTCACGCCCGAACTGATTCACGCATAATTATGCCTTCTCTTTATTATTTAGTTGATCAGTTTTCACATTTTCTCAGCAGTACACACTTCCTCGCTCGAGGAAATCGTTTGACGACACTACGCGGACGGTGTCGACCCTTACACCGACCCAGCCTCAGGTTACACGGCTGTGTCATGCCACGCGACCTGGACAGCGCCGACCCATGACACCGGCCAGGTCACAGGTCTCACGGCTGTTATGTCACGCGACCTGGCCGATGCCGACCCGTGACACCGGCCAGGTCACAGGTCAGATGGCTGTGTTATGTCACGTGACCTGGCCGATGCCGACCAGTGACACCGGCCGGGTCACAGGTCACATAGTTGTGTCATGTCACGTGACCTGGGTGCGCCGGCGCCGGGCGGCGGGCCTGCTGCACGGTGTTCAAATACAAGTTGCCTCTCTGAGCGGTCTTGTGCCGCACATTGTGACCGGGCTTGCCGTTGAACGCCATCGACCGTCGCACGCCGTGTTGTTCGTCCTCTGCAATTCGGAATAGTGCATTTACATGTGAGACGCGCGCACTATTGTCACCCAGGGGAGAGGGCATCGATGACACCGCTGACATCGGGCAGAGGACAGCAATGACAATAATGACAGCAGGCGGAGGACAGCGATGTCCACTCGGACGGAGTGGTTTTGAGTGCTGAGATTGCTGACATTATTTTCCAAATCAGGCTCTTCTGCCTATCACGGCTCAGACGGTTCAAATTTCAGTCAGCTACCAAATTGCCAAATCGGTGGTGCTTAGTTCTGGAGTGCCTGCAGTTGTGCCGAAAATACACGCAATGAGTGCTGGCAGCTATCTATCTTGTACTTGCTCCAGTGATCTATCTTGTACTATCTGCCTATCTGTCTTGTGCTTCTACCAATGATATTTATATGCACGGCAGATGCAAAAAATGGGCTGAAGCCTACGCTTAGTTGGAGCATTATGACCAGACCGGGTGTGAGCCCGGTCGGTACGTACTATGACGATACCCGCTGTATAAAATGTGATGCTTATGTCAATCCAATTTCGGTTCAGTATTCAAACAAACACTTGAACAGTCTAATCTTTGTTTATGCTAAGTATCATGGCACGACACATTACATGACGTGTTGATTTGCAATTCACATTAAACGGCATGACAATCATCGATCTTTCATGTTAATGTTGATAACGTTATTCTGTTAGAATTGTTTCCTGCCAGCTTGCGAAAGGCCGTTCAAAAGTGCCGCATTTCTCCCAAAGGAAGGTAAGATCACACTGGTTTTTATTTGTTTCCTGATCTGACTTCCGTTCTAAACATTTACCACCATATTACATCGCTTGTCGAGCATGACGAATCCATATGCACTGATCGAGAATATATCTGAGCATACACACACACACACACACACACACACACACACACACACACACACACACACACACACACACACACACACACACACACACACACACACACACACACACACACACACCGGCGCCATACGATGTCATAAGTGTCTGACCAACCAATAACAAACAAACAACACACACACACACACACACGCATACATGTATATATATATATATATATATATATATATATATATATATATATATATATATATATATATATATATATATGAGAATATATACGAGGATATATATGATAATAACAAGGGATTGCATGCTAGAGCGCTGCACATATTATGAAGAAGAGCGGTGACATAATATGTACACAAGCTGCGCTGAGCTTATCGCTGATACCTCGGATACGCTCAGCTGATTGCGACTGACGGTGTAAGCTGCAGTAGCAAATGGTTCTCATCATAATGACACACGTGATTTATTAACAAACTTGAGCCGGCGGCGGAGGCCGAACTGATGATGCCCTCCGGCGCATTTCGGTCATCGCTCCGGGTGGAAAAGTGAGGAGCACGCCATGTTGCCGACTGGCTGTACAGCTATGTCCTTCCAGTCGGGAGGGCAGTCGAATTATGTCGTGCCAGAATTGACAGAATTGGCCAACAGCGTCAAGATAAGTCGCTTGGAAGACCTCTCGTATGTCTGTCCGTGTCGGTACAACCCGGATGATATTAATTCTGTCGAATTTCAGGAAGCTTCTGCAACGAAAGATGAGATAGATTTAAACATCAGTGATGTTAATTATTAATTGCTTACTATTCAAGTATGGGAAGTAATGAACGTATTGGCTTGCAAAAAAGCAGTGCAATGACGTTGACAAATCAACCCATTTACGAGTACACCGCATTTCATCCATTGTATGCCACCATGCCGTATTCTTACATGGTCTGTCACCCTCCACCACGTCGCTGCAGTGGCATGCCGCCGTCTGCCACATCAGTCCCGCGAAATGTCACCTTTAGCTACGTCACCCCTGTGGCATGCTACTCTGCCACGTCATTCACTTGGAAATATCGTCATCTGTCATGTAATTTCAGTGATATGGAACTCTATACCACGCCATTCCAGTGATAAAGCACTCTCTGCCACATCATTCCAGTGATAATGCACTCTGTGCCACGTACTTCCAGTGATGTGGCACTCTGTGACATCATTCCAGTGATGTTGAACTCTATGCCACGTCACTCCCGTGGCACACCGCCCACTA
This sequence comes from Imbricaverruca yamaguchii, assembly GCA_034440575.1. NCBI lineage: Eukaryota > Metazoa > Arthropoda > Thecostraca > Neoverrucidae > Imbricaverruca > Imbricaverruca yamaguchii. Next base: position 564,900 of record JAOTOL010001519.1, read on the forward strand.
CCACGTCACCGCCGTCATATCCCGTCTCGTTTACCTCTCGTAACATGGTAACAGTTGGCCAGTTCTGTTGTATGTGGTAAGGCTGATGACTCTCGTCACATGATAGCAGTTGGAGTGTGCTGTTGTGCATGGTAAGGCACTCGTGATGTAGTATCAGTCGGCGTTTCCTGCTGTGCGTGGTAAGGCCTGCATTGCGGCGTATCGACCGACATTGCATTTTCGTTAAGGGAGTTGTCACTTGGTAACCTTTGCCCTGCCCTCTGTCGCAGACCTTCACCCCCCCAGAGCCGGCACCTCCCGAGGTGCGTCCTGTGGTGACATCTGTCCTGCCTTCTGTCGCAGGCCTCCACCCCCCCCCCCCACAGAGCCAGCACCTCCCGAGATGCCGTCCTGTGGTAACATCTACCCTGCTATTTGCTGCAGGCCTCAACACGCCCCAGAGCCGGTACCTCCCGAGGTGCGTCTGTGGTGACATCTGCCCTGCCCTCTGTCGCAGGCCTCCACACACCCCCAGAGCCGGCACCTCCCGAGGTGCGTCCTGTGGTGACATCTGCCCTGCCCTCTGTCGCAGGCCTCCACACTCCCCCAGAGCCGGCACCTCCTGAGGTGCGTCCTGTGGTGACATCTGCCCTGCCCTCTGTCGCGGTCTCCACACCCCAGAGCCGGCACCTCCTGAGGTGGTCCTGTTCCCCGTCCCGTGGTCCATCGTCACACCAGGCTGTCAGGTCACTGCAGCGGCTCCAGACTGGCTACCCTGCCGACGGCGACTCCAACCTACCCAGCCCTTCAGGTCAGTATGTCACACTATACAGACCCTCAGGTCAGTATGCCACCTTATACAGCCACTCAGGTTAGTATGCCACCATACCCGGCCCCTCAGGTCAGTATGTCACACTATACAGACCCTCAGGTCAGTATGCCACCTTATACAGCCCCTCAGGTCAGTATGTCACCTCATACAGCCCCTCATGTCAGTATGCCACCTTATACAGCCCCTCAGGTTAGTATGCCACCTTATACAGCCCTCATGTTAGTATGCCACCATGCCCAGCCCCTCAGGTCAGTATGTCACACTATACAGACCCTCAGGTCAGTATGCCACCTTATACAGCCCCTCAGGTCAGTATGCCACCATGCCCAGCCCCTCAGATCAGCATGCCATCTTAGACAGCCCCTCAGGTCAGTTTGTCAACCTACATAGACCCAGAGGTCAGTAAGCCACCCTATGCATCCATTTATACCAGCATACCACCCTACACAGACCCTTGGGTCAGTACACCACCATCCACAGCAACTCAGGGTAGCACACACCTTAGCTTGTGCTCAGTATTACTAGAAATCATCAGACAAATCTCTCCAGATGTACGGAACGAGGCAGCGACCACGAGCATCAAACTCAGCTGAATTCATGCGCCTAGCTTAGCTACTTATCCAACACCGTTTACCTATGTGCTGAGGCTGTCTGTGTGGGCCCGTTGCAGAGTACCGGTTGCCGGGCAGCCCGAGGTCCCACATGGGCCCCTCCCTGCGCGGCTACAACCCGAGCGATCCGGACAGCTACGTCAGTCTGGACGGAGCCCAGACCAGGTATGTAGAACATTACGGAACTGTGTAGCGAGACCCGCAGCTACTAAGTGCAAACCGAAGTTCTCAAACGTGGAAAAGCTATATATATATATATATATATATATATATATATATATATAATATATATCAAAAGCTGTATATATATATATATATATATATATATATATATATATATATATATATATATATATATATATTATATACATATATTTGTATTACTTATATATATATGTGTGTGTGTGTGTGTGTTGTGTGTGTGTGTGTGTGTGTGTGTGTGTGTGTGTGTGTGTGTGTGTGTGTGTGTGTGTGTGTGTGTGTGTGTGTGTGTGTGTGTGTGTGTGTGTGTGTGTGTGTGTGTGTGTGTGTGTGTGTGTGTGTGTGTGTGTGTGTGTGTGTGTGTTTGTTTGTGTGTATGTGTGTGCATGCATATCAATCGAAGTAGCTCTATATTCAGGAAACAGTGCCTTGAAAATGTGCCCAGTGGTGTTCACCGTCAGTTCTTCGGTTGGCCATTCGTATCCGGTACACTTTAACCGAGCATGTGATTGGCTGTTCCTGGGGTAATAGGAGCAGTCTCCTAGCTGATCTGGGGACCTATTTCTATGCTCCTTATTTCAATGTTGATATGTTTTCTAACTTGTGTTCCATCTTCTATGTTTTCGAACCTTTGTATGACCACCGAATGCCATTCCATGCAAATTATGCTAATGTGTTCCAAAGCTTGAGGAGCAGCTGCTCTCTCTGCCTCCGTCTTCTCGCATTTATGTAACCCTCTTTGGAGGGGTTGGCTGTCTGGAGCGTATGGAAACGGGGGGGGGCTGCTACCCACACTTACGTTTCCCTTCTCAAGGAAATGAGAAGCAAAATTGCGAATGGATATTGCTACGCATTCAAGTAATATTGAGCGACGTAACACTCCTCTCCATTGGACTAACTTTCCGACGCTCGCATACAAATTCCGAACAGAATGGCCTGAAGTTAATTAACTATTTGGGCTTTAGGGCGCATCGACTATATTGGCCATGTAGTGCCCACGGTGAATGGCCTAGATTTCCAAAGGAAGTGCAAGTAGTGATTAATTAATTAGTATCATTTCATGTTCAAAGCACAGCCGACTCTGTTGTGAGTCTATAACGAAGACAAAATTAACTGGGCACATAAAAAGCATAATAAAGCTAAAGTTAACGTAAGTAGGTGTTGACGCTGCTTACGAAGTGTACAATAGCATGCTCCTCATGCACAGTCATCGCATAAAGTAAAGGAAGGCATTGAAAGGATGTACCATGGATTTGAAAATTGTGACTATTTCCCATCAGTCACAATTGGAACAGGCAGGGAATTTTCAAAACTCAAAACAACAAGCCCAGTCTGACCCATTTGCTTATGACATCGTTGTCATCATGGCGACATTATTCGCTCTCATTATTGTCATCATTCTGATGACGGTTATAATTAGAATAAAGACAAAAATGGACATGGTTCTTTGACGAGCCAGCTTACTGACCCATCTGGTCACTAGATGCTATACAAAATCGTCAGAAACATATCCCCCACTGAAATATGGTGTCATTGCCAAGTGGTGACCTAGAGTTTGGTGACCCGATTGTTGTTTTTCGAAGCATGCACAAAATGCGCAGGAATTGGTGCTAAAATTTAAAAACATTCAATTTCAATTATCTATGGGCTTTATGACAAATATGGACATTAGACAGCCTACCCCCTCTCTCTCCCTGTCCGCCATTAGTTGACTTCGTCAGTAACATTTTGCTCTGACTACATGAACCCCAGCTACGTACTTTTCTCACTTCGCCGCGACATGATTTCCCCGGTGTATCCTATGTGTATGCATAAGCCAAATGTGCATAGGCTATAACATATTTTGACTGCCGGTGTTTCATCTCAAATTCCCTGTGTGACGCAAGACGGATCTTCGTCGAATACGAGCGGCCCTTTGATCCATCCTTTGTGTGTGTTCTACTGGTAGTGAAGTTTTGATTAGGGCGTCCACATTCGTGCAGATTGCACCATTTGCACAGCATTGCTGATTGCTCAGGGCGTATGGCTGGAGTTTAGTTGGATCTCGCTGGAGTCATCAAGTTACAGACGGTTTGCACACTGTGTGAAGCTTCAAATGTTACTAGTTCATTACCGCATAACTCATAGCTCCATACGTCCATACCTCATAGCTCATCCAACAGCATAGCTCATCACCGCATGTTTTCCGTTTGTTCCATTTTTCCTCCACCTACCACCCTACCCCCTCTGGATATATGCAGCGACGCGATAACGGAAATTGCAGGTGAAGCAATTCGACGACAGTATACATTCAGTATACCATCTACAGTTAGTTCTACTGAAATGATACAAATAATTCACGTCCCTTGCACTAAATATTATTGACCCGAGTCATTGCTACTTCTCATTGCTGACAAGACAAGTTGTTATCCATCCCCGATCGTCGAAGATCATGTCACGATTATTATTCCATTGATTGATATAATCGTCATTTGAATTACCAATATTATACGAAGTTATGAAATCATACAAACTTTGAAATGTACACAGGTACCTAGAAAAAAGGAATATATTTTATATAATTTGACTTAGAGGAGGTATGTCTATGAATACAATAAATACGCATAAATACAAAATATAATATATATGTAAGGCGCATCCTTACTACGCTTGCTCAAAACTCATGCGATGCGTCTTAAAAAAAAATGTTTGCTAAAAATTCGCTGAACTTCGGGGGATTTTGACGAACAAGCCGTCCTTAAGTGTGCCTTCGCGTGAGTGCTGTGCATGGTCATGAGATAGAAAAGGCTGTTCCTATCATATTTGTGTTGGAGCAAGTAGTGCAAAAGGGGCTGATAAAAATGACAACTCGATCCTACCGGCGTGAACATTTCGCATGGACATTATGTCCTTCTGCATTCTACATGCCTACAGCATGTTGGAATGGTACGAGGGGCAACATAGACTGTGAAGCCATACTTTGCACGGTGCTCATCTCGTCAGCTATGAAAAGCGTTATGCTGCTATGACATCGCATCATTTTCCTGCAGTTTGTTCTGTGCTTTCCTCTGTGTTTATCGGTGTATATGTGTCATATGGCATATACTAAGCGGTTTTCAGATTCACTTGTCTCCCCCTTCCCGCCTCTGCTGTTCTTTTCTAATTCTCTATTTCACTCCCTGTTTGTCGTTCCTTGAATACAATGACGGATTTAAATATAGTTTGGGTTCTGGATTTGCTAGAAGTGTCAATGAAAAATTGGCTTGTTCTTAAAATTTTGTGAATTTTTCTTCATCGTACAATGACATGATACCATGACAAAGCAGACGTCAAGAACATGAACCAATTTGGATAATTTTCGACGTGATATATATATATATATATATATATATATATATAATATATATTATATTTTGAATAATATCTTGACAAATTAAGCAATAAGTGGCATAGAGAGAAACTATATTCTCACAACAAAGCACAACATCAACGTTTCGCCACAGGCCTTCTTCAGGATGATCCTGAAGAAGGCCTGTGGCCGAAACGTTGATGTTGTGCTTTGTTGTGAGAATATAGTTTCTCCCTATATGCCACTTGTTGCTTCATATATATTTATATATATATATATATATATATATATATATATATATATATATGTATGCCATTATGCTGGTCTCATCACATGCCCTGCATGATCTGCAATAACTTCGTTATTATTTAATGTGATCTTAAAACATTATTGTTGCCACTTCCAGTTCCAGAACCTATCAAACGAATGTTCAGCTTATAACTGCCCCAGATAATAGTCAACACTCTCAAACACAAGCCAGTCAGGCCCAGTCAAGCTCACCAAAGACGCACAATTGGTGTGTTCCTGCTCCGGGCTACCACGATGTACGCATATAAAATCCTGTTTCATCTTGCAGCCATCATTCGCGCCTTTGCCTGGAGTGATTCATTTCCGGCCGTCCGAGTGGTAATGAGCCAGCTGAGCTTGCACCGGCTGCGGCACGTGCTCCAAATTAGTCACTTCCCGTCGGCCAGGTGATCAATCACAATTGCTGGCCGTAGTTCATTGCCGGCATAATGGGCTTCACTTTTGGCCGGCTGGCGGAACAGTTAGGCGGCAGATTGGCCAAACTTGGCCGTGACGTCACCGTGACGTCACCCGGCCCAGCATGACCGGGCGGCAAAATCGCTGGCGGCTCGGCCGCTCTGGAATCTGAAAGTCCCGCCCGTTGTTCCTTCGGAGTACAGTCAGGGCAGCGGTGGCGTATTTGTGGCAATGCCAAGCGGCCTGGCACCTTACACACCGGAGAGTGAATGCACAATGGCCCACAGCGCTGCCATCTGATGTGGGATATTGGATGGGTTGTTGCCCTCAACACATTTAATATACGATGGCTTAGTAAACTGACATGATATTTACTCGTTATCTTAATGAAATTCGCAAAAGTGATGCTTCAACAGCTTACAAAATGAATGCAGCAGTGTGGCTGGTGTTCATTGGTTGGTGAATTCACCGAGAAATGGCCCTACTCCGTCGAATGGGAGAAGTAAGCGGATTGATGTGTCTCCCTCACGCGCTCAGACCTTGGTGGACTGACGCATCGTCTTCGACATGGTTGTAACTATGGGTCTTAAAGCGTCGTGGACTGTGGAAGGGTGGTAGGTCCACATCAAATTTGGGACATACCCATGATAATCAAATCTCACAAAAGGTCATTTTTGTGGCGATAAAGATGGTTGCCTACACTATCGGATTTCCTGGGCAACATCCACACTTCCACATTTTTTCTATTTAATAGACATCTGAACGTGATTTGTATGCACTACCACAACCCACGCATCATTGGAAGTAGGTTGCTGTCCAAATGCTTTCCACAGAGGAACGAATTTTTTTTGTGGGGTGGGGGAGGTGCAACAGTCGGCAAAACAATGTCATACACTAAGGAATGTTCTCATTATTTTAGATTCTTGTAGCCATATACTTTGCTCATCTTGTGCAACCGCGTTGTTCTGTGATCGTGGGCACATGTCTCGGCAGACTGGTGTTGGACGGCCAGAAGGGCAGCTCAACCTCGGTCTGTGATCGTCGGTCACGTGTCTCGGCAGGCTGGTGTTGGACGGCCAGAAGGGCAGCTCCGGCGACACGGTGATGCCGCTGGTGATGCCCGTCTACCCGGCGGTGCGCAACAACCTGTGTCACCACGTGGCGCCGCCCGCCTACTCGCCCGAGCGGAACCATCTGAAGGAGGAGTGTGGCTACCGCTGCGGCTGGCGACTGGCCACCATCTGTCTGGCGCTGCTCTGCTGCCTCCTGCTGGCGCTCACCGCCTACTTCGCAGGTACGTCCTGCTCCTGATCCTACTCCTGCTCCTACTCCTGCTCCTGCTGGCGCTCACCGCGTACTTCGCAGGTACGTCCTGCTCCTGCTCCCCATCATACTCCTGCTCCTGCTCCTGCTGGTTCTCACCGCATGCTTCGCAGGTACGTCTTGCTCCTGCTCATGTTCCTGCTCCTGCTGCTGCTCACATCATACGTCACACGTACGTCCTGCCCCCGCTCATGCTCCTGCTCCTGCTCCTGCTGGTTCTCACCGTATGCTTCGCAGGTACGTCCTGCTCCTGCTCCTTCTCATGCCTCTGCTTCTGTTCCTGCTCTTGCTCCTGCTGGCGCTCACGGCATACTTCGTAGGTACGTCCTGCTCCACCCCTGCTCCTGATCCTGTCCATGCTCCTGCTCACCGCATACTTCGCAGGTACGTCTTGCTCCTGCTCATGCTCCTGCTCCTGCTGGTGCTCACAGCATACGTCGCACGTACGTCCTGCCCCGCTCCTGCTCCTGCTCCTACTCCTGCTGGTACTCACCACATGCTTCGCAGGTATGTCCTGCTCCTTCTCCTGCTCCTGCTAGTGCTCACCGCATATCTTACAGGCACGTTCTGATCTTGCTCCAGCCCCTGCTCCTGCTAGTGCTCAAGGCATACTTTGTAGGCACGTCCTCTCCCTGTTAATGATCACCAAAGGTGGATAAGGAGTACCTGAGGTGTAGACCACCTCTCAGATAAGTCCTTTCCCCGCCAGTAATCTCCAAAGATGATGAGGGTGTATCTGGGAGTTAGGCCGACCTTTCAGGCAGGCCCTCTTCTCTCAGAAATATTTTGCTGTTGACATGATCCAAACTCTGCTGTCGCTATTCGTCTTAATTTGACTTTGGTTATTTGACTAAGGTTGTCTTTGGTTATCAAATCTATATGCACGATTTAATTGCTTCAATATTGACAGTACTCGACACGGCTCTATGATAATCCCTTCCTCACATACATTATGCTTCCCCAGTTGAGCTTATTCGACATCTGTTTTTAGCTTTTCGGTTTCCGTTCGTGACGCTTCGTCGGACGACAGAGATGCCTGTTAGACAGGTGATGGCAGCACCTCAGCGATCCTGCATCTCCTTAACGAGAACTCCTCGGGTTCTAGAACGATAACTTTCTGATTGAAGAAGCAATGTGTTGCTAAGCAAGTGTACCAACGAAATGACTGCCCAAATATAGCGTTCCGCTGTGTTGCGGCAGCATTTGCCACGACGCATGCAGCATCTACCAAAGCGCTGGTACCAATAAATTGAGCAGATATTTGCTGCTTATTTATTGCTAGCAATATGAGCTTATTAACTGTTCGAAGCAACCAGACATCATTCACGTTTATGATGTCATAGACGTTATATAATTAACATCTAATTGTGAGAAGAAATGAACGATTCCCTTGCGTAGGTACCATGGTTGAAAGTAAAATAAGATGAAACGATTCGGCCTACACTGGCAAGGAATAATCTCCTTTAGATAAAAATGAGTTATATTAAGGCCTTACACTTTTCGATTATGGATCATCTTGAAGAGCAACAATGTTTCGTACACATCAGTTCATGACAAAAATAATGCACTGAATTACGCTCTGAATTCGAATAGCATCTTCTCATATTGTCGCATTTTGGTGTATTACATCAGAAGCTGGGACGTACCGAAGAAAGAATAGCATTCGTCACACATTTCCGACAGCATGTGAACGCAATTTCTTGTGGAGGCGGCAATTTATGGAGATGCTATTCGAATTCAGAGCGTGATTTCAGTGCAAGAGTTTTGTCATGAACTGATGTGTAAGAAATATTGTTACTCTTGAAAATGATCCATGATCGAAAAGTTTGAGACTTTAATATAACTCATTTTTGTTCAAAGAAATGTTCAAATCCTTGCCAATGCGGGCCAACCCGTTTCATCTGATTTTACTTTCAAGCATAATTAGCATCGTCAGACGGAGCGTGATCAGCAGAGGCCATGTCGTAACATAGTATGTGGACACGTCTAGTAAGCTCGATGTTAATAATGTTATCGATCAGCTCTTAGCCAATCTGAAGCTTAGTTTTTGTTTAGTCCTTGGTATGCTGGGGGTGGGGGGGTCACGACCTTCCAGCATACGACGTGTGGGTTTGAGATCAGGCAACTATGACGTAACGAATTCGGAACGTTGCAACTACTGGAAGCGAAATCCGTTATTTGTGCGGATTTAAAAATGCTTGATTCGATTTCCTAGTGCAATATGTAGCAGAGCATAGCATTCCATACTTTACACGCAGAGAAATTAGCAAGTTTTCGTCATGTTCGTGAAAATGAACACAAACCTGTTTCGGACACCTCAAAATCCACCACATTATTGAAGCCTGGTTCCATTAGCTGAATACGCGGCTACCTACCATGTTGACCAGTAGTATCCTTCCTGATAACCGATGGTCTGCCACATCCCATTGCCTCAGCAGCGCATAAAATATTGCTATGGTTGTCATAGCAGTAATGGGAGCAGTCGTCATGCAAATATTGACACATGATACCATTTTCTATCCTCAAGATCAACCATAGGGCGAGATATGTGACGATAGTGGCTCCACGGAGGACAAGACAATCATCCCTCATGTTGACTCTACCAAGAACCATTGCTCGGTTGCCATGACAACGGACGTTTGTCATTACGAATGCGCTGTGAGTGCTTTGCCGATAGTCCCACGTAATCCGATCCCCATTGCTTTTAGCAGCCTCGCTGGCATTTCTGGGGGATTTCCGCACGGGAAAGGGAGACCCAGTAATGCATGCATAAGTAATGTATTGTATGCGTGTTTTATGGAATATACTGTGTGCTAAAGCGTTCGTATATGTATGCCAATATCATACGCTGTCTTGTGTTCCGTTGGTCATGTCGGCTCTCCGCATGGAGACCTTTTAGGATATTGAAGAGAGCTAATTGTATTTTCTACAAATTTGTAGCGAGCTTAACAGGCGTGCAAAAGTCAGACAAACGATCCAGTTTAACGGATGATTATATCTGAACCTTGAGACATGATTCGTTGTTCGATACCTACCTTGCAATTCCTACTGAATATCTGCTTTTCGATGACCAAATCAGTAGGCGTATGGTGTATGCAGTCTAAGCTGCACAACATAACCAATGACTTGCATTGCTAACGAAGTGGCGTAGGAACGCAAAAAAAAAGTTCTGAGGGGAGGGGAAGTGTTTATCTTGTGCATGATTATTTTATTGTAGTAAGTATTGTTTCAATCAACCTCAAAACGACACATAGTTCAGCTTCCTGAAAAGTGTGGAAGGTGGGGGAGCTGGGGGAGTCATGTCTAACGCCCGTTTCCCATAATTGTTCTTGCGCCAATATCGATGATTGAATTTCGAGTTCGGCTACTAAGCCGGTCCCGATTTAAATCTTCAACTGCGCGGAGTCGGACAAAAGTGCATGTTTTTGCATCATGTGTCCCCAAACATGCTGTTGTCAGAAAATGCAACGGGCCCTATGTCGTGATAAACACAGGCTTCAATTGTATCTGCAGTCTCATATTTTCCGCTATGACATCGTCCCAGAAGCACTACATCGCCGAACACATTTTTGGTGACTTAGCCATCTTTCCCTTTGGGCGTTCCGAGCCTGACTGGGCGCACGGATAGTCTTTTGTTCCCACGTCAAGCTGTCTGGCGTGCTTTGTAAAGCATTTCCAGCTGGCGTCACGCGTCGTGTGCGTCGTGCAATATGGTGATGGCGCTGAAAAAGAACGGAACACATCTTGCAAACACTTCCCGGAAGCCGACAACGCAGGGCTGATGTTCATTTATCGCAGCATATGTGCATATTTCCCGCCTGGCAATTGGTTTCTTCAATTTGCATATCATTTAGGAAAGTGGTGCCATTTTCTGAGAACCATTAGCGGAGATCAAGAGATTAATTTCGCATTCATTGGTACCTTTGATCTAGAGTCCTCCGTATGCATGGCCGTTTGTACATGACTACAAGACTATGCCCTTGTGCTTTCATGTTATTCGCATCACATGAATTCAGCTGGGCTCCGAATGAATATTCACCGTGCATAGTAGAGCTGGAATTGTATGCGTTTGTTTGTGTCTGTGCGTGCGTGTGTGTGTCTGTGTGTGTGTATGTGCGTGTGTGTGTGTGTGTGTGTGTGTGTGTGTGTGTGTGTGTGTGTGTGTGTGTGTGTGTGTGTGTGTGTGTGTGTGTGTGTGTGTGTGTGTGTGTGTGTGTGTGTGTGTGCGTGCGTGCGTGCGTGCGTGCGTGCGTGTGGTTTGTTGTGCGTTGGTGTGTGTGTAGGTGTGTACAATGCGCAGGCGATACACATTACATAACCTTGAAAAATTATGTCTGCATTGGAGCATCTATCAGTCCGTCAGCATTGGAGTGCAATATGCATTCACCGATGCGAATTGTCCTGCATTGCAACGCTTGAACACGGCACGAAGTATCGCAAAGCAAGGTTGACTCGCTCGTCTGGTTTAATTATATTCCACATTTCGGTCACCGACTCAGATGGGCGCAGCACAAGCTGATTCAAAGTAATGTGAACTTGACTCACCGCTCTGTGCTTCAGCAAACAGTTCACATGGACGCTACTTGCGCAAGCTGTACCAGTAACGTGGACTCGCCATTTAAACCGACCGCTCTGCATTTCAGCGACCGGTTCCCACGCTGTCGGCTCGGAGCCGTCGCAGTGTGTCTACGTGGAGGACGCCGTGATGATGGCTCCCGACAGTACACAGCACCTGGAGGTCACCACAGCGTCAGGTCAGTCTCCCGACAGTACACAGCACCTGGAGGTCACCACAGCGTCAGGTCAGTCTCCCGACAGTACACAGCACCTGGAGGTCACCACAGCGTCAGGTCAGTCTCCCGACAGTACACAGCACCTGGAGGTCACCACAGGTCAGTCAGGCAGTTTTTGACAGTACACAGCACCTGGAGGTCACCACAGCGTCAGGTCAGTCCCCCGACAGTACACAGCACCTGGAGGTCACCACAGCGTCAGGTCAGTCTCCCGACAGTACACAGCACCTGGAGGTCACCACAGCGTCAGGTCAGTCTCCCGACAGTACACAGCACCTGGAGGTCACCACAGCATCAGGTCAGTCTCCCGACAGTACACAGCACCTGGAGGTCACCACAGCATCAGGTCAGTCTCCCGACATACACAGCACCTGGAGGTACCATCACAGCACAGGATCAGGTCAGTCTCCCGACCAGTCACCACAGCGTCAGGTCAGTCTCCCGACAGTACACAGCACCTGGAGGTCACCACAGCATCAGGTCAGTCTCCCGACAGTACACAGCACCTGGAGGTCACCACAGCGTCAGGTCAGTCTCCCGACAGTACACAGCACCTGGAGGTCACCACAGCGTCAGGTCAGTCTCCCGACAGTACACAGCACCTGGAGGTCACCACAGCATCAGGTCAGTCTCCCGCAGTACACAGCACCTGGAGGTCACCACAGCGTCAGGTCAGTCTCCCGACAGTACACAACACTCGAAGGTCACCACCGTACTATAGCCTCCTGATACTAAACACCATCCGGAGGTCACCACAGTATCAAGTCAATCTCTCGATAGTACACGACATCTGGAGGTCACTACAGTACCAGGTCGGTCTCCCAGCAGTACGCAATGCATGGATGTCACCAACAGCGCTTAGTCACTCTCCCGAAATATGGAGGTCGCCACAATATTGGGTTAGTCTTCCAGCTCATGCATGTCGTCACAAAATTGGCTAATCATCCAGCGCATGGATGTCACCACAGTATTAGGTTAGTCTTCCAGCGCATGGATGTCACCACAGTATAGTCAGCGTTCCGACAGCACGTGACAACTGAAGATCACGGCAGTATTGGGTCAGTCTCTGGACACCCGAGTTCGCGGCAGTATTTGGTCAGTCTCCCTACACCTGAAGCTCCCGGTAGTATCTGGTCAGCCTCCCGACACCTGAAGATACCGGCAGTATATGGCCGGCCTCCCTACTCCTGAAGATCTCGGAAGGATCTGGTCAGTCCCCGGACACCTGAAGATCCCGGCCGTATCTGGTCAGCCTCTCCGCACCTGAAGGTTGTAGCGGATTGGCGTGTGTTGGCGCGTGACGGTGTCGCACGTGTTCTACATCTGTAGATCAGACCTTCGGCACCGCATGATACTCGCCACCCACGGCAGCCACTCCGGCAACCTAAAACCACTAGACACTTACCTCAAAGTTTGAGAGGCTTCACTTTCGTGCGGTCGCCGCTGCCGATTGAGTGACCGAAACCAGAGTTGTCAGGCTGGCGCTTATGTCTCCCCCGGGATGGGCCGGTGCCGTTCGGCCATGGCATCACCTAGAAACGACGAGCCTCCGAAATAGAACTCGAAGTGAGGTGAACGGCGCCGACATCTGACCGTTCAGCTAGCTGGAGAACAGCTAAACTTAACGTGCTCACCAGCTTGCGTTCACTTACTCACCCATTCGCAATGGCTTGCTCCTCATCCGGGTTCGGCGCTTGCACATTGCCCGTACTCGGTCTGATGCAGGCGTAATTATAACCTTCTAACTTTTCAGCTGGGGTGTGTGCATGTTCTGTTCCCGCCCAACGGCGGATTGATTAACTCTCGATCGCTGTATGTGGCAGTTTGGATGATTGGTGTCTCGGCAGCACCTACCAGCTCCTCCCGGTCCCGTCGAGTTCCGAGTTGGAACTGAACATTTACTATATCGGGTCCTTCTGGCTCCAACTCCACTGCCAGTCCCGGGCGCCGTCCTCCGACAATATTACACACAACATGATAACACTGTCTAGCACGGGGACTTCGGATCAATTCATTGCGCCGATATCAAGTGTAATTCGGCGCTTAAGTGACCACCTGTTTTCAGAGAGCTTTATGATATGTTTGGTCGCATGCAATCTGATTACTTGTCATGGCAGTCATGCTATAATTATCCGTGCCGGACATGGTGAACGCTACTGGAACAGTCAGGCTTGGAAGAAATTGAATGAAATTATGTTGGAAAAGTGTTTACTACTGTTTAAACTAGCAGTAGTGGAGAGGCAGGTTCACATCAATTCAATCCTTTTTGCACTATCTTCCGATTAATAACTGTGCATCAGGCTAAGCATTCGGCTATCAACAGCTGAACAATAAGTTCATCTTTTGGCGCAACGTGTGCAGAAATCCGTCGGTAATCTTGACCTGGAGGAGGCTCCACCTTTGTACCGGCCGGCAGGATGTCTGCATGGCCAGCCGACTCGTCTAGGTCGGGTGTCGACCGCGCCAAGACCATCGTTTGGGCTAAGCACGGCGAACACCAACAGTCGAAACGCTTCGTCATCATTTCAAACTTAGCTTACCGACTTTTTGGCATGCCGACATTTTACCAACTATTTAGCATACACACTTTCGATTAACTCTGTGTGTCGCGTAGGTTTTTATCCCGGCGAAACAGTTATGTCCCACTTACTCATTAAAGACAAATACTTTTTGTGGATTGACCTTCGCCGACCTTACCTAAGTTGCTGCTGTTTTGGGAAGTGCACGTTATTGACCACTAGCAATAACTTCCTGCATTCAGCCATCGGAATCAGATTACTATATCTTTAGGTTGATTGATGGATTTTATGTGACATCTGTCCCAATTAGTCAGCACTATCGTATGATGAGGTTCTGTACCAAATGGTAAATTATCAGATGGTAATATCTCTCAGATGGTAATTGTACGTACCCAGTTCACACTTAGAATCGTGGTTAAATTGAACATCTGTTCATACTTCAAATGTTTAAGGGTAGGGTATTAGTAGTCGGCCCTGGCATGAAAGAGATCTCTACCCCTTGCTCAGGACTTGCATGGCTTCTTTACTGGTTTCACTTGTGGACACAAATTGAGGTTATCACCGATTACGGGAAGTAGATGCATTACATAGAACCACATTGTACCAACCACACATGCTGCCTATTCCACAGGTGTAGGTGATGAATTGCCGGACACAGACTTAGATGTAAGGTGGTTCCAAAGTAATCACCTTAATGAAACCAAGGTAATTCCATTTCACGAAACCATCAAATGGCGTGTATGTCGTGCTCTGTGCGTGCCGCAATGTCGGCTGCAGACCTGCGTACCAGCCGACTGAGCGTGCGGTCCGCACCTCCAGGCGACTCCGACCAATCTTTAACGACGTCGCACATTTCGCCGACCGTCCGCCACGAGGCGAGCGGCGCCGACGTCTCACGCGAGCCGCGGCCAGCTATCCGCAGCCGCACGATCCGGCGCCATTTCCTGCGCGTCGCCGCGATTTGCGCGCCGAGACGGCGGAAACCGTCGACCGGCCGGCCGGCTGGCGGCGCTCCTGAAAAGGCGCCGCCGTCGGTTTTGTTCACATCGTTACCGGCGGCCTCAAAGAGCACGCCCGCGGCGCGTCACGCCGACTCTCGTCGGCAATGAATGTGGCTCGTTTTGACAATTTAATGCGCGTCGTCCCCGCCGGCGGCCAGTGTGTTATTGCCGCCGCGTCGCCGGCTCTCGACTGTAGAATACCGACCGCGGCCCGCTGCAGTCTTCTTATCTTGTCGCAGGGCGCCATTGTGGACGGGGACGCGCCGATGCGTGCATTTTTATGCCGCGTCTGCGTAGTGCGCGTTATTAAAACGTAAATTTGAGAGTAGAATGCAGGTGCATTCGTTCGAGAACTGCACACGAACATCGACATTGAAATATAGAAGGCTGGTGCAAGGCGCTCTACTTCGAGAGATAATTAGCACCGCTTCGTAGGCACGCGCTCACTAATTTGCTAATGTCTATTTCCGTGTCACGTCAAGAAAACTGTGTTGCGTGCTGCTCCGATCCTATTGACCCTTGTGATTTTGCTGCAAAACATCGGTATGCATGTTTTTGTATTACAATTATGTGTGGGGTAGTTTTCGGTTCTGAATCGGTGTATGTTTTAAGACATTGCGTAAGAAGAAATATACGACCTTCAATATACCAGAAGGTGCTGAGTTTACATCAAAAGTTAACGTTTAAGAGCCATTTTTCGTTGTATTAAACATGTTTTAAGATGCGATCTGGTACTATTTGCATGATGCGTCATACTCTTCAATGCTATTCCAGAATCAATGTGTGCTCCTTACGGGGGGAGAACTGGTCTCCGCTGGCCACAAAATGACGCATGGCACTAGTGTTGCTCTTGTGGACGCTCTGATCTTCGCTGGCATGACGCATGACGGAAACCTAATCACTATGTGGCTTGTGCGATGCGCCGATCCAGTAGATACGATGCTGCTAAGTTAAAACTGCCCGTCGAAACCGGCGCCATCTTCACATTGCATTCTTTCACAGGTTCGGCCAAATTGGCTTTGCTTCGCGTTATAGATTACCTCGCGATCACCTGTGGTAGAGTCGGTGGGGGGAGGGGGGATGACTACCGAGCAGAGTTGGGATGTCGGTGCAATTGGTGGAAGTAACTGCCGAGTTGTGTCAGGATGTTGGTGGAGTCGGTCGGAAGTGACTTGCATTTCTCTTGGTCCGTCCTCTCTTCAGAAAATCCTGACTGGGCCCTTGATCAAGGCATCATTTTGTCCAAAGGGCAGGCAGGTTTGTGTTGTTTACGTATAGTATTGACATGCCAATAAAACAAGAAGCATCGCATGAATCTGAAGTGCACAAGTATATCACAACTATACAAAGGCTTGTGCATTTTGAAGATTCGCTGAAGAAGATGACAGCAGCCATAATACTTCTTCTTGTACCAAATCCAGTTCACCATATGTAAGGGATTGCTCCCAGTATGGCAACATTTTCCACAGCAACTATCTCTAAAGTGAATCGCTGGCCAATTTGCTGAGTCATCGGCTACTTTGCAACGCAGCCAGAAGTACGCGACGCATCTGGATAATGATGTTCGTGTTCCGACACTACGACAGTGCTTCACTGTTTAATGATCGCCCGGACATGCCTGGCAGATGTACGGGAGGATGTTGATGACCACGAAGATCTGCCCTGAGCTGTTAAAGACCCATAGCGCTGTGGAAAGTGGTGTGCTTGGCGACAGCCTCAATTCGTAAAGACGAGCGTGAGCCAATTCCGTTTCATCGTCGGCTGTTTGAAACGCTTACGCCCGCAACCGACTCTGCCTGTGAAATATTGAGCCAGGTGTGCCAACAGGGCAGTGATAACGTGTCAACTTTGCACTGTTAGGGTGCGGTCGTCGCATCCTGTAGTAGCGTGTCTGGAGCTGTTGCCTCTTGTTTTTGTCGGATATGTTTCCTACGAGGCCTTCCCTGTCAATAAGACACATCTGAGCCATTATCTCGATTGATATCTCGGGAAAATCCCAGTGAGATGAATACGCAATCGTGTGCATGCGCATCAATCTTTTATAGCAGACCATCTGCAAAAAAAACTTGGAAGACTCCAATGCCCATGCTTCCCCTTAATTATACTAATATACTCGCTTCCAGCGTACTACACCCTTCCCTGTGTGTTCGCTTGGCTACGTTCTCTTCAAGTGGATAGCGTGGCAGAACAGAACGGAACAGAATTTTCACGCAACAGATAGATTGCGCACGGAGAGGCGTGTAAAATTGTTGACCGGCACATGTTTTACCACATGTGCACATAAATGGGTATCTGGTGTACTTGGTTGGCATGCAATATATGACTCGTTTTGCCATAGATACTCACCGTTTGCAAATGCTTACTTTCATACTGTTTAGCACCTACCTTTTGCTTACGAACGTTAGCTCCATGCACGTCGAAGGAGGCTCTCACACATTGCTACCACCAGGGTAAATGCTTACTTTCATACTGTTTAGCACCTACCTTTTGCTTACGAACGTTAGCTCCATGCACGTCGAAGGAGGCTCTCACACATTGCTACCACCAGGCATTCGTCGAAGAGACTCTCGGTCCACAATCGACCTCGTCCTCATTGCTCATGGCCAGCCCATGTTAAAAGTGATGTCCCGAGTCTCGATACGGATCAGCTCCCATCTCGCCAGCTATGGAAAGCACAATGCTGTCCGTTAGTTAGTTCTTTCGGCTTTAGGGCGCATCGACTTCGCAATGCTGCTTCATAATTATAATTCCGCTTCTTCTGTTGGTTTCGTTCTTCATGCTGAATTGTTTATCTTCGCATCGTTTCTTTCTTACACCCGTCTTCCTCGTCTTCTTCTCCACTGCTTCGGAAGTCGACTGAGCACCACTTCAGCTGTGTTGGTTCGAAGAGCCGCACGTTACGCACTGACTGTCACACATCGGCGCCGAACAGTCCATCGCCCCCCTCCTCCCCAGGGGGGGGCAGTGCTATCACGACCGCGATCTACTAGTGTCTCATGACACACAGGTGCAGGTGGCCGGATGTGTTCATGGATGGGTGGACAGGGTGTAGACAAAGGATGGGGAATGCATAAACACATGGGCATTATGCGATGTTATGCTGGTATTGATGGGTTGCCTAGAATGCAACAACTGCATCTGGAATATTGCGTCATCGTAGCCATATCAGGTTACGTGCTGGAAAGTTTCTAGATGGGTGGGATGGTCAGGTGACACACCATCAGAGGATTATTTTTTCAGCAGTAACAAGTGGACGATTATTTAAACAGTCTTATTTGCATGTAATATGATTTCTTTTAATCACATTCCGTGCCGAAGGAAGATGGATTCTGCCCAATTCCATACCCTCACCCCCATTGTTTTTGTTTTGCTTGCCGTTCCCAAACAGTTTGCTGCAGTGTCATGAAAACTGTAATGTCTCATAAAATTGCTGTGAGCATGTTATGCCAATATTTACAGCAAAAGTTGGCCCATCAGGGGCGGATCCAACCCCTCGTATATGCGAGCGTTATCTACTGTGTGTGATGCTGAAGAAACACAAATGTGCGTAACATACTTCCACCACATTTGTGGGCGAAACAAAGTATGTAAAGCATAGATAATGATTACTGAGCATGAACACCAGAGTGCAGAGTTGCACTGGCGATACTACTAGAGTTCCACTGGCGATACTACTGGAGTTCCACTGGCCATGCTACTAGAGTTCCACTTGCGATACTACTAGAGTTCCACTGAACAGGGTCCCAAATAGAAGAGCTGCACTGACGCACACAAAATTTACAAATACGAAGTGCAGATTGTCCTTTCTACCAACAGCTATTTGAGGGTCTTCATATCTTTGTAACTTACTATATTAAGTTATTTATTTGTCTATTTATTGTCTGGATATGCGCATGCGTCTTGCACTGTACTTGATACTTTTTCGAGTGTAACATATTCTTACTTGCATCACCAAAAAGGTGACAATGTATGGACTTCTTTTACCATACCTATTTTTCTTTGTTTTTATTTTGGCTGAAGACAATGCCCATCAGAAAGAGTTTTGCACCAGATCCCGAACCATGCTTAATTCATAAAAAATTGTCCGGTAAACATGTCCACAGGACGGCTCAAGTGTAGCCCAAGCTGTTACAGTTCGTATCCCTGTCCCTGCTTTCAAACGTTCAGGCCATTTTAATTTTAGTAATGTAGACCTTGTCGAGATGAATCAAACGCCGATTTCTGCATTAAAATCTGACCCGTAGTTATCGAGACCTTTGACGGTGGGACGCAGAATCTGCTCCCCTCCCCTCGTCCATGCTACCGTAGTATATGGAAAGCCCACACAGAATAAGGTTAGAAAAAGCATGATCACAATGATTGGCGAACAGCTACAGCTTGTTCCTTGTGTTGTACCATTATACATACCATACATAATTCATCAATGTCATGAAATGCAACACAATTTTCGAGAGGTATATGCTTTATCAGCAAGTGTGCAAGTAACAACGCCACTTAGAACAAAAAATAAATAAATAAAAAGACAAGAAGAACAGCATTAGATCGATATGCATATGGCAACCTGATCCAAGTACGATGAAATTTAGGTTTCTTGGCTAAAGCTAAAAATAGTTTCCATCTAATCCTGCTACATCTGCGCTCCGGTGGTGATGGAGGCACGCCAACTTCGGCCTCTATTACTACCGTGTAATCAAGTGAATGCGACTATATATGGAGAGCGAACTGCACCACTTGTCCTTCTTCAAAGAAACATTTTTTACGTGACATGCGCTGCGTGGCCTGCAACATGTTCTGAACATTGTGAAATTATGGTGCGGCCTATCCGAAAGAGACATTGACAAACAGGCAGTCGTGGTCAAACTAACTTATTAACCCAAAGAACAATATTAAGTACACCCTCGTAGCTGTCACGTACAACCGGCGACACAGGCCTGAAATATGCAGAGCTCTTTGGCAGGAACACTTGTGCTAAGCTCTCTCTTGTTCAACAATAATTTAGTTCATCTACCCATGCCGACACATGTGCTTTGGCCTTGAGTGGAATGCGCGTGCTAAACTGAACTGTGGTGTTGTGATCTAACCTGACTCGAGTTCTTTGACCTCGGCTATCAATGCACTTGGATGCCGTCCAGGCCATATACATTTGATGTACCTGTCGAAACATGTCACACACTGGAGGTCTATGTCTAACTTGCCCAGCTGCCAACGTCTCTCAAGTGCTACGCGTTGAATTACTCATTTGACTTTAATTCGTGCTGAAACTATACGTGAAGAATGGATCGGTGTATATTTAAACCAAAGATAACTCAATTTGCAGATGATGTGTATGTAAAGGTCCCAGGAACTAATCCGCCTCGGCAGACACTTTGCTAATACTAAGCTGTTGGCAGGCGTGCCTATTTTCCATTTCATGCCCATTTTCCGACATAATAACAGACGAAATTCATGCTTTATCATTCTGCTTTATTTACGCTTCATGCTTTATCATTCTGATCATGCTTAGAAGAAGCATGATCAGAATGCTTGGCGAACAGTTACAGCTGGTTCCAGCTGCCACTGTCTCTCAAATGCTACGCGTTGAATTACTCATATTTGACTTTAATTCGTGCTGAAACTATACGTGAAGAATGGATCGGTGTATATTTAAACCAAAGATAACTCAATTTGCAGATGCGTATGTAAAGATCCCAGGAACTAATCCGCATCAGCAGGCACTTATGCTAATACTTAGCTGTTGGCAGGACTGCCTATTTTCCATATCATGCCTATTTTCCGACATAATGACAGATGAAATGCTTAAGCAGCCCGTTTGCAATTCACCCAGGGAATAAACATAAAAACCATCAGGTTTTAGCAGCCCGTTTGCAATTCACCCAGGGAACAAACATAAAAACCATCAGGTTTTAGGTAGGCATCTGGGAAGCCTGGATGCCTAACTACATTCTGAATAGTACAGATGAATGAATGAATGGGTTAATACACATATTGCCTTGACTGGGTATAGCTGGATGGGTGATTGAGGGTAAATATATCAGGTAAAGAACACCTGCTAAGATTACATAGTGCATTCATTTTCCCATGCATACATCATTGTACCTTTTTCTGCTTTGCGAACTATATCAATACAATCTACAAATTTTCTAAAAATTCAATGACCTGTATTATCCAGGGCGTATTTACCTTTGATAGTACAACCTTTGGTAGTACAATTTAAGAAGTATGCAATTTAAAAGTATAATATCTGCGAAGCTTCATATGTTGAATATAATGGAAAAGTTCATTTATAATTGGCATCACAATTGCATCACATTT
Organism: Imbricaverruca yamaguchii; assembly: GCA_034440575.1. Lineage (NCBI taxonomy): Eukaryota > Metazoa > Arthropoda > Thecostraca > Neoverrucidae > Imbricaverruca > Imbricaverruca yamaguchii. Next base: position 586,504 of record JAOTOL010001519.1, read on the forward strand.
CTCTTTCTTGAATCCCTCACCACTCCACATTCCACGAGTTTACCTACCCATTTTCGAGACATGTTCGAATAGAACGTATCGTCTCTTTGCTTTTGAATGTTTAGAATCTAAGGTGTGGTATATTATCATAGGCAGGCATTTCGGGTGTATGGTGATTAAAAATTATAGAACCATTCTGAAACATCACATTAAAGCATGCAGGCGTTTTTTAGTTCGTTGGGTCGAGTTCCAACGACATTCTCCACACTCAGCGGACAGCTCGGAGCCATACTTCTCTTCAGCTATATATGCGGCTATCCACAACCAGAAATGCACATACATGCATGATAGGCTGCCGCGGGTCTCCTTTCTTAAACGCTAAGCAACGTTCTCGGAACGAAATGCTGTATATAGCTCTGTTAAGTACATGTGCACTGCTCTTATATGTACGGCGCGCATCAAAATTGAATAGGGAAGTAGCGACGAAGATTCCCAGCTGCCGTCCTTCCGGGAGTTCTTGGAGTTCCAGGAGTTATAGAGCGGAAGCCAACTTATTGATGTGGTTGAGAGAATAGTTTGCAGTGAAGCATGCGCTGAATGCATGCCTGATGAAGCCTTCCGATGTGAAAGAGGATAAGTGAATCTTCTGTAGTTGCTTTACATAGGAACCACACCATTAAAGCATGCGTTTTTTGGTTCCTTGGAGCTCTCAGGCACATCACTCAGTCACATCGTGCGCTTGAGTGCCTTGGTGTAGTACGTGATGGCAGTGGTGAGAGTTAACACTGTACCACGTAGGCATAGTTGTGCGACTCGCTTTGGCTAGCCGAGACGGCAGCTGTTTGTCCACAGCGGCTCGCGATGTCACAGTTAGCAAAGCACTTCTGCTACACGGAGCCGCCCGAATGGGCACTGCTAAGAATAAGAAGAACAGTATCGAAACCAGCAACAATGCAAAACATGTAATACTACTTACACATAATCTATATATATATATATATATATATATATATATATATATATATATATATATATATATATATATATATATATATATATATATATATATATATATATATATAATCTGCTTATCTATAATAATATAGCAATAGGCCAGACTCACACAGATCCGCCGAGCTTGTTTCTCCCCAGGTCGCAGACGACTTGCGGACATGGGCGCTGACGACCAATGTAGTCGATGCGCCCTAAAGCCCTAATAACTAACTGACTTCGCGGACGACTCCCACCGCTTCTCGGCCCGTAGCTCGCAGCGCAGAAACTCGCCACCACCAAATTGTGTAGGAGTTGTCAAAATTATCAACTTACACCCAACGTCGCGAAGCCTTCATGCAAGCAGCATGGGAAGACACTTTTATAATAACTGAAAGCTCTATTCTTTGCTTTGTATGATGGACCACTGTTAGCCATTTGTTCACGTGGACCATCGCGAGGTGACCTGTTCTAAAAAAGAAAACAAATATTTTTGTCGCCACTCTTTTCCGTCCATGCGCATGCGGCGGGTTGCTGCGCATGTACTCTCGCGATGGACAAATTGTAGAGGAGCGTGCTTTATTTCCGACCGTTCTTACGATGGCAACTCTGGGATATGTGCCGGCTAAAGTTGCCTCCTGCATCTGTACCCAGTAGAGGATGACGATGGACGTGAAAAGTGTAGCCGGTGCCTGGGCCCGGCTAGTGCAAGCTACGACGTATGACCATGTTCTAGCCGCATTCCAGCGCCAGACCCAATCATGAAGAACGGCGGAAAGGCCGCTGTCTCTTTGGACGCGTCCAGGGATGGTGGCGCGTGACTTCTGCGCCGAAAACGGTGGCATCAGCGAGTGTGCCAACTGGCATGGTTATGTGACGGCATTTATGTGGTGACGACCCTTTCAATGTCTGAGTTGAGCTGTGCTGTGCTAGGCTGTGCTGTGCTGTGCTGTGTTGTGCTGTGCTGTGCTGTGCTGTGCTGTGCTGTGCTGTGCTGTGCTGTGCTGTGCTGTGCTGTGCTGTGCTGTGCTGTGCTGTGCTGTGCTGTGCTGTGCTGTGCTGTGCTGTGCTGTGCTGTGCTGTGCTGTGCTGTGCTGTTTTGAGCTGAGCTGAGCCGAACTGAGCTGAGCTGGGCTGAGCCGAACTGAGCTGAGCTGAGCTGAGCTGTTTCTATTCGGGCCGTCCACGTGCTGAGACCAGTCAAAGTCAGCTGCCAAGAAAAGTATTCTTGCATGCTAAACCGATGCGGGGACGCCGGATTTGCGCGCCGCCCACTCTTCAGCCACTCTCGGGCGCGCGGTCGGCCCGGCTCTGGCGCGATCGCCGCTAAACCGTGTCCGTCGGCGGGCCGGCACTGCCAGCTCCCGTCCGGTGCCACTCGCCCGGTGCCACTCGCCCGGTGCCACTCGCCCGGTGCCACTCGCCCGGTGCCACTCGCCCGGTGCCACTCGCCCGGTGCCACTCGCTCGGTGCCACCGACAGGCACGGCCGAGCCGGCCGCCAATATGTGACGCCGCCGTTATTTTTTTTTCACGCGACAGTGAAGTGTCTTGTTGAGTCAATGGAGGGCGTCGGTGCACAATAGAGCGAGTGCCACATACTGGCCGTCGTATTGGGAGGAAAGCAGGAAGCCTGAGCATGCACCAGATGGAGATTTAAAATTCGCATAAATTGCCAAGTCGTCCAGGAGACAATGTGGACATTTCGATGACCTCGTGACCCGTGAGTGCAAGATTTCACTGTGCCAGCCTGTGCTAAGTATAGTTAAGACGGAATGAGTTGTGTGGGACTGCTTTCTGAATTGCCATCACGTACTTCACTATCTGTGCCCCGTCATGCAACTATTGAGCATGTGCTGGCAGTGGTACACCGACCATGAACTGACGTGAAATCCTGGAAAGTCATGCCCGTCTTTATTGAATAGCTGATCAAGCAAATTAGGCTAGACGGCGGTAGCGCTGAACAATAAGTGTATATGCATCCCGTTCGTATTGTGTTGTCGCTTAATACATACGCACACGACATCATATCACCATCTGCGCGGTATTGCAAAGAACCAGCTGCGGTGCAAGTGTGATGAGCACGTCACACACCGACCATGCCGTCGTCTCGTAGCGTGCCCTCCTCACTCCCAGTGTTACCACCGTGATACCAATGGCCAGCTTCGGTAGAAGTGTGGCGGGCACGTCACGTGCCGACCTTCCCGTCACGTGCCCCTCCCCACCCCCAGCGGAGCCGGTGGGTCGGTCAGCATCGACGAGGCGGCCCCCTGTCCAGACGGCCGAACCACCGCCGTCCCGCCTGCCGCTCAACACGGCCGTCACACACCGGGTGTTGCCGCACCAGCTCTGGACTCTGGAGCACGACAGCAGACAGCCACAGGTCAGTGACCTGACCCCGTGACCTGACCCCGTGACCTGACCCTGTGACCTGATCTCTCCGCCACCCAACACGGCCATCACACATCGAGTGTTGTCACACCAGCTGTGGACTCTAGAGCACGACAGCAGACAGCCACAGGTCAGTGACCTGACCCCGTGACCCGATCCGTGACCCGACACCGTGACCTGACCCCGTGACCTGGCCCCGTGACCTGACTCCGTGGCCTGACCACGTGCCCTGACCCTGTGACCTGGCCCAGTGATCTGGTCCTGTACCCTGACTCGTGACCTGACCTCGTGACCTGACCGCGTGACCTGACCCCGTGATCTGACCCCGTGACCTGACCCCATGACCTAGCTCCGTTGCCTGACCCTGTGACCTTGTCCCTCTGCCACTCAACACGGCCATCACACACTGAATGTTACCGGCCGGGGTCGGTCGTATAGTCGGACATCCATCAGCGTCCCATGCCCCGACTGCATTACCAAAACGCTTTCGCCATCGGGTAACAGCCTCCGCCCGCCAGACTCACCACTCCGCAAAATCATGGCGCACGTCGGTAAATGGCAAGGACAGGCCTACTCTAGCATCGCATGCAACACGGACGGTTGCGTGCTTGAGGTCTCATGGTACGTCAGGGAATGCTCACTCACAGAGACGGACAGCCGTGATTGATTTACTTTCGAACCGCAGTCCAGAATCGGGCTGACACGGAAACGCGGAATGAGTGATTGTTAAGATGAAGCGAACCCCGGCCTTCCTGGAATCATCGCCTACCTCCCCTTCAACTATCAATCTCATTGCAGTAATTCGTCATCTTCATACGTCACAGCGCACCCTGACTTCTGTTCGAAGGAGGTCAAAGTTGGGGAGGTTCGAGTTGGTTGGTTTTTACTTGGGGAACAGTTTCAAGTTGCATTACAAATAACAGGGAATTTGTGATTTATTTTTCTCTGCCCACGTATTGTACGTTCCATCCACCAATTTTGTTATTCATATCCAATTTCCAGGCATAGTAGAAATTCATGCAACTACGCACACACACAAACACACACACACAGACGTATATATATATATATATATATATATATATATATATATATATATATATCGTAATTGGGTTCCAACCGCACTTTTCAAATGTGTCATGTCTGCGACACCCAAAGGAGCTACACGTCCAGTCACTCCATTTTAGCATTTTAGTAGTGGAAATTTTAGCCACGTTCGTACTATTCCTTATTAGCACCTCGAAATCTCACAACGCCACCCCCCTCCCCATGAAAAGTACTTCCCGTCCATGTCGAAAGTGAGAGGAGGAGGCGTAGTATCTCTCAGGTGGAAGCCACTGTTCTAAGGTGAATTGCTGAATTATTCCTTGATCCTTCCCCATGTTAACGCAGGAAATACACTCACGCTCGGTTTTGCTGGGAAAAGCATGGTTATAACCTTGCCTTCCCTTGCCTTAATCGGTGGGCGATAACACTGACCTCCCAGTTGGTGGCAACCCTGACCTCTTCAGTGGATGCTACCTGCCATCCCCCTCCCCCAGTGGGTGGTGACCCTGACATCCTCAATGGGTAGTGTACTCTGATCTCCTCAGTGGGCCCTAACCGTGATGTCCCCAGTGAGTGGTGCAGCATACTTGCGATTCCCAGTGGATGGTGGCCCCGATCTTCAAGTTGGTGGCTACACTGACTTTCTAAGTAGGTGGCAACCCTGGCCTCCCCAATCGGTGGTAACGCTGAGCGCTGCAGTGGCGATGACCCTGACCTCCTCGATGGAGACAATCCTGACCTTCCAAGTCGGTAGAAACCTTGACTGCCCCATTGGCAGTGCCACTGCCTCCACAGTCGATAGTATCCTTGACCCTGACCCAGTGATGGTACCCCTGTCCTCTTCAGCCGTTGATAACTCTGACCACCCCAGTGGGTGGTAACCCCGACCTGTCCAGCCGGTGATAACTCTCACCTCCCCAAAAGACGGCGTCATCAAATCCCCATGGGACGGTACCCTGACCTGTCCAGCCGGCGGCAACTCTGACCTGTCCAGCCGGTGGTAACCATGATCTCCACAGTCGGTGGTAACCGTCACATATGCCGTGGGTGGTGGTAACCGTCACATATGCCATGTGCGGTGGTAACTGTCACATACCTGACACATGTAGTGGTAATCGTCACACGTCGTCCGCATGTGGTGGTAAACGTCACTCACCTACCGCAGGTTGTGGTAACCGTCACGCCTCCCATATGTGGTGGTAACCACCACATACCTACCGCATATGGTGGTAACTGTCACCCACCTGCCGCTGGTGGTGGTAACCGTCACACACCTGCCGCATGTGGTGGTAACCGTCACACACCTGCCACATGTGGTGGTAACCGTCACACACCTGCCGCATGTGGTGGTAACCGTCCCACCTACCGCAGGTGGTGGTAACCGTCACACACCTGTCGCATGTGGTGGTAACCGTCACACACCTACCGCATGTGGTGGTAACCGTCGCACACCTGTCGCAGGTGGTAACCGTCACATACCTACCGCAGGTGGTGGTAACCGTCACACACCTGTCACATGTGGTGGTAACCGCCACACACCTGCCGCAGGTGGTGGTAACCGTCACCCACCTGCCGCAGGTGGTAACCGTCACACACCTGCCGCAGGTGGTGGTAACCGTCACCCACCTGCCGCATGTGGTGGTAACCGTCACAACCTGCCGCAGGTGGTGGTAACCGTCACCCACCTGCCGCAGGTGGTGGTAACCGTCACCCACCTGCCGCAGGTGGTGCACCTGAACGTGACGTCGCCGTGGTCGGCCAGCCTGGCCGTGTACGGCAGCCGTAACGTGCCGCCCAGCGTCACGCAGCACGAGTGGGCGGCGTTCGTGCGCGCCGGCCGTGTGCAGCGCTCTCCGCACCGTCTGTCGCGCTCTGTCCGCTCCGGCGGCCGGCCGCTGGCCACCGTCACCGTCACCGAGTACCTCGAGTCGGGCCACTGGTACCTGGCCGTGCTCAACGACCAGCCCGGCGCGGCACTGCTGACCGTGGTGCTGACCGTCGGCGACGCGGGCACGCTCAACTGTCCGGCCGACTGCTCCCGCCACGGCAGCTGCCACCTGGGCGTGTGCTCGTGCCGACCCGAGTACACCGGCGAGGACTGCTCCATTGGTGAGTACACCGGGGAGGACTGCTCCATCGGTGAGTACACCGGGGAGGTGTCCATTGGTGGTACACCGGGAGGACTGCTCCATTGGTGAGTGCACCGGGGAGGACTGCTCCATTGGTGAGTACACCGGGGAGGACTGCTCCATTGGTGAGTACACCGGGGAGGACTGCTCCATTGGTGAGTGCACCGGGGAGGACTGCTCCATTGGTGAGTACACCGGGGAGGACTGCTCCATTGGTGAGTACACCGGGGAGGACTGCTCCATTGGTGAGTACACCGGGGAGGACTGCTCCATTGGTGAGTACACCGGGGAGGACTGCTCCATTGGTGAGTACACCGGGGAGGACTGCTCCATTGGTGAGTACACCGGGGAGGACTGCTCCATTGGTGAGTACACCGGGGAGGACTGCTCCATTGGTGAGTACACCGGGGAGGACTGCTCCATTGGTGAGTGCACCAGGAGGACTGCTCCATTGGTGAGTACACCGGGGAGGACTGCTCATTGGTGAGTGACCGGGAGGGATCCTCCATTGGTGAGTGCACAGGAGGACTGCTCCATTGGTGAGTACACGGGAGGGGTTCCATAGGTGAGTACACCGGGGAGGACTGTCCATTGGTGGTACACCGGGGAGGACTGCTCCATTGGTGAGTACGCCGGGGAGGACTGCTCCATTGGTGATACACCGGGAGGGGTCATTGGTGAGTAAAGGTATTGGTGAGTACACCGGGAGGACTGCTCCATTGGTGAGTACACCGGGGAGGAGCTCATTGGTGGTAGGGGAGATTGGTGGTACACCGGGGAGGACTGCTCCATCGGTGAGTAAACCGGGGAGGACTGCTCCATCGGTGAGTACACCGGGGAGGGATCCTCCGTTGGTGAGTATACCAGGGAGGACTGCTCCATTTGAGTACACCGGGGAGGACTGCTCCATGGCTGGATCCACTGGAGAGGACTGTTCCAATGGCGAATTCACCGTAACGACACTTCGATTGCAGGATATACCGAGAACGGCTTTGTGCCCATGACTTTGTGGGGTGATCACTGGCTACTTGGACAATTATACGGATGACGGGCTTCATAACTATGCTTTGAAATTCCATTGAGATTCTTCGTCGCATTACTTTTCCACGCATGATTACCCAGAAGTGAAACGCCTCCGAACTTGTGGAGTCAGGTCGTGCGTCTTCAGGCTCGATTTGATCGACTGCATCATCTCATTGTTCTAGAGACTGAGGACAAAGCGTTGGGGAAGCTGGAGCCTTTTCCTATCATAACTACATAAACAATAATAATACATATACATAATTTGTCTCAACATTAACCCCATGGATGAGTCGGTTGGCAGAGAAGAAGTGCACCAAATCTGGAAGAGGACTGGATCATAGTTCCTTCGAAATTTCCGACCTGAAAAATAGTGAGGTGACATGCTCCTGTTGTTGGATTTGTATCCGTTTGTCGTTCAACTTTAGGGCAACTCTTTCTCGTCATAGATTTTTCGCTAAAAGCACGTCTGTCAGGTGGCAATATTTTCGCTACATTTTGCGGATGCAGAAAAGGGAAAAGGTGGCTCATTGCAAATGGCAAGAAGTCGAATTGCGTCATCGGTTCTAGAACTTGGACAGTGTCTTGCAGTCATATATTGTGTTCGAAAAGCGGTGTCCAGGGTTCTTTAGCCTGCTAATGCATTGTCAATTGGACAGCTTAAATCGAAGTTCAGTTCTGGGCTTGGGCGGAAAGCGTCAGGATTCTAGCTAGGTCGCAATATAGGTGTATGCATCTAGGAAGCATTCAAATTATGATTGAGCTCGTTCTGCACAATGCGTCAGGTGTCGGGCATTTATATACTCGTTTTCATACTAGAAGCTTGGATATTTGAACTCTGCTTTTGTACTTGTTTGTATTTCTTTGAAGGAGAAAGCATTTGGTTTTCAGTTGGTGATTCATTGCCTTTTCCTCAACACAGTATGTTAAGAATCACCACCCTGAACAGTGCATCACATACTTCCTGGCATTTAACCTTGACCTAATCGGCGACCCTCACCTTTATGTGTGTAATGGCATTAGCATATACGTCTTCAGTTTGCATATCATCGACAATAAAACATGAAACCTCACTCTTTTTATGCAAGTTTTTAAGCTAAGGCGACAATCGGGTGACTGATTGCACCCCGATATTGACCGTTGTGACCTGACCAGAAAAGGCAATCAAAACAGATAGACGAAGATAGTCAACAAAGCTCTGAAATGTTTGGGATGAAGCTGTGTTCTCCCCTTTATTGCATCTCACCATCAGCTTAAGACAAAAGTTAATCAGCTTACAACAAAAGTTTATCAGCTTAAAGCAAAAGTTTCTAGGGGTCAAATTGCCTCTTCGCCGCCGTGCGGGTGGCGGAACAATTCTGCCACACTGCGAACATGAAAGTTGAAAGTAATGCATAATAAATGTTGCATCAATGCCATGAGGAAATGCAGATAGGCACGACGTGAAAATTGCATGCTTATTCTGCATAACATGGTTAAATCAGAAGCTTTAACCCATACTGTAGTATGCACATTCATTGTTCGTGTCATGTGCTGCTAAATTTCTACACTCAAATATTGTCTGACGTCCCCTGACCTCCTGCTACCAGTCCACCCATCACAAAAGTTGCCTTGTGGATAAATGCTTTTTCTTCACACCTTGAGGTATAATTTTAGGGAATTGTAACTCTTTTAGCGAACTGACTCCCATTGTCCATTTGTCAGCAGATCTCGAGAGCACATGATATATCTGAACAGTGCTGGTAGTTTTCTCTGAACTTTTAAGATTCACGGTCCGCACTGCGAGGGATATCTTCCACTGCGTAAGTTACGGGTCAATTTGACCACCCCGATTTGCTCATTGTCCGACGTCAATTTGTTTTGAGCAAGGTGGGGAGATGCAGTGTGTAGTGTGACTACATGCTTGGGCGCTTATGGTTTTTTTAAGAAATTTGACCTAGTTGTTTTGGTTGACCTTCCAGTGCAGGCAGGTCATCTTCGAGGTGAAAGTACCAATTTTTGTGGTCGTTCCGAACCCTGGTGGTAAACCAAATGCGATTTCGTATTGCAATATCGATGATATGCAGACTGGAAAATTATCGTAACACGAGTGACCTGTGCGAAAGTCATGATCACTGATCTCATCAAGGTTAGATGCCTATAAATATGTGATGAACTGCTTATGACAATTTTCAAAGAATATGGCACTCGGTGAAAGGTAATAATTGCCCACAAAAGAGAACCGCGTGCTTTCCATCCTCTTTTCGGATACTCAACAACAATAGACAGTAGCAGGTTTGAATATCTTTCCACAAAAATCGAGAACAAAATCTGGCATATTCCAATCCAATTTACAAACTCCAATCATATAAAAAATTCACTCTACCTAGTTCCGGTCTTTAACAACCTTGAACGCAATTTGTATGTAATATGCACTCATCGATGATCAGATGGATGCACGATTTCAAAGTGACAGTGTGAAATATTCGTGGAATTCCTCGGAGAGCATCAGGTTGCTTTAATCAAAATATACTCTCGCCCACCTGCCACACACCGCGAGGGTTAACTGACAATTATGTCGGAAAAAGGAAACTAATTTCCTTATGTGCATCATTTCTATCCACCGGCACTTCGAGATGAACGTTGAACACTGACCTGGAATGACTCCAGGGAGCTGTGCATTTGTGAGAGAAATAATTGCGAAACAACATTGCAAATTGCGAGTAACCGTTTGATGACTACGACACGAAACATATTTGTTCAACGGAACTTGGTGTCTTAAATGTATTCGCTGCATTATATATGTTTTTTTTAGTCGCATTGAAAACACATTTATTAGTTACATCGATGAACTTGATTGTCCTTGTCTTGATTGCCATAGTCACCACATCACAGCGCAGGGTCGATCCACATCACTTCACGTCTAATGCCGTAGTAATTCCTGCGAAAGATGAGGATCACACGTCCAGGTCAGGGAATGCAATGGTGTTACAAAACAGGCCGACCCGGCGTCGGCGATTGTTTGTTTTGGACCGCATGCGTCGCCACTAGGACACCACGAACACATGGACTCGCGTTTCCAGGATGGCGTGTACCACGGAAAAGGTCTAGCCCGAAGTGGATGTTGCTGAGAGGTGTGTGTTTTACCGTTACCATGATTCCGAGTGAGCACGGTCACAGGAGTGGGATGCACACAGGCGCACGCGCAGGTACATGCATGCATACAAACTCTCTCTCCTTCTCTCGCTCTCTCTCTCTCTCTCTCTCTCTCTCTCTCTCTCTCTCTCTCTCTCTCTCTCTCTCTTGCTCTCTCTCTTTATCTCTCTCTCACAGACACACGTGCATGCATATGCAAAAAATGACATCAACAGACACGTACCTAAAGCATATTAAATCCTTGTAATCCTTGTGTCACAGATGTAACTCGCAATTGTTCACGTGTTGATACTTTTGCTTTCATTATGTCGATATCAGTTTGAAAGCACTGCACCCTTGAGCGAACAATGCTGAAGACAATGGCCAAAACGGATGCCCGGGTGAAGGCAACATCCAAATCTAACATAAACATTTCAATTGTAATGCTATGTTAGGGATTATTATCATGGAACCCTAAGTAACAAATACAAATATTGCCCGCGTTGCTATGCTGATTCCCACCGAAAAGCTCACACGTTTATATTTGATACCGTTTCTGCAGCTGCATTCGCAGCGCCAGCCTTCCAACCCATACCAGGAACGGCAGCTGAAGTCTGGACGTGCACTACGATACCTCTTAGATTAGACGTAATGACATACCCCGTCGTTCGCGTGACATTGTTTATAGGCAGGAATCTTGTTGCTCGCGCGCTGTAATGTACGACGGTTATTAGCGTAAAAGCCCCCTGTTCTGCGTAGAATACCACGTGTCACGACCCAACTCCAGGCGCCAGGGGCCTGTGCAGTGTCAAGCCACGACCTCCCCACCCCGTCGGTTTTCCTGCGGCCCGCCAGAACGTCGACCAATATCGACTTCGTGTCAAGTTTAAACCTGGTGGTTGATGCATCTATTGTACTTTTCCCTTGTGGCGGGCGGCGGCGTATGCCTACGAAATCAGCAGGTATCCGGTGCCACGATGTATCTGATTTATCGTGTGGGCGCGGCTGCGATACGAATGTCGGTATCATAGATAAACGTCGACAAGCCACGGCGGTCCAGCGTGATCTACTGTGCCCCAACCCGCAAACTCATTCTTCCAACTTATGCGCTACATCCAAGAAGACAAACAAGACATTATTTGACAACCGTGCATTAGTACTAATTCGGCTGCAGTTGAAATACGTCCCGTTGCGCTGCCACTTTGAAGCAAAGTTATCTTCACTTCACATTAACCCAGGACAATTTTGGCGACAACCACTTCCCGAAGTGGCGCAGTCTCGTGGGGCGAAATTATGTTCTGTCAGTGTTGTGACAAAACTAATTTGTTGCAGTTTTGATGCATTGCGCCTACTTAAACGTCACTGGCTTGCGGTGTTTCTTCGGAAGCACAATTTGCATGCAAGTAGGCGCGCACCGAGGATTTAATCTAAGCAGCAGGCGCGCATCCAGGATTTTTCCATGGGCGCCCGAACCGAACAGGACACTTGGGCGGCTCCAAAAGGGCACTTTGCGGCCCGGGGCACACTGGAAGGTTTGTTGACCGGGGGGGGGGCATGCATTTTCTATGCCGCATAGGACAGGAAAGGACACAAGGGAATGCCATTTTTTAGGCCAAAAGGGCAGTTTTGGGCCCAAAGGGCACTTTTGGCACAGGCAGGTGGGCCCAAAGGGGCACATGAGGCAGGTGATTCTTGGGCTAAATTTGGGGCATTCCGGCCAAGAGGGCACTTTAGTCTCATGGGGGGACGGGCCCCCTTCCCGCCTCCGGTGCGCCACTGCTAAGCAGCGAAACAGTAGTAATTAGTTGACGGTATTCAATCACTTTATCATCAGCTTCCAAAAACATTGGCAAGTAATTATCTAAAGTTGACGAGGCTCAATGGCATCATTATGACCATCCAAGAGCAGCGGCAGGTACCACACGAAAGAGTGAATATCGTCGTGTGCAGAGTATTAATATATGTACCACAGTGCATGCGGTGTCAATGACTCTACACACGCTCTTGTGTGATTTCGGGCAGATGCAAAGCACGTCATTTTAGACATGGCAAGCGTTGGTTTCCGCACGAAAAGCAGAACGGCGATGAGCGGGCTTGCCCGTGCTGCGGCCGCTCCCGCTATGAAGTATTGATCGGACGAAGTCACGTGCACGTCTTCAGTTGCGTCTTTGTTTGTTTTTCTTCGATCCTTGCGTCTCGAATTCGCCACGAATATCGGGCTGTTATTTCAGTCGCCGGCGGCTAATGGGCTGCCTGTGCCCAGCTCCCGGCGAAATGTTGCCTTCTAACTCACCTTGGAGCCGAGGCGACGCCGCGGCGACGGGCTGGCCGCTCGGATTAGGCGAGACTCACCGCAGTTTATGTGCTTACTGGTGCGTCGCCTTGGCATCTGTTAGTCTGACAATAGACCAAGCGGACGAAAGGAACTCGGAGAAAAACCCGCGCAGCATCGCCGCTGGGATGCATGAATATACATATATGCGTGCGTATGCCTCGCTGCGGAACGAACAGCGAATAATCTCCGCGTGGCTGCGTCGAGCCGGTGTGGCACGGCTCCAACTCCGACATGCCCCAGCGGGGTGCCCGCGGGCGTTGGCTGCCTTCCCTGAAGCCGCTCGACGGCGGCCCACCTTGGGCGCAGCCGTTAGATCTCCATTAAGAGTGCACTGGAAGATTGCTCTCCGCCGTTTCTGACCTGTTCTGGTAATCTGGCGGGCCTTGTTTGTGCTCGCCGCAGGTTTTTAGTACCGAGAGCGCGGCCGAGGTTTCCGCTGCGGGCATCCGACAATCGCTTCCTTCATTGGATCGATACTCTCAGGGCCTGCTTCTGTTTCTGCGCAATATGCTGCAGCCGTTACATTTGAGCATGTATGCTGGTCTTCTCATCTCAGCAAGATTGTGAGATGGCCCATCTACTGCTTATTTTCATGTTATTAACTGTATTGTATATTATATTACTTACAAAATATGTCCCAATATTTATCGGACTGTATGTAATGAATCGGAAGCTATCCCAGTACAGTAACAATCTCCAATCTGTACCACAATTCCTCTCCAAATGTCGGTATTTATTCGACCATGCTATGAGGAATTCATGTTCCTGTTGTTCACTTTGCGCACCACTGCACAGTAACCACGGCCCATTGTCCACATGTGTGTTCCCGGTGCTGTGCAGTAACCACGGCCCGGTGTCACCTCACGTTTGCCCGGTGCTGTGCAGTAACCACACTCCGTTGTCGCCAGGCGTGTGCCCGGTGCTGTGCAGTAACCACACTCCGTTGTCGCCAGGCGTGTGCCCGGTGCTGTGCAGTAACCACACTCCGTTGTCGCCAGGCGTGTGTCCGGTGCTGTGCAGTAACCACGGCCCAGCGTCGCCAGGCGTACATCCGATGCTGCGCAGAAACCACACTCCGGTGTCACCTCGCGTGTGTCCGGTGCTGTGCAGTAACCACGGCCCAGCGTCGCCAACGGGTATGTCCGATGCTGTGCAGTAACCACACTCCGTTGTCGCCAGGCGTGTGTCCGGTGCTGTGCAGTAACCACGGCACGTACGGTGGCGGTCAGTGTCACTGTCAAGAGGGCTGGAAGGGACTCGAGTGCGACCTGCCCGCCACTGACTGTGAGATCGCCGACTGCCACGGTCATGGCACCTGTCGTGTGGGCCGGTGTGTCTGCGCCCCCGGCTGGAAAGGAGAGTTCTGCCAGACAGGTCAGTGGGGGGTGGGGGGCGTGGAGGGGGGGGGTGCTGATGTCGAGGTGTGCGTGGACGGAGAGTGCCTGCTCCTTCCCAGGCTGGAGGGGAGAGTTCTGTCAGACAGGCCAGTATATTTATTTATTTATTTAACAATGCATGCCCTCCACGTGCAGTGGCTGTTACGGACAGTCTGGGTTGAACTCACAGATATTTACAAAGAATGGATAGATTTGTGGTCAATAGTGGGAGCAGATGCGCAACAAACATTCGTACGCCAACATAATACAATATCCATATCACTTATCGCACTACATACACCGTACTTGCAACACGAGCTATACACGAGTGGCTTGTAGAAGTGATAGAAAAGCGATGACCTAAAGGTGACTTCATAGTGTACACATATCCATCGTGTAAGTTTTTTTGTGTGACTGTGTTGTTCGTGGAGATACGCTAGTGCATGCTTCTTGAAGTTAGACAGCATCGATGTTTTTGTTTCAGTAGGAAGTTTGTTGTAGTGGAAGACAGACGAGTAAAGAAATCTCCTGCGGCCAGCCTCTCTGTGTATGGCTGACAGGTGCAGGTGGTCGTCTGCACGTGTGTGACGGTTTCGCAGGGTAGGGTTTGCAGTGATTTGACCGGCAATGTGCGTAGGCTTACCCGTCAGAATGATCTCGTAGAGCGAAGTGAGACTGTGAAATAGGTACAGATCAGCTGCAGTGAGGAGACCCAACTCGTTTCGGGCATCAAGAATATGATCAAGTTTCCGGAGACCTGACACGACTCTAGGGGCGAAGTTAATGAGCCTGTCTAGTCTGTGGTAGTTTACTGACGACCCGTTCCCGTAAACAGATATGCAGTATCGGATATTGGACATAACTAGGTTATTGACTATAGTGAAGAGGGTACTGGTCGGCAGATGGTGACGCAGATGGCTCAGGGCCAGAAGGAACCCAGTGTACTTGCGGACCACAACAGCTGCATGGGAATCCCACGACATGTGGCGAGCAAATGTCACCCCAAGGTTCTTACACGAATTGAGTGGGGCAATTGAGCGGGCGTTACTGTCCTCGGATTGCGCCGGAAAATGAAATACCTGCCATGTGCATAGCGCACACGTTTTTATCTGTGTGTATGTACTACGGGAATCCACAAGTGTGTAAATAACAGCACCATAACTGGCCACCTTGATATCACTCTCCCCTCGAGCCTCGGGGCATGTCACCGGACCGGAGGGCCTGGTTAGAGACAAATGATGCCCGTGAGCGCAGTGGCGCGGGAGCTGGCCGGTGTGTGCTAATCATGCGGCACGGTGAAGACTCCAGATTACTGCCATGTCCAGGGTAGGATCCGGCCGAGAAAAATGCCGGCACGAGTCATTGCCGAGGGCTAAGCCAAAGACATCCCACCCTCGAAACAGACGTATGAGTCATTTGCGCCACGTTAATGTCAGCATTAAAGTGGTGCACGGAAGTTGCTACGGCGATGGGTACTCTAAGTAAGTACTACTAAGGAAGTATTTCTGCTATATCAAGCATCTCTCATTAGTACAACTTCGGTGAACGCTTAAGCTCATACTCAATTATTTCTAACCCCATATCGTCTTCGTGCATTGAATGATAAAACACCGGCCCACCTGTGTGACAACATACTATCCAACCCGGTTAACATCTTAACTTCTTGCCGCCCCGGTAGCTCAGTTGGTTAGAGCACTGGCCTGCACTGGTCTGTACTGTCAACACGGGGTTTGAGTCGCTTCACGCGCTCGCATTTAGCCCCCGGCCGGAGTGTCAGTTGGCAGCTGGTCCGACAAAGCAGGGGACGAGCTACAGGGCGGCCGTGTCGGTGCATTGATGGCACGTTAAACTTTCGGTCTAAATTCTGCCGTTGAACTGGAGTTCATGGATCGGGTGGTGGGGCCAGGGTTCACGCAACAAGCTCTGATTAGCAACAGAACCCTGGTTCCTCAAGCCACCCCAACAACAAATTGGATTAAATTTGTATTATTAAAAAAACGTTAACATCTTAACTAGAACAAAGTGCGGTCCGCCTGCCGGCCCGCACAATGTTCAGCGCGCTTCTTTTCCGATACGGCCGCCCGACCTGTGACGCCGCGCGCAGGTGCGTACTGCTCACTCGTCATCAAAGCCGACATGTCTACTTTCCGCCTTAAAACGGAGACCATTTGCTTTTAGTTGTTCCCAGAAGAGCACTACGTTCATGCGATTTGGTACTCGAGCTTCTTTCCCCGAAGTGTTCGTTCGTTTGTGTGCGGTGTTTTGGAGCTGTCGTCGATGCTGTTTTTGAGCAGCCGTTAATGCTGTTCTAGAAATTGTCATGCCCTGCGTTTAAAACTGTCATGGCTTTTGACTATGGTTTGCTGACCACCACCTACCTGTAATGGGAACCAGTGTCTCCATATCTAAAACCAGTCATGCGCGTGCCTGGAGTCTAAAACCATGCCGAATAGATGCATTGATTGCACACCTACTTGAAGTCGATAACACTTTCACAACAAGCATGCCATGGGCACTTCCGGCGAGACTTCTGTAGCGAGACGGCAATTGTTCTCCTACAAAACTATGGGTATTGGTATTATGCTGCGTTGCCAATCTCTCACGCTGATTCTTCCTGGGCGAAGAATAGCGACAAGTGGGACTCGAACCCACAGCCATTCGGTGTGCGTGAGTGAGATTGACCAGCCTGCCACCGTGTTGGTGACTTCGGTTGTCGCTGTGTGTTGTGATGAGTGTGTGACTGTGTAGGCTAAAAAGTAGGGCAAGGTAGAGCGAGGAGTACTGAGCTGAGGACCGTAGACGAAAAAGGAATAGGAGAGTTCACCTGACGAGACTTGACGGGAGCGTAGTTGAATGGTGTCTTGAAGATGGTAGACGAGTAGAGATGAGCAGAGATTGGTTGCGTTGCTGGTCTTAAGTTATAGAGTTATTGACAGATCGCAGATGAGGAAACAGAGAACAGTTGCCAGTCCCGATGATGCCCGTTGTTGGGTATGGGGTGTTTAGGTTGGGATCGGAACGGGTCATCGTCACATTTCCCTTTATCATTCCACAACAGTGTGTGCACCTTGGGTAACTTGTTTTATTGTTTTATGTTATGCTTTGCCTGTTTTTTTTATATCAGGTCAGTCTTGGTTTGGTTTTTCTTTTATTTGTTGACGTATCTCATTCTTGTTCTTGCTTTTTGTCTGATGCCATATATTCGTGTTTCCTTTTTTAGCATATCGTTTCCACTCTTTCCATTCCTATTTTGTTTCCTTTTCATATCATAGTTAATATCGTATCATTTCATACCGCAGTTAATGTGTGTACTGGAAGGAAAGTAGAGGAGATGCTCGTGTAATGTTGGGTAGTTGTTGCTGAGAAGCGTGGTGATCTACTGGGATGCTGTTTGTGGTGAAGTACATTGTGATATGTCTCTCGTTGGTGGACGTGGTGCAGTGTATGAGTATATGCTTGATGGTCAGTGGTCGGTGGCATGTTATGCATTGCGGTTGTGGACATCTTACCATGAAGTACAAGTGAGTAGGTTTTGTGTGTCCAATTCGTAGGCATGTTAATGTACGTTCTGTATGTCTCTTGTTTTGGTTAGTTGTGGCCCAGTGTTCGAGTTTGTGGTGTATTTCGTGGAGTTGTGTTTTTGCGATGTCTCAGGTGTATTGGGTGTGTGTGTGTTGATTGTCTGGTGCATTGTGGGGTAGTAATTATATTGTGAGTCGAAACAGTGTGTGGTCTGTTGTAGTGTCGTGGCTACGTTTGCTGCTTTGTCCCTGTTTCCGTTGCCGTGTATGCTGAGTGTGGATATTTTGCTATGTATGCGTCGTATTTTTGGCATGATAGGGTTTTTAAAGCGGTGTAGGGTGGCATGCCATTTTGCTGATTTTGCTTCGGTGGCTGCAATGTTGTGTTTCATTCCTGTGTTGTAAATCGCTGCATAGGCCTGTCAAATTTGGAAGAGTTCTGCGGCGGTAAACTTGGTGCCCGCCGGCTGGCCAGCGGCGGCCTAACATGGAGCACCGCAACCAGAACTGCCCATGTCGGCGGCAGCCTGACCGTCGGCGCCCGCTACCCCACTCCTACCCGCCACCTACGGCGGCACTTGTCCAACGAGCCGCCCGTGCCGCATTGATTTGCTGCTCGCCGCGTGGATATTATTTTATTTTTATTTTATTTTATCTTTTTTTTATTTTTATTATGACATGCATGACTCCCGGTTTAGCTGTTTCGTGATTTCGTCCTTTCCTGCTATGCTGTTCTATTTAATTAACGTGCGGTTATGGTGGTCACAAGTCCATTGTGGATTACCTCAATAAAGAAAGTTTGTGGCTCGCCCTGCAACTGACAAATGTTCGGCGGCTGGACTGGAAGTTCTGCCATGCGGGGAGAACGTCCGTCCGACCATATAATTTTGCTGCGGGCTGGTGGCAGGGTGAACCGGGCTAGTGATTCATTAGTGAACAATTCTGCGATGGATTGCGGGTATTTCTGAAGGCGTCATAGTCATGCCATAGTTCGGCGACTAAGACAACACAAAAGAAGGGCGCAGACTAACAAGATCCATCTTAACTTCAAGGCGCCTGACAGAACGTCTTGGCGTGGAAACATACCACAACAATGTAAATCATTCGCATTCAGCCATGTAGAGGATGCACAGGGTGTGAATTATCACAAGTCTTCTAGTGGTTACGAGGACTTCCACGCGGTATTTGTAGCGCGCTCTGTTCCTGATTCCAAGTACTTCCTCTGCCCCTGCCTTTCCGCTCCCATTGTCGACATGTTTGCTCGAAAACGTTCGCTGGCGTGCCTCACGGGAGGCACGTCCGTGTTCTTTCCCCCACAGTGGCTGTGCTCCTCAGGTATTCTAGCAGAGCCTCGTCCATCACAGTGACACGATACAATATTTACCGTAGTGCCCAGCCAACGCGAACCGCGCCGTCTTCCCGTCCTGCCATCTGACGGCCCGATGCGTCAATAAGACAGCCTTCGGCCAGGAGCGTCTGAATACTTCATGCGGCCAACAAAGGGCACTATTCGGAGCGGCACGGCTAAAATGTTAATGCTGCCTCCGACCTCTGAATCTTGCAGATCGCCACTCGCAGGTTCGTCTGGTGGTCACGTTTCAGAGGGAGAGAAAATGAGTCCTGTAGGGAAGTAGGTTATTACAGCGGCTCACCTGCTGTCAATGAATACACAAATAAATATATACACCTACCAATAATGGAAGGACATAATTTATATATATATATATATATATATGCATATATATGGATATATATGTATATATATATGTATGTAAATGTATATATAGGTATGCGTATATGTATATATGTATACATATGTATATATATGTATATATATATATATATGTATATATATATATATATATATATATATATATATATATATATATATATATATATATATATATATATATATATATATATATATATATATATATATATATATATATATATATATGGATATATATACATGTAAGTGACGAGCAGCAGCTCTCGCAAAATCTTAAACTTTGAGCGTCGTCGCCAACCGGTGGAGGGCAGATGTGGTCCAACACACACACAGACACACACAAACACACAAACACACGGTTTTTCGATAATATCAAGAGCCCGGGCGGAGATGGTGGCGCGAGGTCCGCTACATTGTACGTCGTCAGAGCTTGCTCGGGCCGGGAGCCTGCGGCTTGGAGTGGCTAACTCGATGCTGGCCGGGGAGCGTACCGTCAGAGCTTGGTCCGGCCCGGGACCTGCATCAATGCTAGTTGATGATCTCCTTTTCTGAAGTTTTTCGCAGTCGTATTTTGGCTCTTTGATCTCTATTAATACGATACTACCGTTCTTCGATGCGTTCCATACAACCTCTGTAGCTACCGGATGGACCACAGTGACATCCATTAATAAGTACATCAGGGAAGTGGTACGGGAGAACAAAAACAGCATGTAGAACGGGAGAGAGGGAGAATGGAGAGCAATACAGACAGAGACAGGGACAGAGACAGAGAGACAAAGAGACAGACACAGACACAGACACAGACACAGACACAGACAGACACAGAGACAGAGACAGAGACAGAGACAGAGACAGAGACAGAGACAGAGACAGAGACAGAGACAGAGACAGAGACAGAGACAGAGACAGAGACAGAGACAGAGACAGAGACAGAGACAGAGACAGAGACAGAGACAGAGACAGAGACAGAGGCAGAAACAGAGACAGAGACCGAGAGGAGAGAAGCAACACAAAGATGTCGAGAATGCGGACCAATTGCGAAGCGACAGAGCTGCAGCTGGCTGAAGCCTGCCGCTCTCAGACGGGGTATATTGAATCACTCTCGGCGTACAGACCAGCTCTCGTCGGCCCAGCCGCGGCCAGTCAGCCCTTGGTGCGCACCGGACGGCGGCCGGCGCCCACTTGGCATGCGGAGCGTCACGTTTGTAGCCGCGCTCAATGGGCTGCTATCAAATGGCGGACGGATGGTAGCCTCCGGCGGTCCGTGTGGGGCACGCCGTCTGAAGACGGTCACCGGGGGTGTTGTAGGGGATAACGGGGTAACGTGGATAACAACACGGGATAATACGGATGGTAGCCTCAGGCCTTAGGCCTCAGGCCTAAGGACAGTCGCCAGAGGTTGTAGGTTTCTATATGTATATATATATATATATATATATATATATATATATATATATATATATTTATACATATATAAAAATACATACACACATATATATATATACATATATATAAATACATATATATATATATATATATATATATATATATATATATATATATATATATTTGTCTGGCGGGCTGGTCAGTGGGGCTGGTGGTGCTCCCGCCAGACCAGGCAGCATCACCAGCCCCGCTGACCAGCCCGCCAGGCCAGGCAGCATCACCAGCCCCGCTGACCAGCCCGCCAGGCCAGGCAGCAGAGGTCTGGCGAAGTACAAAGTTGCAAACAAAAAAGTGCAAGCTTACAACACCAAATGCTATTCTATAATATTGGAAACCGGACCAAAGGTCTTTTCGGTTCTTTCCGGTGATCGTCATCGGGTGCACCCAATATGTTTTGAATGTACATGGTGCAAACAATTGCCCCGTAAGCAAAAAGTAAAATTTAATGGATTGTCTACAATAGCATTCCAAAACCAGCAACACTTCCAAAATATCAGCATATTGAACAGGTTTTTATTTTCACTTGCTTGACGTTTCCGGACTGTTAGCGCTACTTGCAAACCACTAATGGTGCTGTCACATTTAGACGTGAATTATAGCTGTCTAAAGCTATCATAGAGCCTGGTACTTCAAATAATTTCGCCCCGAACAATCATTTACCCTATTCAGAGTTGGCTGACAATCTTGATCAAAGCGGTAGCCTGACAGCAAGACTTGACATTTGGAGACAGCTGAATTGGGAAAACAGCTGTTGTCATCAAGTTTACTTCGGAAGTCATGTGCATGCTTTCTAACTTTCAGATTTCAGTCTGGACGATTTATCAGGCGCGGGACTGAATGAACATGTTTCTGGTTGACACATAAGCAAACTATTGCTGTGCTGTTTCGGGTTGACACATAAGCAAACTATTGCTGTGCTGTTTCGGGTTGACACATAAGCACGCTATGTAATGTCAGTCCATTTGGGGCACGGGAGCATGCTCTGCTTGTTTATCTATAGTTTAACTTCGTCGTTCATGTAATTCAGCCGATTACAGATCGCCGTAATTGAGACGGCCTGACTCCGCCCCTGTGCTGTTGTGACCATTACTTGCCGCTGGTGCTCGCTGCGACGCCACCTTATAGGCGACTGGCGACTGCCACTGCCGGGAAGCCCCATCGGTCAAAGGTCACCACCGGCCACCGGCGGCACCAGGGAGCGCGACTGGACAATGGGCAGCTTGGCAACCGCACATCCTGCGCACGGGCACCGCGACGGATTTTGTGTGTCATGAGACGGCAGAGGTTTAGGCAGATATATTTTTGATGCATCGCCCTAGGCGTAGTGCTAAATTTCAGGACGTTTTCTCCTTGGGAACGCAGCCCCTCGTCCTCCGCCGTAGTAACGTCCCCTTTGGGAATTACCCTGCGGGAGGGCATTTCGGGAAATACAATATCGATTGATTTGAACGGGGCGACAGTTATTATGTGAGTACAAATATAAATATGATCTCGAAAATCGGATATAAAGTTGCATCTGGGCTAGCATGCACTATGGACCACATAAACGTCATCAGCGCTGCTGAAGTATGCTGCTATCATGACGACACTAATACGATTAATAGCAACGCTCTTGGAATTCCCGTTTGCTAAGGCTCTGCATTTCGTAGTCAAACTTAGCTAATGTCCCGTGGACATGTAAGAATGCGGAGCCGAAACCAGTGGGAAGAAATATCCTGAATTAGCTCCGCCATTATTCTACCACGATGTTCGCTATTCTTGTCTAACATTTCAGGTGACCTAGCCGGTGGTTGCATTAGCGATGCCTGCTCGGGGCATGGCGTCTGTCTCTGTATGGCGCCTGCCTCTGTGTGGCCGGCTGTTCCCTGCGGTTGTGTGACCTCAGCGGACGTCCATTGCAGCCGACTGCGGCGACCCCAGCTGCTCGGATCACGGGGTCTGCCTCTGTGTGGCCGGCTGTTCCCTGCGGCTGTGTGACCTCAGCGGACGTCCATTGCAGCCGACTGCAGCGACCCCAGCTGCTCGGGTCACGGGGTCTGCTCGGACGGCGTGTGCCTCTGCACGGCCGGCTGGGTGGGACCCGCCTGTCAGCTGTCGGACGAGCGGATCCGCCGCTGTCTGCCGGACTGCTCCGGCCACGGCCTGTTCGACCTGAGCAGCGACCGCTGCATCTGCGACCACATGTGGACCGGCGAGCGCTGCGGCAGACGTGAGTACACCGCTGCCGCTGCGGCAGACGTGAGTACACCGCTGCCGCTGGGCAGACGTGAGTACGCCGCTCCGCTGCGGCAGACGTGAGTACACCGCTGCCGCTGCGGCAGACGTGAGTACACCGCTGCGCTGCCGCTCAAGCTGCGGCAGACGTGAGTACACCGCTGCCGCTGCGCTGCCGCTGCGGCAGACGTGAGTACACCGCTGCCGCTGCGGCAGACGGAGAACTGCCGCTGCGGCAGACGTGAGTACACCGCTGCCGCTGCGGCAGACGTGAGTACACCGCTGCGGCAGACGTGAGTACGCCGCTGCGGCAGACGAGTACACCGCTCGGAGACCGCTCACCGCTGCGGCAGACGTGAGTACACCGCTGCGGCAGACGTGAGTACACCGCTGCGGCAGACGTGAGTACACCGCTGCGGCAGACGTGAGTACACCGCTGCGGCAGACGTGAGTACACCGCTGCCGCTGCGGCAGACGTGAGTACACCGCTGCCGCTGCCGCTGCGGCACACCGCTGCGGCAGACGTGAGTACACCGCTGCGGCAGATTACACCGCTGCCGCTGCGGCAGACGTGAGTACACCGCTGCCGCAGTGAGTACACCGCTGCCGCTGCGGCAGACGTGAGTACACCGCTGCGGCAGACGTGAGTACACCGCTGCCGCTGCGGCAGACGTGAGTACACCGCTGAACCGCTGCGGCAGACGGGTACATCCGCTGCGGCAGACGTGAGTACACCGCTGCGGCAGACGTGAGTACACCGCTGCGGCAGACGTGAGTACACCTGCCGCTGCGGCAGACGTGAGTACACCGCTGCCGCTGCGGCAGACGTGAGTACACCGCTGCCGCTGCGGCAGACGTGAGTACACCGCTGCCGCTGCGGCAGACGTGAGTACACCGCTGCCGCTGCGGCAGACGTGAGTACACCGCTGCCGCTGCGGCCACGTGCAGATGTAGTGGTGCTTCGCTAGCGTCGATATAACACAGCATATCCGTCCAGACCGCCGACGCCTTAGAGTGAGATCAGCCGCCCCCCATCCTCTGGAGTCTGTGAAACTACGAGTTGCACAAAGGTGTATTTAATATGAAAAACATTAGAAAGGAGGTGATTAGCTTTCAAAATGTATCCTTTTCCAAATAATATGAATAATGACGTTACTAGCGGTGAACATTGGAGACATCAATTGCAAATTTGAACTTAGCCAAGGTACAGCTTGTGCCTATGAAAATGTACAAAGTACGAAAGCCACAAAGTACATCATTGTTCAAATGATGTACAGTACAGAATGATATTGTATGCATACATACACGCACATACACGCATTGATTGGCACGCTCAGTTCGACATCTTTAAGAGATAAACAACTAGGATTGGTAATATTTGAATGGTGACGACCCTGGCGGTGCACAATTACAAATTTGAACTTAGATATCAATTACAAATTTGAACTTAGCCAAGGTGAAGCTTGTGAAGCATGAACATGCAAGTTAGTTTGCCGTACGTTTTCGTCGTTCGAGGACTCGGGGGACAACGTTCGCGGCGCCCATAGGGGGATGACCACCCCAACCCCCTCCCACTGAAGGTCAATAGGACACTGGAAATTGCACAAGATGCGATGTGGAAGTTCTTCCGTTATACTCCGTTGTGCCTTAGTCAATGTTTCTCAAAGACTGTCTGGTATTGGGTACATTGAATGTTGAGTTTGTCACTTCCAGCTATCGTTTTGATGATGGTTAGGAACCGCGTTATATCGGTATATTTTCTCATGTCGGTCCGATATATTCCGCACACCGATCGTTTCCCGGAGTATGCCGATAACGTGTCAAAACCGTCGGCGATATGCCAGTTATGGATTGAGATGTAGCATATTTTGCTGGATGTATTTGAAGCTTCTGATGCCTGCTAGCCAGGCACTGTAATAGGCATGCGTAGCTGGTATTTGCAGATATCTTAGTAAGCACCATATCCACATTTCCTCAACTTATTATGTGCCGAACACCGCAGCTTGCTGACCATGTGGCAATCTGCCATTCGCCTGCATACCGAATCACTCACCACCTGTTGTGACGGATGACTCATTATGCGCCAGACATCACGGATCATTTATCACTTGTTGTGTGACTGCGTGTTGTGTCATATCGTGACCAACCATCGCCAACATCTGACACACTGCATTCGCACTTTTGTACGGATGCAGTGTATCAGAAGCCAGCGCAAGGCGTCAGTCTGCGGCGTTCTAACAGAGAACGGCCTTCCTGTTGCGTCGGCGGCGGCGACTCACGCTCCGCGTCCATTACACGCAACAGATCGATCAGCCACGCGCCACCGATCACGCTACATCAGTCTCCGAGCGGCGACCTGGCTGATGGCTGCCGCCGTTCGTCTGCCACGCGGTCGCTGACGCGGTCGCTGACGCGGTCGCTGACGCGGTCGCTGACGCGGTCGCTGACGCGGTCGCTGACGCGGTCGCTGACGCGGTCGCTGACGCGGTCGCTGACGCGGTCGCTGACGCGGTCGCTGACGCGGTCGCTGACGCGGTCGCTGACGCGGTCGCTGACGCGGTCGCTGACGCGGTCGCTGACGCGGTCGCTGACGCGGTCGCTGACGCGGTCGCTGACGCGGTCGCTGACGCGGTCGCTGACGCGGTCGCTGACGCGGTCGCTGACGCGGTCGCTGACGCGGTCGCTGACGCGGTCGCTGACGCGGTCGCTGACGCGGTCGCTGACGCGGTCGCTGACGCGGTCGCTGACGCGGTCGCTGACGCGGTCGCTGACGCGGTCGCTGACGCTGACGCTGACGCTGATGCTGACGCTGATGCTGACGCTGATGCTGACGCTGATGCTGACGCTGATGCTGACGTTGATGCTGACGCTGACGCTCCCACTGACGCTGACGCGGCGGCTGACGCTGACGCAGTCGCTGACGCTGATGCTGATGCTGACGCTGACGCTGCCACTGACGCTGACGCAGCCGAGTAGACGGCCGTCTATCGAGCGCACATCGCGACCAGCAGCGGCCATCGATCAGCTGTGGCGGCGCGGCCGCGGTGCGGTTGTGACGCCCCCCCCCTGCGGCGCGAGAAGTTGAAACGCGTGTCGATGCCCACCGGCGGCGATCCGATGTCGGAGTCGGTGTCTGTTTTTGTCGCGTGTCGCCGAACGGCGGCAATTTAACGAGTGAACTTTGCCGGTGGGCGGGCGGCGACAGCGCCGACCGACGTCTCGCCTATTGCCCCGGGCGTCGCGGCCGTCGCCGCCGACTCTGCAGCCGGGCGGCGCTCGTCGCGCGGTCGCCGCCCCAGATCGAACCGCCATCTCGTCGGCGAGTCGAGCTGTCGCGCGCTCGGGGCTGCGACGCACGAGGTCGTGTGTCTTTCGGCCGGCTCTCGGCGGAGCAAATGCGGCCATATCTCCGACGTAATTGCGTGCTAAATTGTAATGATGGCGCCGGGGCGCCGCAGAAAAGGCGACAACACAGATTCATGGTCATCGTTTAGTTATTGCAACGGCATAGTGCACCATGTGCGAGGTAACGGCGCTGTGCACCGAGGCTGAAGCCGGGGTCGCTGTTTCAGCCCGCTGCAATTTGGACTGCGGACCGCACGGCTCCTGCCAGGCTGGCGACTGCGTATGTGACCCGG
This sequence comes from Imbricaverruca yamaguchii, assembly GCA_034440575.1. Taxonomy (NCBI): domain Eukaryota; kingdom Metazoa; phylum Arthropoda; class Thecostraca; family Neoverrucidae; genus Imbricaverruca; species Imbricaverruca yamaguchii. The sequence goes on from JAOTOL010001519.1 coordinate 613,432, forward strand.
GCTGGTCAGGTCACCTGTGCGACCTCAGGTCATGTGACCCGCGCTGCAGTGAACACGGACAGTGCAAGAACGGAACCTGCGTTTGTCGCCAGGGGTGGAACGGACTTCACTGCAGCATCCGTGAGTACTGCCTCCCCCGGTCATTCTATATATGATTGGTCGATGCTAACTATAACTACCTTCTGTAGTCTTTTGGTACTAGGTTGTGATTGCTTCACCTACCTGGCACAATGTTGCAATTATGCTCGCATGGTCCTATAATAATAGTTTTGGATTTTGTTGAACTGATTTATGCCTTCCTTGCCAAGATATTCAATTTTGTATTGGATGTCGCTATACACTCCAATAATATAGAATGGTTTAGATGCTTAGCTGTATTCATTCCCACTCGGGCACATGACCATCATATTATGACACCTCATGCGCTACATTTATCTAAACCTGGAAACCTTGTGATATCTTTAATAACGTGCCGAAATCCGTTGGTGGAATTTCGCCCCAAATCCAATAAATATCCACTCGCGAAATTCGTTCCATCGGAGATTGTACCGGGTAAGATTTAGACAGTTTTAAGAAGAGATAATATCTTACGACAAGCAACACTGTCCGTAGAATTGCATATGAACGCTACAGTTTATCGCTGACTACATTGCGCTGTTAAACAACCACCATTAGATAAAACATCCATTTTGGAAACATGACCCGCTATGAAGTGCTGCGGAGGAAGCTGTAGCCAATCCTCGATGTATTAGAATACAAGACACTTACGCAAGCAAGCTTCATGTTTATGCTGATTCGACGATTTTGTGTCGCGACCTCGGCAGGGAATAAACAACCAACGTCGTTGCTTGAACGGGACAGCTACTCTTTGCTGCTTGTTGATGGCAGAATCAATTAGACTTCGGTACCGTGCGTTATTATTGTGATCTCTTTTAGAATGTCAGTTTCATATAATATCATGGCTCCCAGCCCGTTTATTTTATTTTAATGTCAGTTGATATCGCTCAACCGTGGAGTTACTACCCAAGTTCCTCATTGTAGCTGACATTACATTGACAAAATGGTGATGGCATGCTATTTATGGTCTCTTGAATGCTTTGAGATATTGCATATATTAACACTTGATACTTTATGCCGTTCTGAATGACTTGTTCACGCTTATCCAAGCGAGATGTCGGTTATTCTTGAAACTCTCAAATCCAGCCGATATTTATCGGTCCTGTTCATGGAAAACTATATGCAGGCGGTCCTTCTGCGCTATTATTTTTCTAGCGCTGATCGACATAGAACAGATCTAACGGTAGGACGAGAACATTAGCTGTCTTGAAGTGCAAAATCCTGCATGGATGACGAATACGTGAATACGTGCCACGTGAATACGTGAATCTACCTACGCTCTAGCTCTAGTGACGGCCTTAGTTTCTGGTGGTACCTTTAGTATATTATGCTGCAATTTAGTACAGAGTATTAAATATGTAATACATGTCCGAACCTATCGGCTGCTGATTACCAAGTCGCAGTATCTGGTATATCGAGCTGAGCTTTTGCGCCAGCGTCTATGTGCCGATGGCCGGTCTCTCATGACCTCCGCTGGGCGTGGCGGGTTATGCGGTACGACCGTCCACCGGTCGGGTGCGGATGGCTCCAATGCTCCAGAGTGTCGCTGAGAAGTTGTCGACGAGGACGGGCCATCACGCTGCATCCCGACAAGAGTCACGTTGAGTTTTCGTCACGGTGACGGCAGTGACGAAAACGGGAGCCACAAGTCGCGTCAGTCGGGCACGCGACTCTGCGTGCCCGGCCGCCATCACTTGCCCGTTGTCAGTTCCAGTAAATAGAGAGTGCGTTAGCGTCGAGTAGCATTTTCGAACCAAGTCCGCAGCGGCTTTGGTTGAGCCTGGCATTCGCCGTGCAGACGAGGTTTCTCTGAGCTACATCACTCAAGGCGCAGAATCCCCAGAAGCCCAGTTAGAGCCTCACTTTTCTGTATTAGGGCAAGCTGTTCAGTTGTTAGGGCATCTGCCCTGCCTCTACTATTATTTGCGTCACCAATGGCAGCGATCCATCTCATAACGTAATTATCTTGTCTTTGGTGCAGTGCAAGATATCGGACACCAATGTTGCGTTCTGGTGTATTGCGGCACAGCACACCAACAGTTTCGTGTAATTTGTGTACTGCGGCGCAGTATTTAATGAAGCATTCTGAGGTGTCCTGCGGTACAGCATAACTGAGTTTCAAAACCCGCACCATATTCGGCAGAGTCCAGTTACGGCAATAGTGCCTCCGACTTCAACAAAGGCATCTTGAAAATGCATGCGCTTCTGCCAACACTGGTGGCACTCCTGCTAAAATTAGGCTCTTCTTTCGAATGTAGTGAGAGTATCTCAAACTTCAGCCTACGTTAGCTGGGAATGATGGGGAAATGGAGGAGTAACTTTATCCACGTTGATATTTTTCTTAGATAGCTCCTGGTCGTATCCAGATATCGCTTCGGATGTGCGCATGGCTTATAACAATTGATGAGTACACATGCGCTCAAAGCATAGGGGTGGTCATTAAAGCAATAGCAGACCAGGTCGGGTCAATTACCTCGCTCCAATTTGACTTTTTGCCTGCAATGAAATATCCACCATGAACCGCAGAGGCATAAACACGTGCTAAAACACATTAAAAAATGTTATTGTACCTCATAGCACTAAGCTAGCAAATGCTTAAGCTGAAAAGACCATTGCTGTGCGTAATTGTGTTTCTTAGCAATTTTTATCGATCAGAAGACGTGAAATGTCAGGTAACGTCTCCTTATGGTGCACCAAGCGTCAAGTCAATAGGAGGTCAGGTCACTGAGGTAGGACCTGAAACGGCATTAGAGTTCGCGTATGGCAGGTGCTCCACTGGATGAAATGCGGTATATTATGATGAAAAATGGTTACATCAATACTCCCCAGCCGCTTTTTGGTTGCATCAGGTAGAAGCTAATTGTACACTTTTATATATTTTGTTTGGCGGTTAAAAGTTCAACATAGCAAGGGCATTTGTTGGATACCGGGGTGCAATTTCAATAACATTACCCTAACTCGCCACTCAGCTACGTTCAGCCAAAACTCGATCCAGCACCTGGCAAAAAGCTCGCTGGGTCTGGGTTCGCTCCCGGCGAGAAAATTGCTTCCTGCTGCCACGGATCCATAGTACCATTGCCATGACGCCCTGATATCACGGATCCACGGTACCATTACCGTGACTTCCTGGTGTAACGGATCCACGGTACCACTTAGTACGAACATGCACTTTGAGCAGCAAATTGCCTGCGCGAGATGTTTTTGCACAACATTAGTGACTATTTGCATTCCACACTGAGTACATTCTGGCTGGGGGTATGTTTTTATCACATTGTGTTTCACACTATTATTTATACGGTCGTCACGGAAAATATTATGGATTATGCTCCATTAGCAAAGTGTCGAAAGTTGTCATGGCGCTGGTGGCAACAGCGAGCACAATCTGCTACACTTGCAGTCCCAATCGGTGTTTTGCGCTGACTACATGCATGCAGCAAAAGCAGTATATGGTATATCGTGCTTAGTAGACGTGAAGCTTCCTTGACCTCTGTATGTGCGTCTGAAGCTTGTCTTGGTCGCTGGTGTCTGTGAAGCGACGTTAGTGGGGATGATCTCTTCCATCTTCACACACTTCCAGAGACTATCCTCAATAGCCTCTCACTTTCTAACGACAGTGGTACGGGCTGGGGCCACTGCAGCCAGCAATGTCAATTCGATATGCTAATATCGGGCGGTGCCAGATATACTAGATATACTATATACTATGCATGTCCTCAATATACTAGTTTACTGCAGAGTCCATCATGTTTTCACCCATTCAGTACGTCCGTACTTCAGTCGGGTCGTGCACAGGGTAACGACCATCCAGTAGGACGTTCACAGTGGACCAATGTCGTGCCTCCTGGTGCACCATCCTCATAAGGGCTGTTTTACAATGCTCCTGTCAGAAATGTTGCTGTTTAGTCACCACCCATTTCAGCCGGTACGGCAAAACAGCATTATTCACATCGTCGTAGCAGAGCTACGATCTCCGATCGTAGCTCACATCATCGGAGTTTGCAACGTCTGGTCGCGCGCTGCATAACTATGTTCATCTGCGACCTGCGAGAGTGGCATAATTGCGAGCGGCCTGTGCCGTCCTAATTATTTTCTGACAGATCATAGGAACCATAACGGGTGTCACAGTAAGTGCAGCAATCCCAGCTGACAGGGCGTTTGAGTCCCGGCCTTTGGCTTCACCGTCAATCACCTATTTACTTCTGCAAGATTTACACCCATCCGGCCCCAGCAATAGCCGTCCACCCAGGCTCCCAATTGCCCGAATAATTTCCCAAGTCAAGTAAGGTCGGTTTATTACAAGCATATTTTGCTCCTCATCCGCCGAAGCATCATCAAGATTACTCGCATGGCAAAGTACCACCAAGGCAATGCCTGCTGGGGTCCTCCTCATGATCTGTCTACCGATAATAGTCTCGGTGGTATATGTCTACCGATAATAGTTCCGATGATATATGTCTACCGAGAACAGTCTTGATGATATATGTCTACCGACAATAGTATCGGTGTTATATGTCTGCCGATAATAGCATCAGTGACGCTTGGATCCGTTTGGACTGTCTAACGTCTCGTTGATCCGAACTCGCGTCTCCGACATTGCTCCGGCCTGAGAACGAGTCAGGCCGTGTGACCACATGGACGCGTACTTCTCACGAACAGGCTAAAGACAGTACCGTGCGACGCCCCATTGCATAAGGCACATGTCCGAACTCAGTCTGGCGTAGCCACGGTCCACGTCTCTCTGCATTCCCAAGAATCACTTACCAAGCGGTGGGCCAAAGCTAACCCGAATGCTGAAACCACCATGAATGACAGCGTGCTGGTGTGTGCACCGGAATCTGGGTGAAGTTGTCGAAGGCAAATCGACTACGCCCGCTTCTTGTCCCGTGATGCTACTGCTCAAAGTAGACTTGATAGCCAAGCAACAGTTTCGGGCCTCGCCGATAGCGCTCTGAGCTCGGAATCGTGATCTTGACGGCCAATGAAGACTCCAGATACGCGGCGATTCCGCGAGAAGTGGTCCTTAGATGTGTCCATTTACTCGGCGATTTGAATGCTATATTTAGATCCTACCAATGAGTACTGATGGGTGGTTCATTAGCTTTCTCTTCTCAGATTGTCTGAAAGAATCTAATCTATTTCTCTGCCCTCCTTTAAGGCATATCAAAACACTCACCAAGTAACCTGACATGCTTCCTGCGTATTCATGTCCATTCATCCACCTCATTCTGATCAGATTTTGCGTTATTCTAACCATGTAATATAATGGCAAAACAGCAGCAGAGTATCCCAGGCTGGCTCTGCGTGACCGTTAGTTTGACTCTGTGACGGCTTCGCTCACTTTATGAGTCGGACTGCACCGTCCCTGTGTCAGTTACAGTGTCTCTGTGTCGGACTACACCGCTTCTGTGTTTGTTGAAGTGTCTCTGTGTCGGACTACATCGCCTCTGTGTCAGTTGCAGTATCTCTGTGTCTGACTACACAGCCTCTGGGCCAACTGCAGTGTCTCTGTGTCAGATTACACTGTCTCTGTACCAGGTTACACTGTGTCTCTGTGCCAGCTGAAGTGTCTCTGTGCCAGCTGCAGTATCTCTGGGTCAGCTGCAGTGTCTCTGTGTCAGGTTACACTGTGTCTCTGTGCCAGCTGCAGTGTCCCTGTGTCAGGCTACACTGTCCCTGTGTCAGGCTACACTGTCCCTGTGTCAGGCTACACTGTCCCTGTGTCAGACTACACTGTCCCTGTGTCAGCTACACTGTCCTGTGTCAGGCTACACTGTCTGTGTCAGGCTACACTGTCCCTGTGTCAGGCTACACTGTCCCTGTGTCAGACTACACTGTCCCGTGTCAGGCTACACTGTCCCTGTGTCAGGCTACACTGTCCCTGTGTCAGACTACACTGTCCCTGTGTCAGGCTACACTGTCCCTGTGTCAGGCTACACTGTCCCTGTGTCAGACTACACTGTCCCTGTGTCAGACTACACTGTCCCTGTGTCAGACTACACTGTCCCTGTGTCAGGCTACACTGTCCCTGTGTCAGGCTACACTGTCCCTGTGTCAGGCTACACTGTCCCTGTGTCAGACTACACTGTCCCTGTGTCAGGCTACACTGTCCCTGTGTCAGGCTACACTGTCCCTGTGTCAGACTACACTGTCCCTGTGTCAGACTACACTGTCCCTGTGTCAGGCTACACTGTCCCTGTGTCAGACTACACTGTCCCTGTGTCAGGCTACACTGTCCCTGTGTCAGGCTACACTGTCCCTGTGTCAGACTACACTGTCCCTGTGTCAGGCTACACTGTCCCTGTGTCAGGCTACACTGTCCCTGTGTCAGGCTACACTGTCCCTGTGTCAGACTACACTGTCCCTGTGTCAGACTACACTGTCCCTGTGTCAGGCTACACTGTCCCTGTGTCAGACTACACTGTCCCTGTGTCAGGCTACACTGTCCCTGTGTCAGACTACACTGTCCCTGTGTCAGACTACACTGTCCCTGTGTCAGGCTACACTGTCCCTGTGTCAGGACTACACTGTCCCTGTGTCAGGCTACACTGTCCCTGTGTCTGGCTACACTGTCCCTGTGTCAGACTACACTGTCCCTGTGTCAGACTACACTGTCCCTGTGTCAGACTACACTGTCCCTGTGTCAGACTACACTGTCCCTGTGTCAGACTACACTGTCCCTGTGTCAGGCTACACTGTCCCTGTGTCAGGCTACACTGTCCCTGTGTCAGACTACACTGTCCCTGTGTCAGACTACACTGTCCCTGTGTCAGACTACACTGTCCCTGTGTCAGGCTACACTGTCCTGTGTCAGACTACACTGCGTTCTGTGCCAGCTGCAGTGTCCCTGTGTCAGGACTACACTGTCCCTGTGTCAGGCTACACTGTCCCTGTGTCAGGCTACACTGTCCCTGTGTCAGGCTACACTGTCCCTGTGTCAGGCTACACTGTCCCTGTGTCAGGCTACACTGTCCCTGTGTCAGACTACACAGCGCTCTGTTCCGACCCAGCCGACCCGGTGTCAGTCGGTAAATCTGTCGCCGCCGCCGCTGAAAGGCTGCGGCGACTGGGAGCCGGCCAGCTGCTGTCGGCTGCAACAACTGGCGACGGCGACGACGTGATCGACGACCCGGCCGCCGCCCGTTCGCACGCCGCTATCGAACACGACGTCGCCGGGGGTGTTCACGCGAGGTCGTGCCCTCGCTGCAGCACTGTAACACTTGCCACGGGGAGAGGCCTGCCCACTCACGTGCAGCTGGCCGTGCTCACGTTCTGTGTGACATTAAACGCAGTCAATCCGGAGGGGTGTTGGGCCAGATATTGATCCTGAGCCTGTGCTTATCCTATCGCCACATTATTCATGCTACACTAGTGCAACGGGCCACTATTGAAGCGGTCGACGAGCCGGTGCATGAAGCGGGCTGTGGTTCTCTAGTGGTGCCCGAACAGGATCTGACACCACATCGAGACAGGAAGGCTGTGGCACCATACCGAGGCAGAAAGGTTGTGCGACCACACCGAGACAGGAAGGTTCTGACGCCACATCGAGACAGGAAGGTTGCGACATCACACCAAGACAAGAAATTTGTGGCACTACACCGAGACGGGGGAGTTGTGACACCACATCGAGACATGAAGGTCCTGACACCACACCGAGACAGGACGGTCGTGACACCACACCGAGACAGGAATGTTGTGACACCACACCGAGACAGGAATGTTGTGACACCACACCGAGACAGGAATGTTGTGACACCACACCGAGACAGGAATGTTGTGGCACCACACCGAGAGACAGGAATGTTGTGACACCACACCGAGACAGGAATGTTGTGACACCACACCGAGACAGGAAGGTAATGACACCACACCGAGACATGACGGTTGCACACTAAACGCAGCTACACTTTTCCAGCACTCCCTCACCTTATTGCATTCGATGTTCAAATAAGTACACGACTTCAGATGTAAATAAAACCCATATTATCAATTCGACATAGTGATTGAAATGTTGGATGTGTGTTCCATTTTAGCTACATGCTTCATCATTGACTAGTTACCGAGAGAAGCAGAGTCGAAGCGTTGGTTTCCTGCTTTCATAGTTTCTAAGGGCACCTTCTCCAGAGTGCAACCTTTTCCTATTTTTCCCAGTACAATTATCCAGTACATGAACAGGATTATTGCGATCCTCCAAGCGTTTTTTTTTTCTAAGCGTAAAATGAGCGACATGAAATACATGTTAACGTGTTTCTGTTGCATATCATGATCCCTCGAGGATTCCTATACATTTTTTTCATTGACAGGACTGGTAACAGGCTTTTTCTTCTCTAAAATATAGACAACTTAATACTTCATAGTTTCCTGCGTAAATCTATCAGCTGTTACGCGCTTACAATGTTCCGCATGACACCATGTATTGTCCTTTGACACTATCGATATGGCAATCGGTATATTCTGACCCATAGGGAAATGGTGAGATCAGGTCGAATTGTAAACCTCGTTTTGGAAGCTTAAGAAAAAGTAATACAAACACTATTTCATCCTACCCATGGACATAAATCGACGCTAAGCTTTGCTTCAACATTGCATGTAGCCTCACAGTGGCCCACAAACCGAAAAAACCGTCTCAGCTGAAGTTGGGTCAGTGACCTTGAATAACGTGGAAATATCAACATTGACACATGTCAGCAGGTTAGCTCGGTTGTGAATCACCCTAACACACCCAGCGCCGGCCATTTGTGCCTGACACGACAGGCCATGTGTCGATATTCCGCAGTTTCGGCGGAACCCGGCCTAATACGACGCAGGTGAGTAACATGACATGACATCGTCACATTTGTGTGTCGCAATGCCGGCAAGGAAGTCCCCCATCAGCTATTCCCGTCGGTGGCGAGCTAACGCAGGACATTGCTTCCGTGAACAACGAAGGGCGGTGTCGCGTGTTGAAACAACAATACTGCCCACCACTGCAGGGGCAAAGCCTAGTACGTGTTCAATATGCAGAAACAAAGACGACTTTGGTAATCTTACCAGCGTGCGCAGGTACGCGTAAAGCAACGTCCGATGCTTATTTACAAACCATCGTTTCGTGATTCAACCACGCCCGGCTAGATATGCTTCAAGATATATGTAGTGGAAAGGTAGCAGTCTGAGCGATTGTTTCAGAAAAAGTAATGATTGCATAACAGCAAGACTTGTGTGAATGCTTCAACATCCGAGATAACAGTTCAAATCATGTTGGGTTGAAACATCCGGAACAGGAGATTTTCATTCACAATTACACAGCTTTTCTTCACAGCTGCTCCATGTGTGGGACACGCGCTATGCATAGGTGTCAGTGAACTATCACGCGAGTTTCGGCTGGCGACTACTGGGAAGTATTCGTTGGTCCACTTTTAGGCCGTTGTTGTAGACATCCACTGTCGGCTCCAGCTACACTCAGCACGTGTCGGCCAACTTCAGCTCGGGACGGGGCTAACTTGACAGCAGGCAGCCCATCAAACATTTACGGCAGTTCTCGGATCAGCTGGCCGTGGAGAAGGACAAGTGAGCCTGCCCTCACATGCTGCGACACGGGATCATGTTCACCCGCGCTGGCGAGGCGAGCGCGCCGCTCACCCACCGCGGAAATCCCATAAATGCGCCGCCGCTCGTCTCATCTCCACAATGGGAACAATCATCTAACACGCCGGTGTTTTTGCGCCCTGTCTCGACCACTCATCTCGCAACTTGGAAACGCGAGCTGCCAAACTTTCGAGTATGCTCTTCGCTCTGCGCCAGTCACTGGTATTGGCTCGGCCGCGGCCGGGCGAAAAGTCGGCGCCGCCGCCGCTCGCCGCCGTTCCGCCGCAGGCGATGGCTCGGGTCGCACAATCGCTAATGCAGCGGCACCATTTCGCGACGCCAGGAAGACATTTGTCACTGTCCGACGTTCGCCGCCGTGTCAACGGCGCGATGTGAGTTTAACGATGACCTCGTGGCGGAAAAACCCTAGATGGATTTGGGAGTTAGGACACCCGACGCAGGCATGGCGGATACAAATGAGGTCGCCATATCGGGCTGCCATACATCACACTGGGCTGCTCCCATCTTGGCAACATGCGATGCGATCGATGGTCGAGGTGTTAGCTATTCTTGGTCGTTCTGTAATCCACTAACGCAGCACATCTCACTATAAGTTCATTTTTAAAACACGCTAATTGATTGAAACATAAAGAATTATTGACACAAGGTTTGAACTTCAGAGGTTATCAAGATAACACTGTATTTACGCTTCCTTGGCCGATTGGAATTGTCTCAGCCTATCCAGGTGAAGAAAAATTCCCCACATTTGTACGGTTCTGTTGAGACCTGTGATGTGCTATATCCTTGAATGTATTGCGTGCTACACCATTATTTCAAGTTGTATGTACCGCCCGTGAATTTCTGCATATATGCCACTAGTCTTCCACGTTTTGCTACCCACACATTTCTGCTCAGGAAATATAGCTTTCCATGTCTTGGAAACTTTTCTCATATCTGCCACTTCTCACCTATGTGGGCTGGTGGCACGTTGATTTTCTGTAGGCTGTGACACCACACTTTACTCACCTAACACGTGTTCGGGGTTTACTGCGGCCAGAAGAAAACCAGTTATGAATGGTGCCAATCGGTACCATTTCGCAGGAACTATTGACGTTGCTTACCTAACTGTTGGGTTAGCACATTCGGATAATTCAAAATCATTGCTGGGTTATCCGACACGAAAATGCGTTCTAGAAATCACACATGTCCACTTCAAAGTTAGCACCATCTTTGAGGAACTAGATTGTCTTCAATGGCCATACCACAAGACTCTTATTTATGGGGGAGCTTCAGTGATATCTGACAGTGTGCTATTGTTCCAACTTGTGCCATTCCCATGATGTGCTCTTCGCCTCAGCTTATTTTCCCGCTGTTCGTGCTAGATATCCCAGGCATTGCTCTTAGCATGTTTTACTTATTTGTTTTCGTTGATTACAATAACTGTCTATTATCGTTGTTAAGTATTCAGTATCAATGTAAGAAATGTACTTATCATATACAAAAGTACCTTTTAACATGAATCCGCCCCTCTCCTCCCTAGTGACACATATGACAGTTGTTGATGCACCGCATGTGCGCAAACCTACTCCTTCGAACAAACTAGACGTTGGATATCGCATGACGTATAGCATATACATATAGCATATGACAACGGCCGTGACGTTTTCTTTAGCAATGTTCAATCAAACGCACTGCGGCTTCCATTATGTTGACCTATAACAAACACGGTGCGAGTCTGTTTCTCTCGATGGAATGCCATTTAACCCGTATCATTTCCTTGAAGTCTATTCAATGGTAGCCCGTCCGAGCAGCGACTCACAGACCATATGCTGTAGTTATTTTGGTAACATCTTACTGCCCGTCAATATTGTTCGCATTTCAAACATGTAAACCAAGTTACTGATTACTTGTGAAGTGCAAACAGTAGTTAAGGAAAGGGGATTGGCACAAATGTAATACACCCGGACCAAGACGCATATGCTGAAATGCGCGTATGAGTGGGGAAGTTTGCAAGATGGAAGTATGGGGAAATAGACGATGGGATTTGCACTATAAAGTCGTATGCAGTCGATGCACCAACGACAGTCAACTGAACATATTTTAAACGTGATTACCACGTGGTAAGTACCACTGCCAATCATCACCGCTATGCTCATTTATGTTGATGTCTCTCTTTGGATGAATAGGAGGTAGGAGAGCTTGGAAGCATATACGTTTAAATGGTGCCTGCACCGTACAGCGTTGTACGAAACACGCCATTTTCCGGCCGTTATCTTGTCATTTAGTGCATAAATGGAGGAATTATAATGTTATACCTGTCGGATGAAGCTTTTTTAAATTACCGAATTAAGTCCATAGTGAATCAGGAAGTTTTGCCATTCCTGTCGCCAACGTACGTAGGGATTCAGTACTCTTAGTGACCATGCCCTTTTGGAGCGCGATATATACCTGCAATTAAAAAGAACATGAGGGTAGTCTTTAGCATTGAGTTGAGGTAAATCATGAAAACTATGTTAGGTTCTGGAAAACACATGGTTTTGGCCTTCCCTCAAGACCTTATGTCGAGACACCTCATATTTTCCTCCAGTCTGCATCCAAGTGCTTATGATACTGCATGCAGCTGTGCTATGGTGGTGCAACGACACTTTTGCATTATTCCAGCTGGACCAGATATATACGGAGCGTGGGATTGTTGTCCTTGATCTTGTTTATCGGCAAGTTTTGTTTGGCTCAACTACAGCTGTGCGACCTCATCCAACCAGAGCCGGTGTAAAGTCGGTGTTTGAGTGGTCATGTCATCCTGTGTACCCTATCCAACCTGAACTGACTTGCTTCTGTTTCAACCAAGCATTCGGAAGAGAGCGCTTAGTGCCTGCATGATTTTCCCAACCCAGCTTGTCCGACATCTCCTTTCGTTGGACGTCGAAACGGGTACGATTTTGGCCTGGATGACGTGACACGATTTGACCTGAGTGATCTGCGAAGTTTCGCCCGGAAATCCGGGCGAATGCGGTCAATTCCGGTGTGACAAGGTCTAATCTGACTTGTCGACTTCCCCGTGCGCATTCTATTATATTTAATTGCCCGGACCCTCCGGCGTACCATTGCATGACACGACATGACCCCGTTTCAGCCGGATGCCCGGAGGGGTGCGGTGGTCGCGGCACATGCAGTATAGAGGACAACTGGTACAGCTGCTCGTGCCACGACGGCTGGGACGGCACCAACTGTTCGATACCACTGGAGATGGACTGTCGCGACGGCATCGACAACGATGGAGGTGGGTCTGGGTGGAAAAACTCCTGGTACTGTGGGGGTGGGTCAGGAGGAGAACACCTGAGGTGTTATGGAGGTGGGCCAGGAGTATGGTACTGTGGGGGTGGGCCAGGAGGAGAATACCTGAAGTGTCATGGAGGTGGATCAGGACGGCGATACTCCAGGTACTGTAAAGGTGGGCCAGGAGTAGAACATCTGAGGCGTTATGGAGGCTGATCAGGAACACAATGCACAGGGTCGTATGGAGGTGGGACGGTGGGGCAATACTCCGAATAATACATGCGGGGGTGAGGAGAGAATATCAGGATAACCAAGATGTAGTAGGAGAGGTGCATTGAAAGGACAATATTCCGGGTACTGTAGAGACGGACCAGGGAGTTAGTTAGTTATTAGGGCTTTCGAGCGTATCGACTACATTGGTCATGTAGCGCCCAACGGGGCGCTGGACTAGGGAAAGAACACTCAGAGTAGCATAGAAGTAGGTCAGGGAGATAGTACCCACGACACTATGAATGTGGTTCAATGACAGTGTTGGGTGGTGCTATTAACCCGTCCCGTTTCGGGATTATTCAACCGCCCCCTCAGGCTTTTCGCGGAGAGTGGACGAATGGCGCGCGGCAGCGAGCCCAAATTTGGTACACCTTTTCCCATATCAATTTGTCATGATGTTTCAAAATTTTGAAGTCAGGTCATCTAGGGTCAACGAGTTAGTCAAGGTCAAGTGAGGTCACCTCCAAAAAAGTTCAACCAGTCGTGACGCTTTAACGAATACAAATATTTTAATGAAACTTTCAGCGTTTGCTCATCTTTACGGATGCAACAAAACATACAGCGGAATTTTTCATTTTTTCGTTTTTGACTACGTATAAATTTTGCGTATTTGCCAAATTGCAGTTTAAATACAGGATTCTGGCTAAAGTAAGCATTTTTTATTACGGAAAGTTGACTTCCAACAACGTTTCTCGGTCTGCTCTACCCATTGGAAAAGGAAAATGAATGAAAACTTGAAAACTCAAAATTTTCAAATGAAAAAAAAATCATAAATTTTTTGGGGGCCAAAAAAATGAAAGACCCGGTCGATTTCGCTGTCCTTTTTTTATTCCAAATATATTTTGTTTTCATACATCCCAAAATGAACTCCCCAGAACCAAATACATAATGAAAGTCGTGAAAAGTGGTAAAAATATAGCCCCCTGGTGACGTAACTTTTGTGGAAAAATTGTTTTCGGGGTGGACCCGGACCCTACTCGCCAAGCGCTTTCCGATGACACCTCTTTCGTTTTTGTGCAATGCTTAGTTTGGATTTTAGAGTGGGATTACTAACCGCCCCCCCCCCGAGACGGGGTGTGAGGATCTGGCCGGAAAGACGGCGCGGGTTAAGATGGGAAAGCAAAGGAATGTTCACAGCATACTACAGACGTGGGGAAGGGAGTGAATATTGAGGTACTGAAACATTTCATCGACAACCAAATCGACGACCAAAATCTGAAAATAACAACCTCAATCCTCAGATGCTAATATAGACATTTATAGAGTTGCATGGTTCTCGAAATTGAATTCCGATATTTTTAGCTTGCTCCGGCGTACAGTTTTCTAAACATAGCCTGTACAATTATTCAAAGCCCGGGATACAGCCCTCAGTTTCGACATATGAAGAATTTGCGAATTATACAAAGTTGTGTATCATTAATATGCTCTTGATTTAGGGCTTAGTGTCAATTTTTGTCGATGTTAATCCTGACAAAATGTTTGACTCTGCATTATGATGTTTAGTCACGTGACCTAATTTGACCTCATCGCACTAAACATTTTGACATATTTTGCGGACTAAGCTAACCTTAATACATTGCCTTCTAACTGTGATGTCTTCGATTTTGAGTCCTTCAATAATTAGCTAACTTATTTCATTTTTGTTGATCAGTGCGAAAACAAAACTTCATCGCGCGGACGGAGGCTTCCTGGACCTTACCACAGAATGGCAGTTTTAATGTGGACTTATTTTGATGGAAAAAATGAGACGGTACCTGGGAATGGTTTCCTGATAGCATGACATATTTATTTCGGAAAGTTTCTACATTTGTTTACATTGACCTCATGTGTTATTCCGACTCACACTGAAAACATATTTGGCAACCATTTACAGTGCAAACTCTCTTCCCTGGTATTTAAAGGGGATGGGGTGCGCCAAAGCAACCACCTATTACTCCCTGTAAAACTATATACTTACTTTTTGGAGGTTTTTGGCACGGTTACTCTAACCCGGCTACCACACTTCGCTTAGAGTTGCCATTCGTCTAATGCCATTGAAAACCTGGTAGCTCCTTTCAGTGCAGTGCTGAATACCATGATGCATTATCCTCCTGTTATACCCCAATAATATTATAAATACGAGCGTTCTAAAAAAAAGTATCTGCAAACTCCCTTCACGGCAGGGGGAGCCTCAATGCCTGTGAGCCTGTTTCGTCGGCTATTTGGCATACTTGACTTGAAGGAGAGCAAACATTGTCTTTGGTTTGTATCACATAGCAGGTCACTAACACCACTGAGACAGACCACTGTCTGCTGCAACGCTAATTTGAAGACGAAATATTAGTAAATCCACATAATAGCCGGGTGGTGCATGCCATATGTCGATTATAGTGAAGTAACTTGTTTTCCCCCGTACCGGCCCAATTGCGCCAGTTTTAGCGCTTCTTCGAAAGCAGAGCACGCAGCCGTTGTGTACTCATATTCCGCACCAATAATTTCTGGACACGTCATCCGGTCTGCCAGTCGCGAGAGCCCACGATGACGGACAGAGTGGGTTCGTGCGTACAGCAGAATTTTGATCACCAGCCATAAGCGTTTGTAGTAGTTCAGCCGCGCATTGAAACTTTTGCCAGAGTTTTTGGTCGCGATAAACTCTCTGAATAACTCCAATCATTCGAGTATCTTATCGAAGTCGCAGCTCAACGATTGGCATGTAGTGATGAAAAAGCTTTAGAAGGCAGGCGGCAGCGCCAGTTTTTATTTAAATTAAGTTTAAACTCAGCCGACTTCCATTGACTTCCAGCATTGACTTCCACCGCGGCCGCGAGCCAAGTGTACAGTTCACATAGGGCCAGCTATCTGCAAAACTTTTGAAGGAAGCTACGGTCCACGCTGCTATCGGACGGCCAGCGTAGCCGGCGAATGATCTGCCTTTGCCGGAGGACGGTCCAGCTGTGATCCGCCGTTGCTAGCGGACGGTCCAGCGCTGCTGGCGGAAGGCTGGCGGAAGGTCCAGCTCTGCCGGCAGATGGTCCAGCTCTGCCGGCAGATGGTCCACCTCTGCCGGCAGATGGTCCAGCTCTGCCGGCGGATGGTCCAGCTCTGCCGGCAGATGGTCCAGCTCTGCCGGCAGATGGTCCACCTCTGCCGGCAGATGGTCCAGCGCTACCGGCAGATGGTCCAGCTCTGCCGGCGGCTGCCGGCGAGGTCCAGCTCTGCCGGCGGAAGGTCCAGCTCTGCCGGCGGAAGGTCCAGCTCTGCCGGCAGATGGTCCAGATCTGCCGGCAGATGGTCCAGCGCCACCGGCAGATGGTCCACCTCTGCCGGCAGATTGTCCAGCGCCACCGGCGGATAATTCACCGTTGTCGGGACTCCGTCCTGTCCTATTGCTGGACTGACATATGCACAATCGCGTTACTCATCATAGCCACGAGACTAGTGCTGTGAACCCGATCGGAAGTCCGAGCCCATCCAAAAAGAAAAGTAGCTCTACCTATGGGAGCAGTGCATGCATTAGGAACGAGGTTCCAAACATAGGGGCCCATCTAAGCTGAGCAGTGTCAAATCTAGGGGATAACTGGGTTGGATGAAAGGTGCGACAGGCGCAACACCAAAAATAATATCCCTAACATTATTGATTCGGTTCATGTAGCTAAGGGTAACCAGTGCCACATTTGTTCAATATTGTGTTATTGCATTGTCGTGTACTAATTAGTCATATATGCCTTGAGATAAGCATAAGCCTTCAGCTTTAATGAGTCTGCCAGCAAAGTTAATTATTGTGGACCCCAGGAGACGCATTACCGGTCATGATAGCCCCGATTACATAAATTGCTGCAATCGGAAGACATCTGCATTTCAGGTTGGAATCATTTCGTGCAATGAGATAGCTATACGAGGCTTCATGGAACTCGCATTGTGTCATATAGCTGATTTCACCTTCCCTTAGCTATTTAAATTGAAAATGTTCATCTGGTACATAAAACTAAAACAAACTAAATAATCTGGCACAGCATTAAAAACTAAGACGTCCCTAGTCTTTTGCGGTGTACGCGCAAGCTTCGAACGCAGGCGAAGCCAGAACGGGTATTTTCTTTCATATAGAGTGCATTTTTTTCGGGAAGAATCTTCCAAATGTTGTTCCGGCAAAATTAATGTAACTTCTGCTCTGCTGGAGGGCAGGGTCGCTGGCTGAAGTTTAATCCGATGTTGTTGGTCTGTTCGGTTGTAGGCAGCATAAGTTGAGTGTATCACGTGACACACCGTGGCAGCTACGTTAATTGGATAAAACAGCATCGATCATTCATGTTTGAAATCCGGTATTTGACAGATGAGCCCGACTTCGGCAAGAGTGAGAACAATTGCCAACCGGTTGAAGCGGATTGTTTGCCAAAATGAAAGTGTCGAAATTGGAGACACCATTTCCGCTGTCAGACTCCTCTGTTGGAGACGTTCCCAAGCTCGAATGCATTATACCAAATTGATGAAATAGTCTGTAGGTACTGGTGTAAAATAGGTTTTACGAACTGTATTTCCACAACTAGACACAATGAAGACGAGCTGCCCAGAGAGCAGAGTTGCTGTCGGTTCAAAGGTGTCCTTCCGAGACATGGTGTACGATACTGTGCCTACAGCATGTGAGCACAAAGCCCACCTGTTGCCTTGGCTTGCCCAGAACGCCTAATGGCGCTTTGTGCTGGTGTATTAATTGACAAGCAAAGGAGGACTGCTCTTAAATCCCAGCCAGATATCAACGACACCGCCTCAGAAAAGCACTCGCTACTAGCTTGTAAAAGCACGTGCCACACATGGCCCATTAACCGCAGGACCATAAATATTCGTGTCGAGCCCAGAACATCATGCCAAGCCTCCGGTCACGCAAACCGTGACCAATGCATTCTAACGAGGCGAAACTTCCCGGAATGTTGTAATCCATTACATTCCGGAACTGCAATGGATTACAACATATGCAATGAAATGTAATGCTATATATATATATATATACATATATATATATATTTATTTTTATATTTTTTTTTTATTTTTTATTTTTTTTTATATATATATATTTTATATATATATATATATATATATATATATATATATATATATATGTGTGTGTGTGTGTGCACTCGATGTGCCGTGAGTCATTGTATGGGGTAGAACCGAATATAACGACCACCTGCTTAAGCATACTTTGAACATTGCGTCGTAAACTCAGGCTGCTGCCGTGGAAGACGACCAGCTGAATGCAGCTTGTGGCGGCATAAAATTCGCTGCTGTATTTTGCAAGAATTCCCACGTGTGACCTCATTGTAGATAACACATTTTATCGTATTACCTTCATTGCTGTTGATGGTATGCGATGTATTTGATATGAGTCAGGTCCGTTGGCTTTCAATATTAACCTATGTTCGCTTGAACCTTGGGTTTTGTTGTGCTTCAGGACGTACCGAAGTAACGCTGTCGTCGTGTTGCCATCATAAAAGCAAACAAAGTGTAGAATCAACTCACTCCGGCGGGCGAGTGAGCAGAAAACAAAGATGTGACGGCACATCTGCAGGATGATAACGTCCACAATAGCAGCACTTGGCTGACTGTCAAAATGCAGATGTTGCTCGTCGGCACGTGGGCACTTCCTTAGGGCAACACAGCGCTGGATTTGGCAGTCTGAACCAGCAGACCTTTGTTTTCGTGAGAGGCTTGCCGTGGCATTATATTGAACAGCGTTCGATCTAAGCCGAATTGCATACGTTAGGTTTGGGAGACGAAATGTCGACCCTCATATACCAGGAGGTGCTGGGTTTCACATCAAAGTAGCGTTAGGGATCATGCTATATTACCATGCTACAGTTGCTAGGGATCGCTATGAGTATATAGCATGTCCTAACGTTTGTGTGAGTAACCGAGCTGTTTTAAACTACGTTAGGTTTGGCACGTTTCGCAAAAACCTGGTCTACTGCTTTTATTCTAAATGTTATCGACTATGACTACTGAAGTAAAACGTTGCAATTTCCCATGTAAATATTATTCACTTTGCGTGACATCGAATATGTGTTGGTTTTGAGGAAAGTTTTTAAATCGCGACTAATAACATGGGACATCATAAAATGTGGATGGAAATCATCACGGAGGCCTGTTGATTGCATTTTCAGTTCATGCAAGGCCTACCTAGTTAGGAACTATCGCATGCTTTTCTGGCCGCAAACAAACAAAAAAGTATATTGCATATTATACGTATAACTTTTGAAAGGCGGCATGATTATGCTACGTCAACATTTAACTATCAACCAACCACGGATATATTGTGAGACAATGAACAATTATCCTGTCCATGGAACAATTTGCTACCACCAGCCAGAATTGTTTCAGTTTCAAAGCGCCCCTGGTGATCCATCGTGGAATGAGAGATGCACTTCTCGACTCCGTAAATACCAATTTGACTAGGGGCGACGTGCCACGCGCCTTGAACAACACAATCGTCCCACCTGTACCCACGCGAGATTGTGATCCTTGGAAAATTAACAACCACACGGGCATCAATTTCACCGCTGCGTATGAAAGTTGTGAGAAGTGCTGTGCGATCCCAATTTATGTGCCATTTGAAAAGTGTTCGTCTCATTAGCCGAACTGAGCACGGGCGCGCAAACTTTCACTGGTACAAAATTACCTTGCATGATGCCACTGCAGCAATGTACTGAATGTCACGGATCAATATGTGTATTGATTTATCCAAATGCATCATTAGAGCCAATCATGTGAAGCTCGTAACAAAATCCACGATACGACATCGACATCGGTTAGTTTGCGAACTACTTCACTTGTCATATCGAGCAAGTCATTAATGTCAGTCACAGTGACAATAATGTCGGTTGATTACGCGCAAGCCAGTCATGGTTACTCGCCATTAGCTTGCATTCATAACACCCATACATTCATATCGGGCGAGCATTGAAATATCCCTGAGCACCCAGCAGCGACAATTAGCGACAACTGCATACCCGCACAACCCGATGCGCCCGACACATCACACCGCGCTTTTCGTATCGAGGGGTGGGAGAGGGGTGAGAAAGGAGGCGAATATGATGCAGTGAGGTAGTTTAATACAGCACATTTGCCATCGTCTCTAGTACAGTAGTGCGGAGTGGTGCAGACCGGGTGGCACTACCGCCGGCTCAATGGTGGGGGTGGTATTAGTCACGTCGTGCTGCCACCGGTACGGTGCGGGCTGGTGCAGATCTCGCGGTGGCGTCATGTAGGCGACATTCTGCTCAACAGACGAATAGTCTAAACTGCATTCCGCCATAACGCAAGTATCACGCGCTCCCGATTCAGGGAGACCTGTCCTTCCGGCTTCGCGCACTTCCGGTGCGTCGGTGAGCGGGAAGAGTTTGAGGGACGTCGGCGCCGACATGTGGGTCAGCTCGGCACACAACCAGCTCACGCGCGCCTCAGCCGCCGCAGTCGCGCTCCCGGATCAGAAACGGGCCCCACAAGAGCACTGGAGCGTCTGCGGCCACAAAACTGGCCACTTTGTATGCCGGGTCGTCCGCTGAGGCGGACGACATTTCCGTCGATAGCGGCACGTGCTGATTGCCGACGTTCTCCTCTCCTGTGCATCCGCAGAAATGGAATCTGGGCAGATTGACATCTGCGGAGTGTCACCAGCCTCGTGTCTGCCCAGACGGCGTGGTGAACTGCGGTGACTAAGAGTGCTGATGGGACACCGCCTCCTCCAACAGCCTCGTGTCCCTCACCTCTCCACAGACGGCGTGGCCGATTGTGGTGTGACTAAGCGTGCTGGAGGAACGCCGGCGTCACGTTCTTCACCTCTCCACAGACGGCATGGCCGACTGCAGTGACTCAGAGTGCTGTTAGGACAGCAGTGTCACGTTCTTCACCTCTTCACAGACGGCATGGCCGACTGCAGTGACTCAGAGTGTTGTTAGGACAGCAGTGTCACGTTCTTCACCTCTTCACAGACGGCATGGCTGACTGCAGTGACTAAGAGTGTTGTTAGGACAGCAGTGTTACGTTCCTCACCTCTCCACAGACGGCATGGCCGACTGCAGTGACTAAGAGTGTTGTTAGGACAGCAGTGTCACGTTCTTCACCTCTTCACAGATGGCAAGGCCGACTGTAGCGACTCAGAGTGCTGCTAGGACAGCAGTGTTACGTTCCTCACCTCTCCACAGACGGCATGGCCGACTGCAGCGACTCAGAGTGCTGTTAGGACAGCAGTGTCACGTTCTTCACCTCTTCACAGACGGCATGGCCGACTGCAGTGACTAAGAGTGTTGTTAGGACAGCAGTGTCACGTTCTTCACCTCTCCACAGACGGCACGGCCGACTGCAGTGACTCAGAGTGCCGCTAGGACAGCAGTGTTACGTTCCTCATCTCTCCACAGACGGCATGGCCGACTGCAGTGACTCAGAGTGCTGCTAGGACAGCAGTGTTACGTTCCTCATCTCTCCACAGACGGCATGGCCGACTGCAGCGACTAAGAGTGTTGTTAGGACAGCAGTGTCACGTTCTTCACCTCTTCACAGATGGCAAGGCCGACTGTAGCGACTCAGAGTGCTGCTAGGACAGCAGTGTTACGTTCCTCATCTCTCCACAGACGGCATGGCCGACTGCAGTGACTCAGAGTGCTGTTAGGACAGCAGTGTCACGTTCTTCACCTCTTCACAGACGGCATGGCCGACTGTAGCGACTCAGAGTGCTGTTAGGACAGCAGTGTCACGTTCTTCACCTCTCCACAGACGGCATGGCCGACTGCAGTGACTCAGAGTGCTGCTAGGACAGCAGTGTTACGTTCCTCATCTCTCCACAGACGGCATGGCCGACTGCAGCGACTAAGAGTGTTGTTAGGACAGCAGTGTCACGTTCTTCACCTCTTCACAGACGGCATGGCCGACTGTAGCGACTCCGAGTGCTGTTAGGACAGCAGTGCCACGTTCTTCACCTCTTCACAGACGGCATGGCCGACTGTAGCGACTCAGAGTGCTGTTAGGACAGCAGTGTCACGTTCTTCACCTCTTCACAGACGGCATGGCCGACTGTAGCGACTCAGAGTGCTGCTAGGACAGCAGTGTTACGTTCCTCACCTCTCCACAGACGGCATGGCCGACTGTAGCGACTAAGAGTGTTGTTAGGACAGCAGTGTCACGTTCTTCACCTCTTCACAGATGGCAAGGCCGACTGTAGCGACTCAGAGTGCTGCTAGGACAGCAGTGTTACGTTCCTCACCTCTCCACAGACGACATGGCCGACTGGAGTGACTCAGAGTGCTGTTAGGACAGCAGTGCCACGTTCCTCACCTCTTCACAGACGGCATGGCCGACTGCAGCGACTCCGAGTGCTGCTGGGACGCCGCCTGCTCCAACAGCCTCATGTGCCTCATCTCTCCGGAGCCGGTGGACGTTCTGCTGCGCAAACAGCCGGCTCGACAGACGGCTTCGTTCTACCAGCGCGTTAAGTTCCTTATCGAGGAGAAGTCTGTGCAGGACTACGCCGATAAGGACGAGTACAGCGAAAGGTACGTCATCGCCTGGTAACGTCGCGCGCGGTAACGTCGTCGGCTACACCCGCCTCAGTTCCACCTGTGTCGGCTGATTTCCGCACACACCGACTTCGAGGAATCGGTTAGTTGACCTTGGTTCGTCCTCAGTTTACGCGGCTAGCATATTGTCTCTTTCTAAAATGGAAGTGCTGTTGATATACCAGCAATAACAATACATTTTGTGGGTAAATACTGGTAGTCGTATAATCGTCACGGTGTTGCTTTGGGCGCACACAAGCTCATATATACATATATATATATATATATATATATATATATATATATATATATATATATATATATATATATAGAACATACACGTATGTCATACTACAGACAAAAATGAAAATATTGGACCTGAGCAATCTCCAGCTTCATGTATCTAGCCTTATCTTGAAATGGTAACACTCTATCTTGCAACTCCTGTCAGTTCTCGGTGGAATAGGTTTAGTTCTAGGGGCAATTGGCCCTGGAACTTACTCTCTGCTGTCCAAAAGAATACTTTATGAAGCAAAAGGTATTGCTGCGACCCCTTCATGTTTTCTGAACGAAGAACGATAGCGACGTGAAGAAAATAAGTTGGCTGCCTCAGGTGACGATACCTAACGATTGACACCCAATGTTTATGTTTTGTATTGCTGGTTGATGTGCCACGTCAGCTAGATGTCATTCATTAACACCTTGCTTTCTAATATTCTGAAATAGTGCTCGAAGGTAGCTTGTTTTGTATATAGAGCAACACATTGGACGGGGATTCAGTTTCGACGTTGAAATCAAGTACGGAATAATTCAATAAGCAAACAATTATCCCTAACCGAAACGAGCCTTCTGAGGTCAAGTTGGTTGGGGCCTCAGATAACCTTGGAAAGCAATAGCCGTTGTGAAATCGGTGGCTGAATTGACCATCACCTTATCACAACGAACATTGGCCATTTTGGGTAATAAGTAAGAGTAACCGCCAATAATTCGCGATTCCGGCGTAAACGGCCTGATATGCTTTTCCTCCTGACGTCAAATTCAGTGAACGGGCATAGCATGTTTAAATTGTTTGCATCATGGCGTCGGTAAAGGCTACTCCATAGCCCATACCAATAAACTGTAGGCTAACCTATGCCATCCGATCTTTTGCGTCGCGAGGAAAAAATATATGTAGGGGCCTTCTCGACCTTCTCGCATGCATAAGCTAGGGATGACTATTCCATTTCGGCTGCGGATTATCTTCGATTACCCACAGTTCAATCAGTCTAACCACAAGAAACAGAAGCGTTGCCATGACAACTCAATCCCCACAAGAAACAGAACCGTTGTCATGGCAACTCAATCCAAGTCAGCCCGTATTCTTGGCATTCTCCTACACACGCATTCTAAACTGACCGTGGAAGTGCGAAAGCCTCAAGATGTCCGGTTGACAGTTTGCTTGTTGCTGTTGAACTCATGATACCGGCAGCACCACCAGCGATCTCCTATGCCTTGGTCGCACCCATGTAAAAAACATGGGGTAATTTTCATGGAAAATAAAAATAGAGTGAGCCCAAGCAGACAATCACATAACATATGCATACAAGGAAACGCAGGGTAAATTCATGCCAACAAACACCGAGTAAATACCTGTAGCCAAGCACACAGTAAATCCATGTAGGCAAAGGCGGTATGTGTTTGCGGTGCTGGTAAATCATGCATAAAAACCAGGCGCCAAACTAAGTTAACATTTGTTATTCGTTGATCGCTATGACGAGTTTAATGTATTGACGGCCGAAAGGTAGTTCACTGAAATTAGAGCTGCATATTTATCTAACGTCCAATATGAATCGAGTAGCGAGAAGGAATTGCAAGCGTGTTTCACATTTCGTCTGGCAAACTTTTAGACATATAATAACTGCATCTGCTAACGTTTAGTAAACAAGTAGCTCAATTGCTGGGACAATTCGGGGCTGATATCTGCCTAACAATCTGATTAACTGGAAGATAATTTGAGAGGGCATTTTAACGTTTTTCTCGGGTGTTTTAAGGGTGGTTTTCAGGTTTGAAGGCGGACCCAAAAGCTTTCATCATTCCCGAAATTTTGGTGTGCTCTAGTTCGGAGAACTCTTCCGGTGGGGCGCTGTGCATCTGGAGGGGCCGCCTGATTGAGAAAATGTCAGGGGAGTGCATTCAAGTCGCCGTAGAGAAGGTCTTTTCTGAATAATATGCATAAGCGGATGAGCTCAGTGCTAGAAGCCTTATAAGTGGTCTTGGTGGGTACTTCATACTTCGGAAACAAAATAAACTATGGGATTGGCGATACATACCGTAGACTAAATATTATTTGTGTCAGAATGATAAGTTGCATACAAGACCGACCTCCCATCAGGTGAGATCACATCTTCAATGATAGTTACTTCGTGATTTAATAGCTTATCATTCTTATTATTATGTGGCGAATATTGAATCGCTTTTATGGACATTTAATCAAGTTGATGGATTGCGAACATACAGAATGTTCTTAATAATATTTGTTCATTTATGGTGACTTGCAAATTCAGTATATCTCACGATGTGATGTGTAGTCGTTGGACGATGATCGGAGGCTGACATGTTTATCGTAGTAATTAATTGATTGAACTGAGTGACGTATCTTTCACACTACTTCGGTATGGAACAAACTGTTTTAGAAAGGGATAATATGTTTCCGATGTTTCGCGTTTCTGCCGTTTACGTTCTGATTCACGCGCAGACATTTACTTATCCAGTGGCAGCCAACGGATGCGGTCATTGATCGGCTACCGTGGAGGGGACACCTGCAATCCTCCTCCTGTCGTGCACTGTATCTGTCCTTGTCTAATGTTGCTTGCTATATATTTTCTTCTCTAGTTCTGTTCGGTCCTTGTCGCTCTGGCAGCTTTTCCTCTCTTGTTTGTCAGCCTGAACTGCACCGGTTCTCTCGTTTACTTTGTCAAGGTCACTTCAATAGCAGCACAGCTGCTGTCAAGGTCATTGAATGCCAGTGAAGTCAGTTCCTTGCAGTAGTTGGCTTTGGGCGGCGAACAGGGCGGTGGCGTCGGCTCCGATGAAGATGTACAAAAGCCGTACATTCATCACGCGCTAAACAGTGCGGACTTTCTCCGAGAAATTGATAACGAAGGAGGAACGATTGCACCGTGGTCCAAATCACTGAGTAGTAGCAGGTTATTACATTTCCCGTCGTTTTTTTATACTGATGTAGGACTATGTCTTCCATTGGACCATCGGTCATGTGCGGTCCTTAATGTATTATCACATCAAATGCAATGACACAAAGTTCGACGTTTTTGTATTGGTTTGACGACACCTAACGAAACGCAAATTGTTTCGCAGCTGACGAGCGTCGCACTAGATTGAGGTTGCATTCTGGGCTATATGAGCTTACACGTACTACCTCCGCACTTTTGGTTGCGATTAGATGTATGCGAACTTCGCTTCCCGAAATGATGTCCGTTTACACCTTTCTGTGATAAATATGGAAAAAAGCGTTATCTTCTTCTTCAGGGCAGTGCCCACTTTCGGAATGGACTTTTACGTGTCTGCCCCGCTGGATATCCGTGGGCCGGCTCACGCGTCGGTGTCTGGAGCCGACACCAGTCCACGGCGACACCACCGCCCCTGCCTGTTCCGTGTAGCCACAAAGTGACACGTGCTGTGATGTCTTGTCCGCGTCTCTCATGTCTCCCTGTGTGTGCCCGCGCATCGAGACTGCACCTGGCGTGTCTCCTCTGTGACCTGGACCGTCTGTTCACGCAGTCGATTCTGGAGTGCGTTCGAGCCTCGGTAAGTGCGCTGTCTGTCCGTCCGCCTGGCAATGAGTGTCGGCCCGCGCTCTGCCCAGATCCTCTCCGCGCTGCCCGGTCAGCTGGCGACTGACGCCAGCTGACCGTTAGCCAGCTGACGCCAAGTCGCACACTGCTCACACCAAACGCCGCCTTCATTTTCTTGTTTCGTCTTCATTGTGAAATCAATACAATGGAAGTCGTGTATATATATATCCCTTACATGCATATTTATATAACTAATCGGCAATAATTGCCATTGTGCTCCACCAGTGTATTGCATTAATGTGTTGCGGCGATTGGCTGTAAATGCTTTTTATGATTCTCGGCTGTATATGATTGCATATGTTACATATATTACATGATTACATGTGTTATATATATTACATGATTACATGTGTTGCATTAAATGATTACATGTATTAGCCCGCGCCGTCTCTCCGGTCAGATCCTCACACCCCGTCTCTGGGGAGGGGGCGGAGAGTAACCCCCTCTAAAATCCAAACTAAGGGTCGCACGAAAACAAGAGGTGTTATCAAAAAGCGCTCGACGAGTAGGGTCCGGATCCACCCCCAAAATAATTTTTCCCCAAAAGTGACGTCACCAGCGGGCTAGATTTTCACGACTTTTCATGACATACATTATGTTTTTGGCTCCGGCGAGTTCATTTTGTGGGAGTTGAAAATCGACCAGGGCCATTACATTTTTTGGCCCCCAAAAAATAATGTTTTTTGTTGAAATTTCAAAATGTTGAGTTCAAGTTTTCTTTAATTTTCCTATTCCAATGGGTAGAACAGACCAAGAAAAACGTTGTTGGAAGTCAACTTGCCCGAATAAAAAAAAAATCCTTACTTTAGCCAGAATCTTCTATTTGAACTGCTATTAGCAAATATGCAATATTTATATGTAGTCAAAAGCGAAAAAAAAGAGCAAAATTCAACTAGTACGTTTTGTTGCATCCCTAAAGATAAGCAAACCTGAAAGTTTCATTAAAATATCTGCATCCGTTAAAGCGTGACGACTGGTTGAACTTTTCTGGAGGTGACGTCACTTGACCTTGACTAACTCGTTCACCATAGATGACATGACTTAAAATTTTTTAATCAGCATGCCAAATTGATGTGGGAAAGGTATGCCAAATTTGGGCGCGCGGCCGCGCGCCGTTCGTCCGCTATCCGCGAAAAACCTGAGGGGGTGGTTGAAGACCCCCCCCCCCGAGACGGGACGGGTTAAAATATATGATTACATGTATTACATCATATGGTCACATTTGTTACATTATATGATAACATGTACCTACAAAATGATACTTGTGCAATTTGCATGATAGTTTGCTAATAATCACGTGATATATGTAAGGAATTCAATATTTCCATGAGCTTCATAGCCCTCTCAGAATATGTATTATTCCTCTTGCCCTGCTCGGTGCTTGACTTTTTTTATCGCGCTCCAGTATTTTAAATACAATAGATGATCTATGGCATGGGATATTCACTATATTTGTGTATCCCACATACCACTCGCTTCTAGATGTTTTCCCTCATTTCCAATTACTTCATTTTTCACCATTAGGTTGTTTACTTTTATTTTGTTCACCATTTACTTACTGTTCACCATTTACTTTGTTTCCCTCCGCGTTTGAAGACAGACTTAGTAAACACAAATATTCCATTCCGGCTGATTGCATAAACTAAGTCCTTTTCGATTGCGCAAACTAAGCCCTATGTGCCGACTTAGATCGGTCGCCTACAACTTTAATCACCTTGGAAAGTGGCTTGTAAGCTTTTTTCAATGAAAGCACATCAGTATTAAAAAATACGCGACAGGTGTCACATGTTATACCCTTCTGATATTTGTCTCACCTTTGCATCCTCTAATCCGCCACCGGCCTCAATGAATGGATTATCTGGTCTGAGAATCACTGATCTAGAACTTACCGATAATTGAGATTATCCTGATCCAATACCTAGGCTAGTTTGTAAATAAATGTGGTCATGAAACACATACCCAAACCTAGACCATGACATTTCACGTGAAATCATAAGTTACATGGAGTTTATACCCGCTTATAAATATATATCTGCAATCAAAACTGATTAGAGTATTTTCATTGCCGTGCATGTGTACAGCACGATTATCTCGAAATGCATACAATTATGCGACTGCAATTAAAAACAATAAATTGTAGGTGCTTTGGGGTATCGGCACACGTTAGGTTTAAGCGGGAGCAAGCACATATGACATAGTCCCAATTTAAGAACATTTTTTTCACTCATCGACGTACACCAGATGTATAGTGTAACCATAAACCAGTATACCTGGTGGTGCCTTGTAGCTTAACCATATACCAGTATACCTGTATTGCCGTGCAGAGTAACCAGCATACCTGGTGTTGCGTAGCGCAACCATCATCCAGCATATTTGGTGTGTCCAAGAAAGAGCCGCGAAAAACCCCGGTAGATCCATATCATTTAGTTGCTCTGATAATTTATTCCGGTTGTACCATGCCCACTGTGTATGGGTACTTGTATCATTTGTATCAGCGGGTACTCCATTGGCGATTTGCGTTGATTGGGCCTAAGACAGTCGGCGTAAAGTAGCATACTATGTGGTATTATAGTAGGATGTTGCCTGCCAAATACTAAAGCCCGAGTGGTCACATTTCTTCAAAGCCCTGCTGATTTTTTTTCTCATTCAGGCCAGCTCCAATATAATTATGATATAACTGATGGTTTATAAAAAGTGATAGACTTGCCTGGATGCTACCCTCAGAAGGCACTCAGAAGGCAATTAATGTATGATTCCCGTGGATAT
This sequence comes from Imbricaverruca yamaguchii, assembly GCA_034440575.1. Classification (NCBI taxonomy): domain Eukaryota; kingdom Metazoa; phylum Arthropoda; class Thecostraca; family Neoverrucidae; genus Imbricaverruca; species Imbricaverruca yamaguchii. Next base: position 642,794 of record JAOTOL010001519.1, read on the forward strand.
TGTGAACGCTACCAAAAAATCGAAATATTTCCGTAAACGTCATTTTGTCCCCAGGGAATAGCACTTTCTCAAATGTACACTAGAAATACCTTCGATTATGCCCACAGATCTGTTGTTCTGTAATTTGATAAAAAGCACTTGGAGATTTAATTGCAGAAGCAAGTATTCGGCATTTTTAAAGTCACAAAATGAACATTTGTGTCAGAATAAATTTGCATGCGCAACGTTTTCAGTTAAACTATCCTGGTCGTGTGTAGAATCATGCCGTCATATACTTCCGACCAAAAATGCAAGCCAAGCAACTATATTCCATTGTCCAGAAACATTGATTTGTGTAGAACATTGCTAAGCACCTGGCTCTATAGGCTGCTCAGTCTTCATGCTGGCCAAGAGGCTGCAGTGTATTGCGTAGCTAGGTAATGCGCCCCGTCACCACCTCATCTCCTTTTGCAATTTTCCAGGCGCGTATCGGTGATCCGCGGTCGTCTGGTAACATCTCAAGGGCTCGGCATTGTCGGCGTTAGAGTCAGCGTCAACAAGGACACCAGATTTGGCCTCACCCTCAGCAGGAGAGACGGCTGGTAAGTCTGCCCCACGAGCTTATCACGCACACTTGTAAGCCACCGATGTGCACTCGCGGTGATGCGCAAGTCGCAAATCTTGAAGAGTCGCTCTTCAAAACGTCAGTATGTCAAAGGCTAAACAATGTACAGCAATTCGGCATGTGCTGTTTGCCCAGTGCCCAATGGTAGCATGTCGAGTACCACAAAAACATATTGGTCATTAAAGCTCAGCAGTAATCATTACTGTGAAAATGCACCATCGCGTGCAATAGAAGGAAGCAGGCGAAATCCTCCCTTGCGCCTCTGTATATGTGATGAGAGCAAAGAACCATTGGAGCAACAATGTTCCTAATGCATGAATGGGCTCGGTTCGTACCCTGTGTAGCCTGACCGTCACAATTCGCCAATTCGGCTGACCCGTTCTTGAGACGTCGACATTTTAAAGTTCCATCCAAGTAGTGCAGGCACGGGTGGTCCACGGCTGGCTATTCCTCTGCAAAACAGGAATCGAATCACACTAATTTACCCCGGCTGGGCGGTCAGCTTACCGCTGGCCTGATAAGGTCGGGGATGCGGCAGGCGCGAAGCAATGCCGGACTATTTGTGTGACGTGGAACTCATTGCTTATGCAAAGTTCATTTTATCTCATCGATTCGACTGTGTCGCTGTATTTGACCTCCACAATTGGATGGCAGCTTCACGCTCGCGAGACCCGCTCTGCTCGACAGCGGGCTCCGAACCCATAGCACCGTCTTAGCATGCGCTTGGATCGTCTACAGCCGCGATCGATGCTTTGGATCCAACAAACCTAAAGGCTGTCGCTGCTGCCGTGTCAGCTGTGACATCGGCCTCGCTCACGGCGAGTGCACTCTGCGATGTTGGCAATGCCACGACATGATCTAAATCATGCGCTGCCGACTCAGCTTCAGGAGTTTCGGGGCGCATCGCCTACATCGGTCATGCAGCCCGACTCAGCTTCAGTTGGATCAACCCTGACATGCTCCGTTTACTTGTTCATCGCTCCTGTGACAATTTTTCCGGTGAACTGGTCGACCTGGGAAATGCGACCCTTTATTAATCTACCATGCGCCCACTGACACACATACTGAACCTGAGGAGAAGTATTCACCTTCGTCTTATTTAGATCCCAGACACTCTTTTACATTTGATTTACGCAACATATTTTCATTTTGTGCTTGATAGCTGCAACGTTCGATAGCAGCGGTTTAATTTAGCTGATATTCACCATTTTAATCGGGTTGTGGGAAGCCAATATATGCCCTATGAATTTTCTTTGCTGAGCTTTCATCGAAGTATTTTCCTCTTGGAAATTCCAATTACGAGGATTCTCAGCCGTGTTGAGAAGTCAAGGAGCAAGGGTGCCTGTGCAGCATCGCGTATGCTACCCTCATAAAACGTCACGAAGACGCGCGGGCTGGGAAAGAACAAGTGCTATGTGTAGTTGAATATTGCTCGTGTGCCTTCTCGGGAAACATTGTTTTAGTGTTTCTATCCTCTGCTTCAGCCGAATCGTTCTCCCTGTATCCCACCCACCATCACTTCTTTCCCTCCTCTCTCCCCAACAAAGTCGAGTTATCTTCGCAGCCTGAAGTACGCATGAAAACCCGAAGTAACCGCGGACGCAACAGCACGTTCGCCAAATTGCACCCGCAAGAACGTCGATAAAGCGCGTCCGACGTCCTTGACTTCTGGCGCACATCCTCCGATTGCAGTGACGTTCGCCTCAGGGCCGCGCTGGCGCCGCCGGTCGATGTGTGGCCACGATGCGAAGTCAATCGCGGGCTCCGCCACTGTAAACACTGTCAACGCTGATCGCCTTCTCTGAGCACAGATTGCGAGTGTGTTGTGTGATGTACTGCGAAGCTGGTGAAACCACCATTTCAAGAAGAGCGAGCCGGATTCTGAGTGATGAACGTAAGGCTTGACGTGCTGTAGCAGACGCAACTGCTCGCAATGTTTTAAGTGTGTGATGGTTTGGTTGGGGCAGGTCAGACAGGGCTGTCTTTAGTCAGTCATGTGAACGTTTTCGTATATGCACGAGAGTAAATACGATTTGGATTCGTCCCCGCGCTCATGAATATGCCCGCGTCCGGTCTGCTGGAATGCATACATTGTTCTTCACCTCATTGCGCACACTCTGTTACCCCCACTGACTCTACAATCTCAATAAAGCGTACGTTATCCGAGAGGGGAGAAACTTCTGTCATCACTCAGTAACTTTTGCGTCGCTAATACAGCATCAGATAATCCTGGTTGGCGCATATGAATGCAGCCGAAATGCTGGAGATGGCACACCTCGCTGGCGCAAAAGATTATGAGTGAAGCGAAGTTTGCTAATTATGCTTCTCCCGTTCATCACGTTATACAGCTGTCTGGTATCCAAGTCGGAATGTCTCGACAGAATGCCGGAATGTTTGAATGTCTGATTCACTGGCATGTCCTTTGATTGCCGAGGGGAGGGTTGATACCACCCTTCGTCAGGTTCTTTGGTTTCAAGCGCCAAACCATTTTCCATAACTTGCGCTTGCGGAAATAAATCCGGGTCATGTTGGATCAATGATATATGAGTCCATGTCTTCAGGAAATGTCAGAAAAATGTATACTAAAACGGTATTGGTGTCGCACACACATTACCGTCAGCACATTTTTGCAGAACATTGGTACGTTTGCATAGCAATTAGAAATTGACTCGCTAGTGAACGAAATCCATTTTCCCCGATGTCTACAGTATCGGGGTGTAATTATGTAATTATGTAGCAGTGTGTAATCATGTCCAGACCATCTCTTAGATGTTGGATTCTTAGGAAATTGTACAATGCCATTGCTGCGGTAGGTGAGGCATATTCAGCTTTGGGGCTGTCAGACAATTAAGTCATTTATGCGCCTGTAAAGAGGTAGCATATTTGGCAACCAATGGCATACTTACCCTAAGTGGAACATTACGCTAAAGTGCATGTGCGGACGTCAAGTAACTGAAGGTGGAAGAGGAGGAGAGGGAGCCCGTCTCCAGAGTATTGAGACTGTCTTGATTAAAATTACTGTATTCAGCCCTTCAAAACATAATTTTGTGTTGGGGGGAGGGGGAAGGCTCTGCATCATTTATGCGCCTGTAAAGGGGTAGCATATTTGGCAACCAATGGCATACTTAACCTAAGTGGAGCATTACGCTAAAGTGCTCGTGCGGACGTCAAGTAACTGAAGGTGGAAGAAGAGGGGGAGCCCGTCTCCAGAGTATTGAGATTATCTTGATTAAAATTACTGTATTCAGCCCCTCAAAACATAATTTTGTGGTGGGGGGGGAGGCTCTGCAAAAAGTTGTTCTGTTTTGGCAAGGTGCTGCCACATGGCCTACACGACTCGGAAAGCACCGAGGCACCCTTACTGTGCGGGCAAGAAGGAACTTTTCCGCATCGTATTCCACGCTGGCCGTGGCATGTAGGTGCCATACAGCCCATAGTCATACAGTCATATAGGTGAAGGCGGTGGTAAATTATGGCTAGGGCCGTGCAAGGGGTCAGTGTGCTGTTTAGCAGCCACGTGCAAATCGTACTCATCTGCGTCGAACGGTGCAGCAAGGTGGCCGTTAGTATAAGATGTTTTTTTTTTTACCGCAAGGTGGCCGTTTACGTAATAAGACACTTCTGTGTCCGATGGTACCGCAAGCTGCCCGTTCACGTCATAAGACTGACTTCTGTGTCAGATGGTACAGCAAGGTGGCCGTTTACGTAATAAGACTGACTTCTGTGTCAGATGGTACCGCAAGGTGGCCGTTTACGTCATAAGACTGACTTCTGTGTCAGATGGTACCGCAAGGTGGCCGTTTACGTCATAAGACTGACTTCTGTGTCCGATGGTACCGCAAGGTGGCCGATTACGTCATAAGGCTGCCTTCTGTGTCCGATGGTACCGCATGGTGGCCGTTTACGTCATAAGACTGACTTCTGTGTCCGATGGTACCGCAAGGTGGCCGTTTACGTCATAAGACTGACTTCTGTGTCCGATGGTACCGCAAGGTGGCCGTTTACGTCATAAGGCTGCCTTCTGAGTCGGATGGTTCAGCAAGGTGACCGTTTACGTTATAAGACTGACTTTCAGGAAGACAAATTGGAGAGGCATTGAATTTAACTCGATGATGAGGAAGGCTGAGTTCGATTAGAATGGCTGTGACCCATTTTCTAACTGGTCCGCTAACGATGTCATTGTGTCAACGTATCAACGTGTCAGCGTGTCAACGTGTCAACGTATCAAAGTATCAACTTTTCAACGTGTCAACGTGTCAAAGTATCAACGTATCAACGTGTCAACGTATCAAAGTTTCAGCGTATCAACGGAAAGTGTGTTCCTTGGAAGACAGCCAAAAATGTTTTTTCGTGATCAAATTTCTGAATTCAACTCTATGAGCATGGTCGGAATGTCGTCACCATTCCAATGAAGAAAAGGCGGCATTGTCCAACGTGATTAGTGTGTTTGGGGGTTTAGAGTAGGAAGGGTGGGGAGGAGAATGAAATCTCGAACCTGTCGAGTCGGACGTAACTGGCTGCCGGGATTTGGTGGCAGGGGCTCATGCTCGCCACGCAAAGGTCGTCTTCTGATTGAGCCATGCCAAACAAACGCCATTGGATTGGGATGACTTCCAGGGTAGTATGGTGTTTAATCAATGGCTGGATATGTCATGGGTATTGTGCAACCTGTCTATGCAATTAATAAGCTTAAACTGATCGAATTGATGGGATGGAATTCATTAACTATCATTATATATTTGTATCAACGTACGGTATATACAACAACTGTTGTAATGTAGACAAAGGTGTCGATGGTAGATATTTTCACAGCGAATCAATCTGTTTGTGTTTGCACTTCTGATTTACGTCACCGTACTAGGAAATAATGGTTGGAATATGAGTGAATGATAATTGGGACTAGCCGTCATTGACAAATGAGCCCAGACCATCATATTACAACTTATACGGTATCCCAGACGTGTCGGAATGCATGAAAAGGACGCTGAAGCATACACGTGAGAGCAACGAATAATTAGCGTTGTAATGCCGTAAAGCTTTACTTAGCTGGATGAACAGGACATACTGCAAGTCGTTCCTCATATCTTCAAAAAAACTTGTTGGTAAAGAGCAATTATATAGAGAGAAGCAAACCAACATTTAGATGCTGATGCTAAGCAAGGAATCATCGTCTACTGCCACTCTATCTGGCATGGTAATTCTCCATATTGTCAACAGTTCATGGAATTATTTACACACAAGGTAGCGACCATTTCTATGCTTTGAATTCAATATGTTTTAAGTTGAGAAAAACAGCACAAAACTTTGATAAATATATTGCCATACCACAACCCGCTCGGTTTCAACTGTTTAGTTTTCTTTCGCCCAGTGCGGTTTGTCTGGCTACTAAAATGTATTTCATAGAATTTGTTGACGTTGCATCAGCCGAACCACTAAACCTGGTCCGGGCATTTTATGACCTATATTGTCCATTTGCATAGACTGCTAGTGCGACCGAACGGCTGTATCGAGTTTATTATGCATGGCTCTCCCGATCACACGATGGCCGAATACGTGGAAGCAATCACAAATCACAAACATTGCGGTTTATGGCGAATGGAAAGCGTATCGATCGGCGTAAAATCGAGAATTGGCGGCCGAAATTGGCGGGAAACGACGACCGGGAACAAGCCGAATACCGGTGACCAGCACGCATCGCGGACTCCCTGGCACAATGCATCGCAGCCTTTACGGCCCAGAAATGTGTGGATGGCTTGGCGAAGTCGGGAGTGTGCCTGTCGTGAAGTCTTGGGTTTATTGTCTTGCCAGAAGGGCGAAGCATACAACAGTTCGAAAGCTCTCAGTCGTACACAACACTCTACTCAAACATGTGGGAAACTTGGCTTCAAGAGCGCCAGACGTCCGGGTCTGCCCCGCGACCACTCGGCGGTCGGGCGGTCAGAGCGGCACGAGCACCACCACCGCCCTTGTCAGTGGAGCCCGCGCTGACCGTGTGGCGCAGAGATGAAGTTCTCTGCCCGATCACGTGCTTCGGCGGAAGTTTCGGGCACTTCTTGAAAGGCCGGTGACGGACTGACATTTCCTGCCACATTTATCAACCTCGTAGGTTCAGTGGTCAATTCCCTCTCCGTTCTAAAAATGCGCTATGCAAAATGTCGTCGGAAATGTTCCATTTGTGTCTTGGACACTTCCAAATTGAAGCGTTCAGTTCTCCAGAACAAGCGAATGATGTGGCATTGCTATTTGCAGAAATGCCCAGGAGTAGATCCCAGGAACGGAGGCAGGGAATTCGGCCTCACTCAAGATAACTGAACTTCGAAAATTATTTGAGTCATCTAAGTTTTCTCAATTTCTAGATATGCTATATTTCTATTCATATCGTAGGTGTTCACACTTAGCATTAACTTGGCTTATCTTGAAAGAGATGTAATAGCAAATCATTTTGCATGTGTATTTCATCCCCATGCAGTATAGTCATGTCCCAAATTATTGAAGATTCTATAATATGCTTATTATAATTATAATTATGACTATGCAATGTCATCTTCTGCATCAGTCGGTTTGCCTGGTAATAATAGTCGGTGTCTCTGAATATTGCATTATATTTTCCCAGACACTACGATCAGGCAAATAAATACGACCAAGCATCAACACTGAACCACTCAACAAATCACCACGGTCATCGTTAATGTTTTAACTGTAGAGTGATCTGGACTAACTAAAAACCAATTCAGAAGGCATCCATATGCCAATTAGCATGTAAGTACATCGTTGTCATCAGGTGGTAGGCACAGTCAGCTTTCAAAAGCAAGGTTATGGCCTCAAGACCTGGCCGAAGCTTGCATTTTGCAAGCTTACTCCTAGCCATTTATCACACATGTGGTACCCGCTGAGGTAATGCTACGATGTGGGCACAGCATCGTGGTGTCGAATGCAAACCTTGGAATTTCTGAACACCAACGTACGGAATTTATATGGTGATACATTTGCATAGTGTGAAACCTTGTTATTCTATAAAATACTATATGATGGATAAAAGTATGGTTGTTTAAGAGAACATCGATTCCGTTGGGCCCTGCGGAATTGGAGACAGCTATGCTTTTGGTCACCCTAATGTTTTAGTAGGTCATCCCCTGTGTAATGCCATGGATAGAAACAACAGCCCGGAGGCAGCCTGTTGATTTGTGTGCCACTGCTGATGACGGCTTGGCCATCACTCTCCCAACAGTTTCGGCGTCCAAACACCATGCCTTTCCCGATCCGATGACGGGAACGGCCGGGCCACGAGTGCCGCTTCCGGTGAAGCCGTGGCGCAGCGGCGGCTCCAGTCGATACTGAAACTGTGCCGGCTTTAGACCGCGATTGCATGGAGACTACTGGGATATTGACCCGCCATACAGAAGCACGGCCATTTATCAAGCGTTTATCGCCTTCGACAACTGAAATGATTCGTCAAATTCCCAATCGCGCGGTCGGATATTTGAACCGAGTCATTTTACATCGCATTGGCAACGGCTCCAATTTTAGGTTTGGTTTCATGAACGATTACCTTCGCATGAGGTTCTGAGCGTTCACTGCTTGGGTTCACCGCCAGATTAGTCTGTATGGGAATACTTCCCTGCTCGGGCCCCAATGAACATTTTCGTACTGACTGTGTTTTCGTGCTGGTCGGCAGACCGCTTTTTTACAATTGAACATTAAAGGCGTTGTTGTGCTCACCATCAATTGTCCCACCAGCCAGCGGGTACCGGCGCAGGTAGTATTTACGCTCATAGGTAAATACTACCTGCCGGTACCCGCTGGCCAACTACCCGCCGTATAATGCAAACTCATCACCGTCTGGCATGTTTGCGTTATCCGATGTGCATGCACGTGGACCTACTAGTGTGTTCATTCAGTGATGTACCAGCGAATGTGTCCGGCAATTCATTGGAGCCACTCACAGCCTGACTGGAGACCACGCAGCAGCTGGTTGGGCAGCCCGGAGGTTGGGGGCTGTTCGATAGCTTACTGGCTGGTTTGCGGTTCGAGATTAATCAGCAGCTCAATACGCCTCTACAGACATGCAGGCATTCGGTACTATTATAGATTGTTCACTACGTTGCCGACGGACTGAGGGCTGTCGGTTTTGCGCCGACTTGCCGGGCCTTCTGCGTGTTGGCGACTGCCTACCACCCTGTCCTGCCGGCGGCAGGTTCGACATCATGGTGAACGGCGGCGGCGCCGTGAACCTGCAGTTCCAGCGGGCGCCGTTCCGGCCGCTGATCCGGCCGGTGGCGGTGGCCTGGAACCAGCTGGTGGTGCTGGAGGCCATCACCATGCTGCTGGACACGGCGGCGGCGCCGCTGCGGCAGCGACGGCCGGCCGCCGTGTGTCCGCCGCACCGACCCGACCTGCTGCGGCCCACCATCGTCAACACCTGGCAACCGGACACGGTCATCGACGCCGACCAGCCGGTCGTCATCGTCGCCGAGACGCAGGTCAGCGGGGACGCTGTGTGGTCAAGGTTACATATCCAGGTCAGCGGTGACACCGTCTGGTCGAGGTCAAACACACAGGTAAGTGGTGACGTCGTCTGGTCAAGGCCAAACATCCAGATCACTGGTGACATCATCTGGTCAAGATTAAACACCCAGGTTAATGATGACTTCGTCTGGTCAAGGTCACATAACCATGTTAGTGGTGACACCGTCTGGTCAAGGTCAAATATCCAGGTTAGTAGTGACGTCGTTTGGTCAGGGCCAAGTATCTAGATCAGTGGTGACCTCATCTGGTAAAGGTCAGACACGCAGATCAGTACATGTACACGCCATGTAGACAACGTCACATGTACGCCAGTGTCGACCATGACATGATCAAGGTCAGATGAGTGATTACACTACCCTGTCAAGGTAACACCTATGCCTATAACATCACAGTGATATCAAGAGGTGCAATTTGTTACACTTAGTCCCATAGGTGACAAGGTGAGATTTATTTCTTGACCTTGTCTTATAAGCTTCAGACATAGCGACAAACACACCATTTTCTTGCATCGAAATGCACAAATTGATCTTGATTTCAACATTAGCATTCGCATTAACATCAGAGTTGCTCATCAACGGAAAAAGCTCATCTAATGCGAGCTTCCGCGAGTTACTTTAATTACCTTTCACACGTCAATAATTTATTGAAGGAGGTTGGCTGAGCTTTATATCTCCCCACAACACCAAACGACCGCCATTTAAGAGTAATGCGTAAAACTACCTGACGATGATTCTCAATTTGAGCCGAAAAGTAGCAGGCATGGTCCGTATTCTGATGTTATATGCTAGTCACCGGAGATAACACCTTGAAACCTGCTACATCATGAAGATCAAAAGATGTCTCATCAGCTATCCATGTGGCGGCGCGCTAACGCATGACTTCTTTGCGTTGCCGCATCGCAAAGAAACTCATGGAGGGCTGCATCAACCGTGCAAGAGCGATGGTTAATGTCATCAGATTAAGATTAATGTCAGACTGTGATCACATGTAAGACTCGGACCGTTACAGTAGCATAGCGGAAGTGTTCGGTGATAACGGTATGTTCCGGTCTTTCCTTGTGTTCAAGGGAGAGTGAGCACAGACCACCACCCCTTACTTGCCGTAAAATGATATGCTTGCTTATTCGCATTTTTAGGCATGGTTGCCCAAAGCGGCTACCACACTTCGCCAGAGCTAACATTCCTCCATTGCGATGGATAACTGTGTAATTCTTTTCGGAACCATGCTGAAAACCATCGCGCACTATCCCCCTGATACACCCCAAATAATGCTCCCAACGTTCTGGAGCCATATTCTACAAGGGACACTTGCCCCCTTAAAAATATAAAACAGCATCCCCGGGCGTCAATTTAGCGCTACTTCGCAAACAGAGCACACATCCGTTGTGCTATGTTCCGTATCACTCATTTCTGACACGTTATCAGTGCTGGCAGTAAAGGGATTTCATCAAACCCCGGCCCTCGTATATTGAGGAAATGACCACAGCGAAATACCTCTTGCTCACCACCAAAGCGCGCCGCCAGGGAAGAGCGGCCACCATCTTGCTGGTTGGGACCTTGCACGTGGTGGTTGGTGAAGGCAGGTCATAGCTTTGGTCGGCTCCAAGTCGCCGGAGAAGAGCCACCAGCCCATGCGCCAGCCGGTCATCACGTGGCAGTTTGGAGCGATTGGGTCATTAGGGGTCAGTGGGCCCATCAGAGGGCGGACCGGTGATCAGCGGCGACGTCTCTGACCTGGCCCCTGGCGCCGACCGTCCCGCCCGACACTTCTTTGTCTGGGTGGCGGTCGGCACGGCGGCGGCCTCCAGAGTCTCAGGCAGATGCTTAGATCACAGGTCAGTTGTCCCTAGTCGCCGGGTCCAAGACCGGGGTTAGCGGGCAGATGTGTTGGACTGGAGGCCAGATGTGCAGGGGGTAGTAGGACGGAGGATAGAGGAACAGGCAAGCACTTCTATGCAAGTATAGAAGTGCAGGGCTATAATCAGATGGTAGGGCTACCGGTTAGGTATACTAGTTGAAAGGCCAGATATCATGTTCCCCTGACCCAATCGACTAACAGTGTATGTACCCGGTCGTGAGGGTAGCCGAAGTCAAGGCTGAAAGAGAGCACGGTCAAACCTCGGGGTCATAGGTCAGTTGTTGAGGGTTGGGACGGCGATGAGCGGGCGCCGAGGCGTGCTCGGAGCGATTTCCACCTAGCAGACGTCACTCCTACTGAAGGCGGGGACAATCCTGGCCACCAAAGCGTTACAGTCGCATGCTACAGTCTCATGTTTACTATGAACAGCACGCGTTTTTCATGCATTTTAAATAGAATGTTAGTTATTAGGAGTTTAGGGCGCATCAACTGCAGTGGTTATACAGCGCCCATCATTTTAAATAGAACGCAATGCCCCTTCGAAGCGATCTTCGCCGCGCTCTCCTCAAGCCTTGACATTGGTCATCCGTGCAATCGGATGCACGCATCGCTAGTGTGCTGGTATCAGGAGTCCACCGTCGCCGCCCCTTGCAGCCGAGCGGGGCACTGCCAGCCACCGCAGCAGGCTCCGCGGAACCAAGTCCAACATCCAGCTCTGGCCTCGCGCTTATGGATTATCATCAGGGCTCCCCGTGGGTCGACCGGATGCCAGTCCGCAGCTAATCGACCCACGTGGAGATCAGGCGGCACTCAGCTCATTCGCTCGGCTGGTCGAGGAGAAGTCGGAGCGTGGTCCGCTTCGTAACTTGTCAAAGCCTGGACCTTTCCGTGCAGACTCGGGTTCCAGGAAAGGTGGATGAATGGCGGTTTTGACGGGAATCTGTCCTCGTAGGCACGTTCGTCGTGTGACATTTCACGTTGCATTCAACGTTGTATTGGTCTTAATTGCACGATTTAAATTGTTATATATTTATGTAATACGCAGGTTTCTGAGATCACCAATGGACTAGCCGAAACTGAACATTTACATATTTTATAAACCATAATAATTACTGCAGCTTTCCTCTCAGGATTCAACAAGCATAGCGCAAATTTTCTTTACAACATCAATCCTATACTCGAAAGTTTTCTACCAGTTTTCTACCAGTTTTCTACAGAGTTTAAACTTGGTCAGAATATATTTGAGCTTGCGAGACGCTTTGCAATACGGCACGTACTCGCCGTGACTCGCTCCAGCGATGCCCGCGGTAAAGATAGTCATATTCGACTACGTTCACGCGGAAGCCATGTCATCAGCCGAGATGTAGTCACCTCCGCCGCGTCAGATCGAGCCATCACGGCGCCCGGGGGTCTCAACGACGCCCGTTTCCACGGTCATGTTCTCGCGGCATCGCACGACATGAGACATGCCACGTCTGAACGATCTCGTGCCGAAGCGCTCCGGTAGCACGCGCGGAAATGTAATACGGCTGGTGAGATGGAAGAGTAAGTGATCTCAGCTCGCGATGTTCAGTGACGAGGCAGTTCCCGGTGTGCGCCACCTCCGCTTATGAGTAATGGTGTTACCGTCGCCAAGGGCGACGAACAGAGACAGCTCGGTCATATTGAGTGCTGTGTGAGGCTCAGATAAACTACTCGGACGTGTAGCATACGTATGTGTCAACCAGGATAACAGCGCAGGGATATGTGTTCTCTCGGCGACACTTTGAACAGCATCGCGTATCTCACGCCACCCAAGTTTCGAAGCAACACAACACGCGAGCAGGATAGGCCAATTGTGAAAGGAAGCAAGCGGAAAGTTATCAGTTAACCACAAATGCCATGCTGTGATGTAGATCCGAATGGCTAGAACAAATACACCTATCACTTAAAAATGAACGGTAGTAAAACTGCTTAAAACAGCGACTTCAGTGTGCGCCGCCCGTCGTTCGACATCGCTGGATGAGTAGGCCGTCCTGGGCCCGGGTCTGGGCCTGGGCCTGGGTCTGGGCCCAGACCTGGGCCTGGGCCTGGGCCTGGGCCCGGGTCTGGGCCCGGGTCTGGGCCCGGGTCTGGGCCCGGGTCTGGGCCTGGGTCTGGGCCTGGGCCTGGGCCTGGGCCTGGGCCTGGGGCTGGACCTGAGCCAGGACCTGTGCCTGGGGCTGGGCCTGGGCCCGGACCTGGGCCTGGGCCCGGACCTGGGGCTGGGCCTGGGCCTGGGCCCGGGTCTGGGCCTGGGCCTGGGCCTGGGCCTGGGCCTGGGCCTGGGCCTGGGCCTGGGCCTGGGCCTGGGCCCGGACCTGGGGCTGGGCCTGGGCCTGGGCCCGGACATGGGCCTGGGCCTGGGCCTGGGCCTGTACCCGGGCCTCAGCCCGGCCTGTCCAGCCCGGCTGGTCACGTGTCCGACATCCGCCGGTCGGCGCTCGTCGCCGGGACATGCCGGTGACCTCGGCAGAGCCGATGGTGTCCTGCCGACCGGGCACCCTCGACTGCCGGCCCGGTCGTCATCGTCACAAGATAGCGCGCCGACCGCCACCGCTCCAGTCAAATGATATCGAAGAGCGCCGTCTGACGCCGTACGTCACGAATGGATTGCCCGCGAGTCGGCCGAGGACATTTTCGCGGGAAGTCGTCAGAAATGCATCAGGAGAGTCGGTGCGGGATACGATGGCCACTTCAGGGGCGCGGCTCTCCAGTGCGCTCCATAACCGATTAGGGTGCCGATTCAAACTTGATTTATGCTTTAATAGTTGGTAGCTGCTGTAGGACATTCAAACCAACTACCACTTGCCTCCACGCGTACAATTCAGCTGATGATGATTAACACAGGTGGTATCTGATGAAATTAAAATAAGCACACACACACACACACACACACACACACACACACACACACACACACACACACACACACACACACACACACACACACACACACACACACACACACACACACACACACACACACACACACACACACACACACACACACACACACACACACACACACACACACACACACACACACACACACACACACACACACACACACACACCGCCCCCCCCCACATCATCCACACAACAACATTACACACACACACACACACACACACACACACACACACACACATACATACACACACACACACACACACACACACACACACACACACACACACACATACATACATACATACATACATACATACATACATACATACATACATACATACATACATACATACATACATACATACATACATACACACACACACACACATGTATATATGTATACCCATATATATGGATAAAGATATAGATATGTGTGTGTGAGAGTGTGTGTACCAGTTGCACATAGGAAAATGTATATGTCGATATGCGTTGTAGTCAGCGTATTATGGAAGTTTTTGTAGAAGTTAAGTTCACTTGTGTGGTTAGCTCATTATCATTAAGTATGACTGCGTCCGACAATCAATAATCATTATGTCTTGCTATGTCACAGGAAATCCAGTTACTGCCTTCCGTTTGTGCTACGTAGTTGTAATTGTGACAGCGGCATAAGTTAGTGCCGAGTAATGCAATAAAATTTGTAGAACAACACAAGAAAATGAGCTCAATGGAGCTGCATTGCGATCACACGAAGATATGGTGAGGATATCTGAACTCCGAGAATGCAATCATGTTGTTACGCTATATTCGTGAATAGCGAGCGCCAGACCCAGCCGTGCGCTCAATTACAGCCGAGGCGAGGGACCGCGGGGAGCAGAAGCGTGCATATGCAGCGCGAAATGTGTGCAGATCAATAATGGCGCCCGCGGGGGTGCGTGTTGCCGTGACTCGACCGCAGCAGCATCAAGGTCGTGCCAGGCCGGGTTTCGGCGTCGTTCTTTTGTTCCGAGATTGAGTTGGAGACAATTCGGCCTGCCAACGGGATGTTCTCGACCCTGAAATGCACGTTTTAAGACCCCGGTGATAAAATGTTACTCGCGCGAACATACTAGACTAGGTTATGTCACAATAACATGATGATGTTAGTATATGACTATTGCATGGCTCATGCAAGATGCTAGCACTGAAATAAGTGTCTGGAAGGTAGCATATATGTAGGCTCCGACATCATATATGTAGGCTCCGACATACATCAGACTTCGTGTGATAAATTCAACATTTTCTACTTTCTGACACATTTATATGTTATATTATGTCGAATCCAGCGACGAAAAGTTGCTTGTGAAAATCCCTCCTGGGTTTATACAGATTAAATATATTTGATTACGGTTTAAAGGGCTTATTGCTGCTTGTGCTGCGCCTATATGATGAATAGCCACGTTACTGGCTATTCATCAATATAATTATGAAATGTCCTCTTTCACACCCTCTCGAGTGGATGGCCGATCGTAGCGCACCTGGGTTAAGGTCAATGTAACACCCCCTCTCTAGATCTTGATCAGTAATGGAGCTAGAGCGGCGAAGTTAATCGGATAGGTGGTGTGGTGTCTTTGTGGGAACTCTCGAGTGTGAAAGCTGAAGTACAAACGCGCCACCTGCAAGTTCAACTGCAACGAAACCTGAACACGAAAAACACGAAGCTTGACGATATATCCTTAAAGCTGGATTGTTTTTGCGATACTTCCAATGTCGCCATGACATGGCACTTCTCAGAACCGTCTATCTGAATTGGATCTCATGCGGCATGGTGAGCGTGCATGTTCTCGAGACGCAGCTAACACTAAAGGATCAGCTGTTCAATTTTCCCCAGGCGTCGAAATGTCCGTAGCGCTGCACACAGCAATTTTGTCTTTACTTCAACAGAGCAGAAGTTTTCGAAATGACTCCGACTTATTCGGGTGTTATATTTAATCCGAAAAGGATCGTTGATGACCGTACTGACATTGACAGTATTACATGACCCGAGGTATCTAGCAGGAGGCATGTATCTAGCTTGTTACTTACCTGGCTATCCGACCTGCGTTAGCACGCATTTATATCCGCATTTTAATATCCGGATCAGGTATGCAGAGAATGCTGAGATAATATCAGTTGACCTAACAGCATGTTTTATTTGGCCTTGAACCTCACCACTCTTGCATTCTCAGGTCACTTTGTTTCGGGATATCGATTAGAATTTGAACCTTTAAGATCGGTTATGTTTCCCCAGAGATGTCCCGTGGTGATGACAAACCATCTAATCTTGTCAGGCATCTATATATTTCTCCCTCGCTCAAAGCCTCTCCATTTTATCGTCACCCTCTCCGAATAAAAATGGCATACAGCATATATCGCTCCACACCACGCCATAATCATTCAATGTTTTCACTCCACTCAACATGAAGCTCCAAATTATTTTTCCCCATGTGCACTCACCAGTTCACCCGCCCCGCATTAAAATTGCGCAACAATTCGTTCTCAAAACCACACAACCATATTTGCGGAGCAACAGGTCATTGCTGAAGTTTCTGAATTGCTGTTCTGCATCATTCTTGATTTACATTTAGATAGTACCTACAGACAATCCACGAGATGTTACGAGTCTCGAAGATTTTATGTATATTGAGTGTTTCACGACACGCTTTATGCACGATCACGGTCATATGCGCCGCCCACACTGTTTCGTCGCTGGGCCGCGGAATTGGAAAATGTCCCAAAGATCGTATGAAACGGCTTTGGGTTTCTACTTGTACACAGGTAGGCGCCATGCAACTCAGTTCCCGTTCATTACATTCTCATTTCAAGTTGTATGTATAATTTGCGTCGCAAATACTCGCAAATAAACAGTCAGGCTGGGCGCCCTGGAACCTGCATATCCTGAACAAGCATACACGTGGCGGGAAACAGCATAACTATGCAGGATATTCAGGTGCCAGAACGTTCAGCCTGCCTGTCAGGCTATTTGCGACGTCAAAGGTACATACCTAGCTGTGGTGGGAATCAGTATACTTGTGCAGGATATTCAGGTACCAGGACACTCCTGAGTGCCAAGGTATTTGTGACGCCGATGGCACATACACTGAGGTGTAGTTATCGACGTTGTCTCGTTGTTTATTGACCAGCGAATCCTCCATGTTTTCAGGCGCTGCAGGAGTCGATCGAGATCCCCGGCACGGGTCTGCATCTGGTCTACAACTCACAAGACGCCTCGGGCTACCACTCAACGCTGCTGATACGTCTGACCTCTGACCCCGTACCCGACTCGCTGTCCTTGGTCCACCTCAAGGTCACCGTTGAGGGCACCGTCTTCAGCAAGACGTTCGAGTCGGATCCCAACATAACCTTCAGCTACTCATGGAACAAGCGCAACGTCTACGAACAAAAGGTAATCGTCGACACTGGTGACTGTCGTTTTAGAACCATTACGGGGGCATGACTTCTGTTAAGTTTCGATGTCCCCTAATCTCTGCACCGTTCGAAACCATCACTGATTCCCAACACTTCCTTCACCACACTCGCTGCATGTCAGTCCCACCTGCATGTTTCCCTTGGCTCAGCCGCCAGCACGCCCTGTGCCGTCGCTGCCGACGCCGTCATCTGATCTGCCCCACGTGCCCATCATCGCCCGGGCTCTGCACTCGCCTTTGAAGTTGAGCCGTCGACGGCGCGGTCGTTAGGCCGCTTTTTCTGGTCTGATGAGTGCGGTGTGGAGTAACCATTAGCACCTGTGTCAGTCGCTAACAGGGCGGTGTGGTGCCCGGGACGGCCGCCGGGGCTGGAGGGGAGGTGACGCAGGTCAGGGGAAGCCTGTGCTCCGTGTGCTCCGTGTCCCCGAGTCGCCCAACGAGCCGTGCGAATGGCTATAGTCAACTCTCAGCGTGTAATGCTGGCTGGGGTGTTAAGTACCGTGGTGGTTTTCTGAGAGCAGGAATGCAGGCGAACTCCACCATCATGTGAACGCTCTTAGACGGCGAGCTGAAAAGTGGAATAGTTCAGCAGAAG
The DNA here is from genome assembly GCA_034440575.1 of Imbricaverruca yamaguchii. NCBI lineage: Eukaryota > Metazoa > Arthropoda > Thecostraca > Neoverrucidae > Imbricaverruca > Imbricaverruca yamaguchii. The sequence continues at coordinate 660,750 of JAOTOL010001519.1, forward strand.
AAACTCTTATCTACGGATACCAGCTTTTGAGATGCTCAACAGTGGCCAGCCGTGGTGTGTTCAGTTCGGATAGGTAATCGTGACCCCAGGTGGTTTCCAAAATACCAAATTATGCGGCAATAGCCAACGAGAGGTGCAATTTTCCATCGATTTGTATGCACGCTATAATGGATCGGTGAACGGAATTTAAGAATGAAGCATGGTCCGTTATGAACGCGACATTGCCCAGTCCAGCAAAAGGGATTTGAATTTGATGAGAGCCTTTGCGTTTATGAATGGCCAGGACATCCTAGATCATTTAACTTGGTATATCCTAATCATCCCAGTATCCTAGGATCGTCCTATGCATTTCATGTGCACCAGCTTCACAGGAAATAAACCGAAACTCAGTTCCACTGAAGAAAAGATTACAAATCAGCTCATGCTCACCGAATCAACATTCATTCGCAATGCACTATGCAACATTCTGCTGAATATATTGATGATTAATTTGCCACACATTCATGCTGAATACATTGATAGCGAGCCTCAACACGGTGAGTTATAGCCGTTGGTACAGTACCCGGGCAATGCGCATGCCCGTGCGCAGCGGCGGCGAGAAACCGGCATCAAGAGTGGTGACGCACCGAAGCCAGAAACAGCCGGCCAGGCCCCCCCCAAATTCGACGTGGGTTGCTGTTCCGCTGAGTCGCCGGACGTTGGCGGTCGTTCTGCCTGGTGCAGGATAGTCTGTGTCAATCGAACAACGATAGTAGCTCGCCTATCCCTGGCTACGCATGCTTATTCATCTCGCTTACGCATGCCTATCTGGAACGTTGACTGAATGCATTTAATACTCCAAAAGCTGCTGTCAGGTGGTATCTGGAGATAGTGGCATGCGACCAAAAAGTACTGTAAAGTGAATACCTGCCATGTTTCACGTTTCAGTTGGTGTCAAGAATGTCACTTGGGATGTGGAGGAAGTGATCGGATCAATAGCATCGCTTCCGAGTAAGGCCGCTATCGGGCACAGGTCTGCGCTTTCAAGCCAAACGAACTTGCTTAGCTTCAACTGCTCTGGCTGATTGAGTGCCTTGCTGTCGTGAGGAATGCGAGCTCCCTCTGCAGAGCTCCATCCTGGAGCTACTGGGACTGATGGAGCGCTTCCTCCGATGATGGGGACCTGTCGCACTGTGAGCGATGCGGCACGCCGCCCATCAAAAGGCGCTACATTTTCCCCGGCCAACCACGATAGGCCCAGATTAACCTGACACAATCTCATAACGTCGCGCTGAGCGACTAGTATGCCCCCACACCCCACCAACTCCGAATGCCTTCCAGATCAGTGGAATCGATATCGGTGCAGAAGTAGGGAGGACGTGCTTATATACGTCTTCCACATCACACAGCGCAATTATCGGAGCCCGCAAGCAGGAGTGCTGACGTGGAAGTCGAGGCGCGAGGCGAAGGCCTCACATCCCCTCCGGGACTTCATTACTGTGTGGCGGCATTGTACGCTGGCGGTGCCAGCTGCTGTTGCCGGCCGACTCGGGCATGCCCGCCACCGCCGGCGTCGTCCCCGCCGTGTGATTACTCTTATGCAGATCCGTTGGAGCGGAAAATTAAATATCTGGCGCTGACTGGTGATGCGCGTATTTGAGACAGTCGGGCGGTGAATCTCGCTTGCAGCGACGCGGCCGTACTGGCTGGAGTCGGCTGTTCGGCAGAGCTGGACAGGTCACCGTTGACTCTTTGATCATCTTTCATCCCTTCTTTGAAAGGATGTGGCATACAATCACAGACCAAGCACAGGCGTTTGGCTTAATTTTGTTTCAGATGTTCCGCATTCCTTCGTCTTACATACCAGAATGTATGGGGTCATGTTTTCAGATGTCACGATTTTATCAAATTAGTTTTATTAGGAGATTAGTATGTATAGCGAGGAACATGAAGCGCCGTTCCTGGCAATTTTGTGCAATTGTCCCTTTGTGATCTGTTTCCCCCTAGAGATGGAGAAGGCCCACGCAGGTGACGACAAGGGGAAACGGTGTTGACAGGAAATGAGACAGGAAATGGGGAGGGGAGGGTGGAGACAGGGATGAGGTGTGGGAGCATGCCTATGTCTTCTTAGTAACACCTTCACTTCTCATTCCCGACTGTCAACAATTTCGTCGGTGGTGTTCTTTGTGTGTGTGCCCTTTATGGTTTTCACCAATGGAAGCCAATCCCGTCGTCTGTGTCTGACAACCTATTTATTTGGTCTGCCGACTCCAACTCTACCCGAACCTCTGATTCCCCTCTGGTGAGGTTAACGACCTCGCTACATGCGCCCGAAGCCGCTACAAGTCCTCCGTTCTTCTGGGACAAGCGAAACTCACAGCCAATATGTAATTTCCTCTGTCAGACACGACGGGGCGAAATTGAATTTACTAGTAGCCACGTTTCAAGCAAACGCTAAGTGATGTCACAGTCCATTTGTTCTCAATGCCCGAGTTATTGCTGTTGTTCGCTGACTGTAAATGTGGTGTGCGGATTGAAAGTACCGAAAACAACTACAGAACATAAACTAAAGAGATGCGACTTGTTCGTTCCACCCGAGATCCACCAGCTGAGAACGTGTACCGCCTTATTAGTGTACATTCTAGTGAAAGTAATTCCCTGGAAAGCTATGTTTTACGGGCGATTCCGGATTCCGAGATGATATTTTGTCAATTATGCAGCGGGACAAACATCAATTTTGGCGAGCTGATGGGGCCAAACACTTTTGAGAAGCTGGTGACTCGTATTGGCCCGTGCCATGAACCACGGTATCATACCGTGATCATACCGCGAGCAGGTACGGCTTGCTTCACTTGAGGAGAGGTGTAGGGGGAGGGGTAATATTTAAACATTTTCTTGCACTAGCTTTGACGGGTCAACAAATTGTGCTTAATAACCAGAAGTTTGCGGCGTGTGCTAACATTACGTATCCAATGTCTTATGTCTATCCAAGGTCAGTAAATGGGAAAACCCTTGTCTCGTTTAGCGACAGACGACCGTAAGTGCAGGACCCATCTCAGTCTACCACATACCTGATGTACACTGTCCGAGTCAACCACACCAGTGCGGCGATGTTGGGCACGATGCGAGCTAAATTCGGCCACAAGTATATGAACACAACTGTACCGTGTTCTTGGTCGAATGGCTTTGATACAGGTTGCAATGTAATTTCGTTAGATGCGAATGAATTAAGTGACGCAATACTCTTCCGGCGGGGGCGGTGGCTTGAAGTTCAATAGAGGGTCTAGTCCCACACCGAAGTTTGAAATCCTCGGCATTCGAAGAGACTCATCCTGGTGAGGGACTCTGGCTGCGGGAAGAAAAACAACGGCGAACTGGCAAACTCTCTGAAGGCATTGCAGTGCTACTTACCAAGGCGAGAAACTCAAGCCAGACCAAACACGCCTCAACTATCATTGTCCTTACCTGCCCCCCGGCCCATATTGTAATTCGTATGTCACAATCCAAAATAGCCTGTCCAGATCTGCACACGGATTTGACCATTGCTTTAAATCACCACCTGAAGCAATGGGGATGAAAAGTGCGCAAATAAAGTGGTTTCACTATGGGCTGAAAATTACGACAGGAGACACATCGATACAAAAAGAAAGCGGCCATCTCTCCCACAAGATGTGTCTCAGAGAGCACTTTAATTGAATTGATCTGAATTAGTGTACTTGGTTAATTTTGTTGCGAAATGTCGCAAGGCAAACTTAATGCACGAAGAAAATATTGCAATGCGCCTGCAAGTCTGAAGAGATGCAGCTGAATGGGTCTCGCTCGTGATCTGCACAAGTTGTCTTGCTGGTCTTACAGAAGGGTGTTGCTTGTGCTTCAATGCCAATGACATCCAATATCACTTTCTAGTTTGTTATCCCTACTAAGCGAATCACTCGCTAACAGTCAGCGGAAAGCCAGGCTTGGGCGAATTGTCATCAGTTCAGTTAGTCATTTGGGTTTCAAGGGCGCACAGTCTGCATCGGTCATATAGCAACAATTGGATTGTGGTCAGCTGCGTGTGCGTTATTAGTGTGCAATTTTCCGGCGACTTTCCTCCGATCCTCGTGCAATGCTCGTGCAAAGCTCGTGTGCTTCTTGTGTGTGGCACGTGCGCCGCCAGCGGCCCGACTGCGACACGAATACTGGAGCCGGGAACAAAGGCGCCCGCGGCGACAACCCGTAACTTCCACACAGAATGACTCGGCTGTATTTTACGGCCGCGACGACAGCGACACGGGCGATATGAGAATAGCTCGGCCAATGGGCCGCATTGAGTCCGCGGCGGCGGCGTGCGGCCACTTTGTGTTCCGTGTTGGTCGGCGGACGCGGCGCGCCGCGACTGCATATTTGCGCGGCGGCCGGAAGCGGGTCGCGTGTTAGCTCAGCCGCCGACAATGCCCGGCTGATTTCATGTGGCTTTTACGGCAGTCGTATGGCGTGATCAGGAAAACATCGTGAGATGGCGGAGGCTACTCGCGTGCTAATGTTCGGTACTCGTCGAGAATGTCGAAGTTGCTGGATTTTGCTCCTGCAGAGGTGCTCGTTATCACAAAGTTTTATGTGAATTCGATGGTTTAGCCGATCGATTTCGCTCAGTAGATGGGCAACTACGGACCCGCAGGCAACTCAAATGTTGATAAATAATAACGGCATTATGTACCGAAACATACACCTCACTACACAAACTTACGCAAAAACTACCAGTATTTATCATATTACGTTTTGGTGCCACCATCTGCATTGTTCTCTGCGATATACGAATGTGACATGAGACAGAGTAATTGTATTACGATGCGCTTCTTCCACTTGGCTTCTTTCGGTTGAACATCCCCTGGAGTGCTGATGCCGACCCTTCAAAACCGCTACTGCAGGCTGTATAGCTGCATGGTCAAATGACATCCCACGACCCCAGGTGTATGCTGTGGCCCTTGTAGTGTAGTCACGTCGTCGAGTGGCGCTCCAACTACCCCCAGGGGTACAGTTTGGCCCAGACGGTGGCGTTGCGTCGTTGAGTGACGTTCAACGTACTGCCCTCAGGTGCATGGTATGCCTATGGGAGTTGACTTTTAAAAATGATTGGGTGGGCACAATGCATGTAGGTAATGGGCGGTTCGAAAATGATTGGGATCACACTGCATAGGGTCCCGTGAAAATAGTTAACATAATGGGGGACTGGGTAAAACAACATCGAGGGGGCACTTTCCCCCTCAAGTGTATAAAACAACGCCCCTGGGGATGACCCAGGCGGCATGTCTACGTCGCTGCGTAACGCTCCCGCTGCCCCCAGGTTAACAGGGTGACCCGGTGGTGTAGGCATGTCGTTGAGTGACCTCCCCACCCGGGTTTTTTTTTTTGTTTTACGTCGTTGAGTGACGCTCCCACTGTCCGCAGGTGCACGTGGTGGCCCCGATGTTGTAGTTACGTCGTTGAGTGACGCTCCCACTACCCCCAGGTGTACGGCATGACCCCGATGTTGTAGTTACGTCGTTGAGTGACGCTCCCATTACCCCCAGGTGTACGGCATGGCCCAGGCGCACGTGTCCGTGGGGTACGAGCACAACGGCTGCCCACATATTGTGTGGGACACCAGAGCTCTGCCCATCCCAGGCTTCCGGATGGACATCTCGGATATCGGCGGCTGGAACCTGGACATACACCACATGTACAACTTCCACGAAGGTGAAGGTGGCCAGGAACCTGGACATTCACCACATATGTGTGCAACTCCCGCGAAGGTAAAGATGGTCAGGAACCTGGACATACGCTACATATACAACTCCACGAAGGTAAATGTGGTGAGGACCCTATACATGTACCACATGTGCAACTTTCACGAGATTGACGATGGCCGTGATTCTGGACACTAGGCATCACGGCATGCACTCGCAACTTCAGCAAAGGTAAAGCTTTAAAATCGATGGTGCACGTGATCCGCAATGGCTCTGGCTGCGCGTCGGTCATGTTGCTACCAAAGTGACGTTTGCCCGAGGTATCCCGGCGGTGCACTTGCCCAGAGCAGTCCGACATACACGTAGTTCCCAGCTTGTGATTCCAATATCGCTACACCCGAGAATGGGTCAAGTCATTAGGTCAGTCGGCAGGACACTTCGCGGTCGCTGGCAACCTGGACAGGGGATGCACCCCGTGTGTGAAGGGCCATCGAGGGGATGCCGAACAGGAACATGAATATCTCGCTTGTATGTCATTAGCAATGCCGAATGTTCGCATCAGTTGCAATTCACACATTAAGTTTACTTGTTATACGTGAAGAGCATGTTTGGTCCAGCCAAACGATTGTATTGCCGATGAATTGTCTAAGTATACGGCATTAGCGAATGTTTGCAAATGTATTTAGCAACATAATTGCGAACAACCCGGTCCTATTTTGTTCATTTAACCATCATTCTGGCGTCATTTTCACATTTCAGTGAAGTACAACTGTCTTTTAAGTATGATAAATAATGATACATGCGTAATCACTATAGTTTGCGTAAGTTCATAGGTCTTGTTCCATTCACCTTACTTGCCGTAGGTTCATCTTTTTATCGGAGGGGTTGTATACCATTGCCATGGTATGCAACCCCTATCGGAGAGGTTGGGTTGTATACCATGGCCTTTTTTGTTTCGGAGAGGCCCAGTGATTGGGTTATTTCGAGGGTATACGCTCGAGAGCCTTTTCTACTCAGAGCGGCGTTTTCAGATTTAAAAAATCAAGTCAAAACTCAATCGTTCTTGCCCGGACGTCCTTACCCAGTGAAAGTAGCAGAGTCAATCCATGCGGAGGAGAAAGCAGATACCACATACGCCTCTTGGATGGACCCTTGTACGATCCTAATTCTGCAGATATTTTGTATCGATATACAGGCTTTCTGTTTGTTTATTGGTTGGTTCACGACACACTTTATGCACATTCACGGCTAATGGCGCCGCCCACACTGTTTCGCCGGTGGGCCGCGGGATCTGGTAATGCCCTGAGTGGCGCTAGAGTCGAACCCGGGTCCTTTGGTACCCATAGCTCGACACCTTAACCACTCGGCCATCCCCGCCCCTACGGACTTTTTGTTTTTATTTAGTGCCTGATTGGAAATGGTGCAGTTTTGCTTCCAACAAATCTAAATGTGCCGGCACCTGGTTTCAATAATGTAACTTAACATACGGTAGCATGGAGCGATTTTCGGAGCCATGATATCACGCCATTGATGAGTACGTATCTACGTGCGTATTGACGAGTACATGAGTACGTGTCTTCCCAGCTGAGTGAAGTGCCACTCACCAGTGTCACCAAGCTCGGGGATGCTTCTGTATTTCCGAGCGGTTGCATGAATCGCTCGGACACCCAACACCTACGTTCGTTTCCTCCTCGTCTTTCTTCTCTGCAATAATGATTGCCTCTATCGTTCGTGGCCACACTTCAAGCTACAGCCGTCACGCGTGTCTAATTCTCACCCTACGCCGCCGATGCTCAGGGATCCTCCAGCGCGGAGACGGCTCGACAGTGCACTTCAAGCGACACCCGCGCCTGGTGGACATCCTGCTCGGCACGGGCCAGCAGCGGTCGCTGGACTGCGGGCCGGCCGGCTGCTCGGGTGTCGCCAACAACTCACGTCTGCTGACGCTTGTGGCGCTGGCCACCGGCGCTGACGGCTCCGTCTACGTGGGCGACTTCAACCTGATCAGACGGGTCACACCCGCCGGTCTGGTCTTCACCGTGGCGGAGCTCAAGTGAGCGGCTGGGGGGGGGGATGATATGTGGAGCGCTGTATATGTTGGTTGGTTGTTGGTTTTACGACACATCGACCGTCGAGTCACATAGTGTTGCCAATCTCTCACGCCGATTGGTCGCGGGCGAAGAGTAGCGACAGGTGAGACTCGAACCCACTATCTTTCGATTGTGAGACGAGCAACTCACCCCTAGACGACTTGTCCCCGGAGCGCTGTATATGATCACGATATATCCGTAAAGGGGCAAAGCTCAGCGCACCTTGGGAGGTGGGGGTCCTCACCGGGGAGCTGTATATGACCACGAAACATCCGTATCGGGGCAGAGCTCAAGCGAGAGAGAGCACCTGAGGGATGCTCAATGGGGTAGCTGTACACGACCACGAGATCTCCGTATAGGGGCAGAATTCAAGTGAGCAGGGCGTCTGGGGGATGATATGTGGGAGAGCTGTATATGACCACGAGATCTCCGTATAGGGGCAGAATTCAAGTGAGCAGGGCGTCTGGGGGATGATATGTGGGAGAGCTGTATATGATCACGAGATCTCCGTATAGGGGCAGAGCTCAAGTGAGCAGGGCGTCTGGGGGATGATATGTGGGAGAGCTGTATATGATCACGAGAGATCCTGGGCAGCTCAGCAGTGCCTGTTGTTCTATATATGACCACGAGATATCCGTACCGGGACAGAGCCCAAGTGAGCAGGGTGCCTGGGGGATGATGACTGGGTGGCTATATATGACCACGAGATATCCGTACCGGGACAGAGCCCAAGTGAGCAGCGCACCAGTGGAGTCCGAACGGTGCCGGCATTGGTTGGGACTAAGTGAGTTGTGGGTCCTTGACCTCTGTTCTCGGTGACTTAGACTGTCACCGAGAACAGTCTTAGACTGTCACCGAAAACGAAGTCTTGGACTTAGACTGCGTCTCCTTCATTCGGCGGATTCCATGAAGTGTGACTGCATATTTCGTGAGCTGCGGCCGCGGGAGTTCTGCTAAGTTTCGCGACGGAGTATTCATGTGAGAAATTTGTGTCGCTGTTTCTTTGTAAACCTTCCTACTGATTTCACGATTTAGCATTCGTTGTGTGCGGTTGTATGCAAACAATCTGGTTGAATAACTTGTTAGTAACAACAGCAATTCTACGAAGCCTCCATGTATGATCGTATTGTTATTAACAACTTACGCCCGATTTATAATTAATTTGCACATGGCGTCAATAGTAAAAAAAAATGATCGAAATGCGAAGATATTCCGAGATGACTTAGAATCAAGTAGATGGATGTCAGATACGTCCAGGGTTGGTTTTGACAGGCATGTCCAGGGGAGGAAGAGCAGTTGCATTGGCCATCGGAGAAGTAATTAATCAGAAAACGAAGTTTCTGAAGGTAGTGTCTGTGTTGTTTACTGTTGTTTCACATCGAAAGTTGAGAATTTGGCAACACTGCGACTGAGAACTCTCACTGGTGGCGACGGCGCAGCCAGGATTTTATTAATGGGGAGGGGGCAACCCCCAAATATATGATGAACTACAGAAAGCCTTTGGCTGGCAAAGCGCACCGAAAATTTGGGTTTTGCGTGGCGAAAATATCAAAATGTTTTGTCCCATCTAGTATATTTCCGGTTGCTAAAGGGGGAGTGGGGTGGTCCTTGGGTGCGCCTCTGTCGATGGGAGCATGAACATTCATTGACGACAATTTCTAACACTACTTACGAATTTGCAATGTCTTCGTTGGCCCGAACACCACCTCCAGTGTACGTCGCCAGCTTGCATGAAGTCGCAAAGGACGGGCCTGGAAAGCTATTTTTCAGTCGGCGAGTTCCTCGTGGAACCCACGAAATCCGACCGCGGAATTTGTGCGGAATAGACAAAGAACGATATGTGACGTCAGAGTTCACGGAATTTCTGGACGAAAAGTTACAAAGAACGCAGCCTCGGACATGATTGAAAAGCGGCGCAGCCTGGTGGATTCGTCAGTGCTCATCCCGATACCGTGCGCCTGCAGAACGATCGCAAAGCCCCCTTTGGTCTTTGTCTCGATTTCTCCGCTGTTTATCGTTTTGGCAAACTTAGGCGACCGCCCGAGACTATCCAGATGCTTAGCCTTGTCTGGCACGTCTAAGCGGCGCTAGTAGCAGATCTCGTGTGGTTGCTAAGCATACACCTGGTGCAGTCTGTGTGCAATTGACAGGTTCTCACTGATGGACACGTGTCCGCTAGGCGTATCCGGAGGTCATGTGGCTTGCCGTATATCGGATATGCAACAATATCTTAGAAAGTAGTAGACGCACCGATATTGCAAAATCATTGTAGACAGATAAGGGAGCAACTTGGCCTTCACGCTCTAGAAAAGAGTTCCGGCTAGAAAAATCGGGAATCTGTGTTGCGGCGTTTTGGCCTTAGGCCATTGTGAGGGACACACATTAGTTACATTGATAGCGATCTGTGAACTGTTCGGGAATTGAAATTAACGCATACACAATAACATTGCTATTTGTCTAGAATGATGTACAAGCACAAAACTACAGGACTTTATTAGCTATGTACGATACTGCAAATATGCTGAAGAAGTGTCGTGTATTGTTGTTTTCTGTCTGTTTTTTAATCGTAAAAATTCAAAGTCAAGCCGCATTGCTCACTAGTGAATTATCAATCGAATCCTGGAGGCGGAATACGCTCAAATTAATGGAATAAAATTCAGTTCTCAAACGAATTACCAAGTGCAAATGTCATCGCCTAGCTTCTCCAAGTTGCGTAATAGCAGGAGCACTGACAGCTTGTTTGCTTCCGACAGGGCCACCCAGGTGCGCTACAACTACTACATGGCCATGTCTCCAGTGGAGCAGCAGCTTTACATCAGTGATCCAGATGCACACCGAGTGTTCCGCGTCAAACAAATGGATGAGGTACGATCTCCCAGCTCCTGATCTGTACTAGTTAGGATTGAATGACACACTATGAGAACACTGAGCAATAGGAACACGGTATTATTATCAACGTTTAAGACACAGGCCTACACCCCTCTCAAACTACCGACGATTTACAGGCGTTCAAATATTTAACACCTGACATTTTCAACACAGGTCTCGAGACTGAAATCATTCGACACTTCGCATGTGCTGACACCGAATAAACCAAATGGTCAAAAATAGTAAATTGGAAACGACCAATTGTACGACTAATTAATCGTATTGTACGGCAATGATGTTTAACCTACCCTCTTTCAACATGCTTTACACTAAGTTCCGCCACAGCACTTGCAATTTTCAAACTATCAGAAACACCATTGATATTATCATGTGTAACAAAATACGAGGATTCCCGCGGAATACTGTCTCCACGCCCCTTCCCACATTCAGCACTACCAAATGCTCCTTTCCAATTTGGAAGATGACCTTCATCGGTATGCGCCACCATGGCATTAGTCTATGGTATCTGAGGTCTGAACGATGTTCCTCAATTATAGCCCCTATCCCCCGCCCTGTTTCCTGTTTCCCATATATATATATATATATATATATATATATATATATATATATATATATATATATATATATATATGCATGTGTCTGTGTATGTATGATTACACCATGCATACATATTTGATAAAATCGGACTAAGATGCATTTATTGGTTGTTTCCATTGCCTCAAATATTTGCGACCTTCATTACCGCTGAACAATGCTGTGGTGTATGTATCTCTTTGATACATGTGTGCTGCTTTTGTCGGTGGGTCGGCTGACCTTGTGACCTGTTCTCAGGTCATTGACCCATCCAAAAACCTGGAGGCTGTGGCTGGTACCGGAGAGCGCTGTTTACCTGGTGACAGTGCCGACTGCGGAGACGGAAAACTTGCCATCGACGCCAAATTGTCACATCCAAAGGTACATTGACTGGGGTTATGTAAACAATAAATATTGTCGACGCTGAATGTAAGCGAAATATCGTAGCTGCTCTGAGAAGCGTAGGCAATAAAGTGCCCGGGCAACGAGGGAGCACTCAGGAATTGGATGCTTAAGCTGTAAGTGAGGGATCCGGACCTGTTGTTCGACAATAATTTCAAATTTGACTTTTATATTGACGATGGATGTACTGCACTGTTACTCTAGCTAAATTAAGGTAGTTATTGTTACACAATGCGAATGTAACGCTCTTTTTTCATTGGTGTTCACATTCTAGAAAATGAGGTCCCTAAACTGCTGGCCCTACTTGACCAAATGTGACCACTTGACCTCGCCGTTATTCTCCTGGCACTTGGTATGTTGCGGCTGCTATTGCTTCCCGCAGTGATATCGTTCCACGTTGACCGATTTTCGCTTCATTGCCACGTCATTCATAGTTTGGAAGTGACGGTTCAGTTGTTTACGCACATGAGACGAATAGTTGGATTCCGTAAGCACTCATTTTAAACACCACAATGTCCTCAAGAAGCTAAGGTATCCATTTATATTCAGTTTTACTCATGGCTTCTGTTTGGTTGACGGACAGAACTAGGAGTAGCGGTTCACCTCCAGCAGGACTAGGAGTAGCGGTTCACCTCCAGCAGAACTAGGAGTAGCGGTTCACCTCCAGCAGAACTAGGAGTAGCGGCTGTGGGCGGCAATTGGCAAATTTATTATGCTAAATTAAGTTATCCCGTTTTGAACATCGGCTTTCCGAGATGAGATATTAAAAGGAACGCGAGAGTATGTCGTGCTCCCGCATAAACCACTCCTGCTTCACCCCAGGAGCCCCCGGGTCTGTGAACTAAGCCGTGCAGGATGCGCCTTCGGTCCCGTTGCGTCACTTATATACTGCTCGCGTCACTTATATACTGCTCGCGTCGTACTCATAAAGCAGTGGCGTTTTACGATGAGAATGCATTAGATGCAAGGTGTGCAATGAATGCTAATAAATTTGTGCAGCCCTATGCGGTGCCATATACCGGAACCCGGTGGTGGTGGTGTGTGGGGGGGGAGGCAGGGGAGAGTATGGGTGGCAATCAGACATTGATGACGAAATAACGCCCTCAAACGGATGTAGCGTGACCGACCTGCCGTAGCCTACGTCACAAGTGAATATCTAAAGTGCAGGCGTAGTATAGCAAAGAGCCAATCATTGTACGTACTGTATTGAACGACAGGCATTATCCCTAGCAGCATGGCAGGTCCATCATAAAACATGATGCCATAAAGACACCGGTCGATCAGCGTAATCGTTGCTGAACTTGATTACATCATCGGTGCGGGAAATGACAGCGATCATCAAACTTGCCGTCGATCTTCATCGTGTTTCGGCTGCCTGTCCCACTGTCAGTAATTATTGATACCATTCCTGGTCTGGCAACATTGATAGTTAATTTTACAGGATATCTTTGTACGATATGGTCAGCACCATCCTACTACTACGGTGTGCACGCTATGTGGCAACAACAACAACAACAACAACACAAATAACAGTTCTCAAAAGCGACAACAGCGAAGCCAGACAACACGCACGTTGGCTGGACGTGACATGGCAGTGTGGCATACCTAACGGTATTGCTGCGGCCCCCTCAGTCCCGCTCCGCGGCCGCCCAGATGGTCGCCGTTGTTTTTCGTGTTATTTTTTGCGGCCTATCGACCTTGCCTCCGCACTGAAACATATACCGGCCCCGTCATGTGTAATTGGATATACAGACCGGGTCGTGCATTAATGGACCGTGCGAGCCCCGTCGCGACTTAATGATGCAAAAGTCATTCCCCGAGCAGGTTTTTATGGCGAGCCAACAGCCAAGACAATGGCACCAGAAGATTGTCTGTTCCTCCGGTTGGTGCGTCGCCTGATACTGTGACACTCTCCCAACCTTTTGCGTTGGCAGGTCTAGCCATTTAGATGTCTGTCAGCTGCTCTAGCTGGCGTGTAACTGGACGATGTGACACTCTTGCGTTGGCAGGTCTAGCCATTTAGATGTGTCTGCCATTTGAACGATGTGACTCTGCTTGCTAGCTCCAGTTGGTGTGTGACCAGTTGACGTGCGACCGGACGATGTGACACTCTTGCGTTGGCAGGTCTAGCCATTTAGATGCTGTCTGCTCCTCCAGTTGACGTGCGACCGGACAAAGTGACACTCTTGCGTTGGCAGGTCTAGCCATTTCTGCCGACACCGTGGTCTATTTGGCGGACGGCACTAACATTCGCACCATCAACGGCGATGGCATCATATCGACACTGATCGGACACCATGGACACAATGCCGTCTGGAGACTATTCCCCTGTTCCGGTACTCTACCTCTGGCAGAGGTCAGTGGCCCAGAACCAATTCTCTCGTACTCTTCATCTGCAAGAGGTGAGTATCGAAGACGTCCTAGACACATAATTTTCCGAAGAAAGGTGAACTGTGGCGCTGTCTGCGCCGGTATTCTAATGTTGAGAGTGTTGAATAGCTTAGTTCTCCTGCTTCCATGCATGCTCTATCCATTCCAAAAATTGTGCGTAGTCTGTTCAGGAACACAAATTCGAATCGGTCATTGCTAAATAAATGTACGCAGAACTCAATTAAATAGTTATTTGTATCTAATGGTGCTCGGTGACGAACCTCCGGCGCAATCGTAGTTGGCAGTTCTGAAAAGTGGTATCGCAAATAGTGTCAGAAGTTCACCTTGCTAACTCTCACCCATCCGTATCGTGCTCTGCTATCATGCCATGCAGTTCCTTTCGCACTCCGCAGTGTCAAGTTCCGCGTTGTTATCTCCGGCAACCTCAACTGAATCCCAGCTCTATAGTTTGCACGGGCTCATGACACCATTGTTGTTCCCCATTACTCCGAGGTCCTCGTTTGTTCTCGTTCCAGCGACGAACGCCCCATTTCTTCTTTCAGTCACAGCCATATGTCAACAATTTCAGAGCTAGCCCCAGTGTCGAACACCCAATCGTCCCAGCCATCATGTCGAACACTTATGTCATCCCAGCACCGCTGCAGCCCCGCCCCAGCTCACGCAGCTCCGCCCAGCTCCACAGCTCCGCCCCAGCTCCGCCCCAGCTCCGCCCCAGCTCCGCCCCAGCTCCGCCCCAGCTCCGCCCCAGCTCCGCCCCAGCTCCGCCCCAGCTCAGCCCCAGCTCCGCCCCAGCTCCGCCCCAGCTCCGCCCCAGCTCCGCCCCAGCTCCGCCCCAGCTCCGCCCCAGCTCCGCCCCAGCTCCGCCCCAGCTCAGCCCCAGCCCCCCGCAGTACGTACAACACTCGGTGTGTCCCCCCAGGCTCAGCCGCAGTATGTACAACACTCGGTGTGTCCCCCAGGCTCAGCCGCAGTATGTACAACACTCGGTGTGTCCCCCAGGCTCAGCCGCAGTGGCCGACGGCCGTCACGCTCAGTCCCGTCGACGGCACGCTCCACTTCCTCGACGACCGACTGGTGCTGCGTGTGACGCCCGACCTGCAGCTGCAGGTGCGCGCCGGCCGACCGCCGCACTGTCCTCACCAGCCGAGCGTCACCACCTCGTCACCGCAGACGCCGCTCGGCACACTCATCGACCTGACGTTCGACGCCGACGGCGCCCTCTACGTGGCCGAGGTGACCTCGGACAAGGTCAACTACGTGCGCCGTCTGTCGGCCGCCGGCCACATGTCGGTGGTGGCCGGTGCGCTGCCGGCGTGCCGCTGCGAGGCGAGCCAGTGCGCGTGCCAGCCGGCGGCCGGCGCCGGCTCGGTCGGTCAGCTGGCCACCGAGACCCACCTGGCGAGCGTGTCGGCACTGGCGGCCGCCGCCGACGGCAGTCTCTACGTGGCCGACCAGGGCGCGCTCAAGATCCTCCGGCTGCGACACAACCTGCCGCACGAGGGGCCCGGCTTCAAGGTGATGGACCCGGCCAACAACAAGGTGTACGGCTTCAATCGGTTCGGCCAGCACGTGGAGACCAAGGACCTGCTGACGGGCCGGTCCGTCTACCTGTTCCAGTACAGCAAGAACACCAGCTTCGGCCGACTGAGCAAGATCACCGACTGGTCAGGCAACAGCGTGCAGCTGGTGCGGGATTACAGCAACGTGGTCAGCTCCATCGAGAACTCGCAGGTGGGTGATGTGGTCAGATCCATCAACATATTGGTGCTGCGGTCAGCTTTACCGAGGGCTCACAGGTGGGTGATGTCGTGAGCTTCATGAAAAAAAAACTCACAGATGCAAATTGAGATAAGCTTGATCATGAATTTCGAATGGGTTTGACGCAAATCGTTTACAAGCATGTGGCGGCTATCGAGGCTCGCAGCGTGACCGCTGTATCGGCTATTAGACGAATTGTTGACAGCGTTAGTCCTCGCTCATAGCACGTGACTGTGCCGTGCCGCGCTATGAAGGGTGTTAAGCTAAGCTAAGCTCTGTCCCTGTCAACCCTAACAAGGTGCGCAAGCTAAGCTTCGCCCATATCAATTTAAAGTAAATATCAGTGTCAATAACTTCATCGCCTGTCAGAATGTTATGACAATAAGAATGTCACGAGTCAGCCTGCCCTGACCCCACAGGGAGAGCGTTGCACCCTACACCACATGGCCAGGGTGGGGCTGGTCACCAACTTCACCACCTCCGGCAACAAGTACCACTTCCGATACGACCCGGAGACAGAGCTGCTCAAGTGTCGCAGCGACTCGCGCGGAGACGTCTTCCTCTACGACTACGACGCCGACGGCCGACTGCGGCAGGCACTGACATCTACCGGTGAACTGTGGAAGCTCAGCTCCGAGTTTGTTCCGCCCCAGGCGCTTCAGGTCACCGTCAGCAGGGACGAGGAGCCACCGTTTGTGGTCAATATCGACAGCACGAATGAGACCACCTTCTATTCATACGGTGAGCAAATGGGGGAGAGGGAGCCCTGGAAGCAATAATTACATTAATAAAAATAAGCTTTCTGCTTCATATTTGAACTCAATTCTACAATAGAACTTGTACATACCTGCTCTTTTCTTCTTGGTATTCCAACTTGTTACATATTATGGACTTCACTGTTCATGATGAAGCAACCGTAAATCTCCTTCATATGTACTTGTTGTAGAACTAATAATTCAATAAATGGCTACATTTTTGTGCATGGAAATTATTTAGCGTTCGATCTGAGCTCCACTCTAGTTGTTTTGTAAGCTACGTGCCGTTGAGAAGAGTCGATTGCTAAAGTTCAATCCATGCGCATGGTTTGTGTTCACGTAATGCGTTAACATGCACGCGTACACATCTGCCTGTGTGTTTCAGGTGACATGACTACGGTGGTGCAGACCTTGTCCAACAACACCATCGTCCTGACGGAGCCGGACAGCACAGAGATCCACCTCACGTTCACGAAGATACAGCAGATGTCACTGCTGTACGCACCTCCCGTCCAGGTATGCTGCATCGCGCTCTGTGAGAGAAGGCCGGGCGAATCATCCTGCATTGGCGTCCATTTTATCACCACGTTTGTAGCAGCATAATGCTCGGATATCAATCTTCAGTTTGTTGCTGTCCATCTCAGCTGCTGCTCATATTTCGAAGGTGCTATAATCAGTGATGCAGCCATGATTTTCCTAAAAGCCGTCCTAAAGAATGTTATGAAACATATAAAGCCATCGGCCCTCGAAGCGAAGGTATGGTTGTGGCAAAATTAGGCGAACTCGGGTGAAAACCTCAAACGTTTTCGTATTACCAAGTCTGTCTTTGCTGCTGGGAGAGCGAAGGGGCACCGCCCTCACCCCTGGCTGCGCCTTTGATTGCAATGATGGCATATGCCCTATGATTATTTTGAGCCATCTCCCGTGATGTCTTTGGTCCAGTCCCATGTTGAGTGGCGTAGTGACACTGCCGGTCGGTCTACACCAGGCGCTCGACTCCGCCATCTCCCAACGCCGGGTGGTGAGAGCCCACCGTAACTACGCCCAGCTGGAGAACGACCTCACTCTGGTCATGGCACCGCTGCAGGGAAACCAGATGCAGGGTTTTCTGGTGGCCAGAACACTGCAGGTGAGCTTATCCAGCGCAGAGGTGGTTAAGGCGCGGTAGGTCACGGATGTGCGGGTGACCGGGCCGATGCGTGGGATCATCGAAGAGGTTAAACATTGTAGCCAGAAAGTTAAGTGCACCAAGTGGAACGGTTGTTCGGGTTGTAGAGGTATTTAAAAATATCATTTACATATTGAATTCGGGTTGACTGTGTCCAACTCTGACGCGTCTGTAGGACCATCGCAAGTTCGCTGAAGAGCACTGAGGTTGAATCATGGCATGAGGAATGCTTCTGCGCTTCCCGAGGAGCCATCTGTTGATCGTGGAGGTTGTGCGCTCCAAATACCATGAGTGTTCAATGTACCAAACTACCTTGGAGGTGCAAATTGTCCTTGGAGCGACATAATTTTGCATTGGTGGATGGAGAGGATATGTCCACTAAAATGTATCAAGCACAACATCTCTGACCTGTATACGTGCCATCTTATTTGCTTGGCATAAGTGTACACCATATTGACCCATGAGCCTGAGATCACATGCAATTTTCCCAGCTTGTTTGCTATCCACTTAACCGCCCGTGTAGCTCCTCGTCTCAATGCTGCGTTCATTATCTTTGGCCGTTGCAATACAGCCAGCCTTTTCCCTTGTCTTCTCGCGGTGTAGCCCGACACTCATTGCCGTTGCTGTGCAGCGGCTACTTCTCTCATAGCGCAGGGTCTCATGCCACGATTGACCATTGACCGCATCCCTTCCTCCCTCTATCAATACAAACTGACTACCAGTACCACTTACCCAGTGCAGCTTGGTTGTCGGTGGTGAATTGGAGTGTAGTGCCGCGTCGACATCCAGGGCGATTCTGCGCCCATCAGCTCGGCTATCCATCACCGCTGCCGTGCAGCACTCTCTCCCTCACGCCCCGTGTAACGTGTCGCTCCCGCTCCGGCCGTGTTTCAGTGTAACGGCTCTGCTGTGGTGTCGTTCGACTACGACCCGGTGACGCTACGCCAGACGATATACACGAGGACACCGGATGGTGCGCCGGACGCCCACCAGGTGGCACTGAGCGTCAAGTACAAGGAGTCGGTGGAGCCGGACACCTGGTTCCCCGACGGTCTGCCGCAGATGCTGGTCACGTACGACCGGTACGAATGACTTCTTTTCGTCGCGTAGCCTGCAGGATAGGTGTCCGCCACTAGACAGCGTGCGAGTAGCGTTTCTTTCGCTACATTGAATATGAGCCAACGACAGATGTCAAGAAGCTATTGCGGGTACGAACCGTGAACGTTTGTCGGATATGAATGGTACTCACGAGAGCTGCTCGTTCAATACGATGTACTTGGTCATTTTGCGACCATGCTGGACGGCAGAGGTTTGCCACGTACAATGTGTGACATCTTCGGGTTATGACGCAATTGTAGAATTGAACGTTGTACATTGAAATGATCTCAGCACAGATATATACCATTTTCTGTGTGGAGTCAGTATCAGTCATCGCTAGGTGTGACGATATCCCTATTTTATGTATTTTGTCAACAGGTACCACTTTGGCGCTAATAATCCTGCTGTGCTTTCAATATCAACCACCATGTCTGCTGAAATCTACAATATTGGCAACCAGCTGTTCTGACATTTTTCAGTGCTTTCAGTATCGGCCACCAGGCGCTCTGACATCGCCGCCGTGTTTTCAGTATCGGGCGGCTTCAGCAGTGGCGTTGGGGCGAGCTGTCGCGCCAGTTCCGCTACAGCGGCCGCAGCGGTCTGACGCGGCGACAGACGGGACAGGCGGCCGACACCTTCACCTACGACCCCAACAGCCAGCCGGCCACGTTCGGCCTGCCCAGCGGCCGCCAGTACGAGTACCACTACGACAGTCGCGGCGGCCTCCAGTTCGTCATCACGCCGAGCCGGTCGCGCCACTTCCTGCACGTGCAGCCGTCGCTGGGCTACGTCAAGTTCCAGTACGTGCCGCCGGGCGGCCAGGCGCGGCCGTGGGTGCGCCGCTACTCGCAGGACGGCCGGCTGCTGCTGTCGCGCCGGCCCGGCCTCGGCTGCACCGTGTACCGGTACGACGGCGCCGGCCGACTGACGGCGCTGGCCACCGGCGACGGCGAGACCCGACTGGCGTACACGGCCGGCGGCCAGCTGGAGCGCGTGCAGCACAGCGGCCGGCTGTTCGGCTACCGACTGCGGCTCAGCCACCAGGGCGGCCTGGTGCGCGAGTGGCGGCAACAGTTCGACCCGCAGACGGGCCTCAGCTCGGCCGTGTTCCGCTACGAGTACGACTCGCTGTGGCGCGTGACGGCCGTGACGGGCCGCGTGGGCGGCCGCCAGGTGGCGCCACTGCAGCTGCGCTACTCGCCGCGGACGGGCGCGCTGGTGCGGCTGGCCGACTTCCAGGTGCGCCGGCCGCGCGACAACGTGACGCTGCTGACGCACGACGGCACGAGTCTGGCGCGTCACACGGACAGGTACGGCCGTGACGCGGGCGTCACGCTCAGCGTGCAGGGCCGCCAGGTGGTGCGCTGTCAGTACGAGTACGACAGCGCTGGCCGGCTGGCCGTGGAGCGTGAGTGGCGAGGCGGGCCGCACGTGACACCCTCCATCAGGACGCTGCACTACGGCCCCGACGGCGAGCTGACCGGCGACGACGGCGTCGACTCGTGGCGCTTCGAGTACGACCGCAACGGCAACATGATCCAGCTGAAGGTCAAGTGGAGCAACATCACCCTGGAGGTGAGTGCCAGTGTGACCGCGCCCTGATCTTTTGATTATATCGTGTTGGTGCCACTGATGCAAATGCTATCTATGGCTACGTTTATGGTTTTTGTGACGCTATCCACAAGCCATCGACAGTCTAGGTACGCTGGCAAACGGTATGCTGTCGTGCCTGTCTACATCACCCCTTCAATGTGACGAACCGTGAAGATTAGTTAACAAAAGATGTACCGTCATACAGCGGACTTCTGTCTTTACCTGTCCTTCAGACGGACGGTAACCGTCCACCTGGTCGATACATTGACAGACGGCACTCCGCTATACTGTATGTCCTTATACTTTATCGCTAAACGCTATACTTTATCTGTTCTTCAGGTGGATGACAATGACAGTCTAGTTAAGTTGACAGTCGGTATGATGCCATACAGCTGACCTCTGTCTTTACCTGTCCATCAGGTGGACGACGATGACCGCCTAATCAAGCTGGCGGACAGCACGCTGCGCTACGACACAGCCGGTGACGTGGTGCAGAACTTCCGCGGCGACACGTACCAGTGGGACGCGCGAGGTCTGCTGGCGGCCGCCTCCACGGCCAAGCCGGGCGCCGGCGGTCTGGTGCGCTACCACTACGACCACGAGCGCCGCCTGGTGGCTCGCCGCGACCACCTGGGCAACGTGACGCAGTTCTTCTACGCCGACCGGCGGCACCCGAGCCGTGTCACGCACGTGTACCGGCCGCGCTCCGACCAGCTGACCGAGCTGGTGTACGACGACGCGGCGCGGCCGGTGCGGCTGGTGGCCGACGGCCAGACCTACACGGTGGTGGCCGACCGGTGCGGCACGCCGCGCCTGCTGTACGACGCGCACGGCCGGCTGGTGCTCGAACGGCACCACTCGGCGTTCGGCCACACGGTGGCCGGCTCGCGACACCAGCTCCACCTGCCGGTCGACTGGTGCGGCGGCCTGTGGGACAGCGCCACCGAGCTGCTGCACATGCCCGCCGGCCGCGTCTACGACCCGTTCATCGGCCAGTGGCTGACGCCAGACGTGGACGGCTTCATACGCAACCTGATGAACCCGCGCCGCCTCCACCTCTACAGGTTCAACGGCAACGACCCCGTCAACGTCGGCCTCGACGATCTGGTGCCCACTGGTGAGCTGGAGGACTGAGCCACGTGTCAGTGCCACAATACTCCTTCTGTATTGATTTGTCTTGCTCGTTACTATCGACATCTTGAAGGCGGTTTGTGCATCTCTCCCATATTGCATACTGTTCTGTAGAGGACGACCAGTTGGACTCGATATGTCGTTTTACATACGGGGCAGGCTATCTGCAAACACCTGAACTTGGCCTTACCTGATATTAAGTGGATGAAGTAGGCCGTCCGCCCGTATCCTGACCTAACCTGGTATTCTACAGACGAGGTCGGGTGGCTGGAGCGGCTCGGCTACCGACTGGACCGGCTGGCGCCTCAGCTGCAACTGCGGCCGTCCGTGTTCTCACCGCCGGGTGACGTCACCCGGGCGTGGCCCGGACCGCAGCTGACGTCACTGCGGCCCGTGTCGGGTCAGCTGGGCCGGCTGCGCCGTCTGCTGCTGACAGAGCGCCGACTGGGCCTCATCTCGCGCGTGCCCGAGATGACGCTGCGCCGCCAGCCGGCGCCCGAGAGGTGGCCGCGCCGCGTCAGCAGCCAGCCGGGTCCGCTGGGCGCCGGCGCCATCCTGGTGGTGGGCCGCGACGGCCGCGTCACCGTGCGGGGCGTGCCCAGCGTCGACCCGATCGCCGCCGACGTGCTGGCGCAGGTGTTCAACCAGTCGCTGCTGGTGAACGTCACCGCCCAGCCGCACGGCCGCGACGTGTTCTACTTCGTCAAGCCGGCGCTGTGGAGTCTCACCGACGACCACGAACAGCTGACGCGGCTGGCCCAGTTCAACGTGACGTCGCACAAGCGCGGCGGCGACGCGGCCGGCCGCCGCCAGGCCGACCTGCGCATCCACACGGGCACCGCCATCGTGCACGTGCGCTACGGCGCCACGGCCGCCGCCGAGTACCGGCGGCACGTGCGGCACGCGGCACGTGTGGCGGCGCGCGCCGCCTGGGCGCACGAGCGCCAGCTGCTGCGGCGCGGCTTCGCGTCGCGCGACTGGTCGTCGGCCGAGCGCGAGGCGATCGTGACGCGCGACAGCGTGCCCGGCCTGGACGTGTGGCTCCGACACGAGCCGGAGCGGTACCCGGAGCTGGCCGCCGACCTGTTCAACGTGCGCTTCGGCCGGCCGGCCTGAGCGGCGCGGCCGCCGTCGGCCGCTGGCGCTGTATTGTGATATCTCGGCACAGACACACTGGTGACTGGCTCCGCTCGGTACGGCCGGCGTGCTCACGTACCCGGCGTGTCAGTCGACAGCGGTGCGCGTGTGTGGACAGCTGTGTGCCTGGTGTCGACCTCTGACCTCTCTGTCCTGTTCACCGGCAGCCGTGCCGTGACGAGGGCGCCATGTTTCTCGTGCTGGGCCGATATCTCCCGCTATTTTGTGGCTGGGGATGTGCACTATTTTACGTAATGTGTCGGTGCATGCTATAAGTGTGAACGAATGGTGTGAAACCCGGCGGTGCGCTGGCGAAATCCAAGCGCTGTTGTTTGTGTGTAAATCTGGTATACACTATTCCCTGGTGCGTGTGCGCTGGCTTACTGCTGCGGCTGACCTTTGGGCGACGGGGTCCATCCTTGAGTTGTCTGAATGCCAATACACGCCGGCCTGTGTCAGGCTTTCCGACAGGTAAGTATTACTGACTACGCGGTCCCTCTGGCGTGAAGCCTGGGCGTTATGGAGTCCGTGTGGTATCTTTGCATCATTGCATTCAAATCCTATGTAACTATGGAATGTCCATTTCGATGTTTTTAAGCGCAACTCATTACAAGCTCGTAAATATACATATTTTCTATGTTATTGCGTTTGAAAATGCATCTCCACACCACGCACCTTCCTTTTTCAGACAGCATAATCTTATCCAGTGTGAAATAATTTATCGATCGCTCAGCTGTTATTGTTTTTGTTTTTCGTTAAATACAACGAATTGGGTACCTACCCGGTGAATTTTAAGTACACATGCATACACACACACACACACACACACACACACAAACACATGCACACAGATATACGTCAATGCCACATACAAGGCACATGTTCAATATTTTGTCACCTTTTCCGGACAGGATTGGTCGCGCGCTATTGTCAGTTTCCCGTCATAGCACGCTATGCACACGGCGGGGGCCTGTCCCAACTTCCCGGGCCCAATGAACAGAGAGCTACTTCGGCGACACTAGCCGTGGCATGCCCCGAGGCCGTGCCCTCGGGGCATGCCACCGGACCGAAGGATGCTTAATGACGGATCATGCCCAGGGCTCATGAACCCGACGTCGCCGGCGCTGGCCGATGAGCGCTAGCTATGTGGCACGGTGGGCACTCCTCCGTTGCTCCCGTCTTCTGTGTGGGAGCCCAGCCAGCGGAAGTCCGTCCGGGGTCAGAATTGTGCCAACAGCTCCGAGCACACTTGTCGCGTTAGCCCACTGAGCCACCGACGCACTGCTGGCACTGCTCTTGACGCACAAACAATTTTCGGTATTTAAAAGCATCCTGCCGGGCTCGTGTTTCCTGAACCGACCATACTATATCTGATACCGAGTTCGTACAAATAAACTACAACTTTAAAGGCTCTCTTTTGCGACATTTTAAATAATACAGCACCTCTCGAGCAGTTGACATGTGTATAGAGAGGGAAAGAGAACGAGAGAGATATAGAAAGAGGTAAAGAAGACGTATTTATAAGTCGCGAATGACTGGTCATTTCGGGCGTGTACAACTAATGGAAGAGTTCTAACTCTAACTCGCTAGGCTTCGCTGAAGAACCTAAAGAGAGGGAGATGCATTTCGTGAATTTCTTTGAATTAATTATCGGGTGCGGAAATTTCAAGGAATGGAATTGCAATGGAAGGGTGAGCAGGCGTTGCGATCCACCATGACAGGTCAGGTGTAAACGTGGTGACCAACCATTGGGTCAGGTTGCCGACGTATTGCTTATCACCTGGCCAGGTGAGGTCACGTGGTGGCTCACCACCGAGTCAGGTGAGCAGACGTAGTGAGGGACTCTCCACCGAGTCAGGTGAGTGACTCACCATCGGGTCAGGTGAGCAGACGTAGTGAGGGACTCTCCACCGAGTCAGGTGAGCAGACGTAGTGAGTGACTCACCACCGAGTCAGGTGAGCAGACGTAGTGAGGGACTCTCCACCGAGTCAGGTGAGCAGACGTAGTGAGTGACTCACCACCGAGTCAGGTGAGCAGACGCAGTGAGTGACTCTCCACCGAGTCAGGTGAGCAGACGCAGTGAGTGACTCACCATCGGGTCAGGGAGCAGTGATTCCACCGAGTCAGGTGAGCAGACGCAGTGAGTGACTCACCACCGAGTCAGGTGAGCAGACGTAGTGAGGTGACTCACCACCGGGTCAGGTGAGCAGACGTAGTGAGTGACTCACCACCGAGTCAGGTGAGAGACGCAGTGAGTGACTCTCCACCGAGTCAGGTGAGCAGACGCAGTGAGTGACTCACCACCGGGTCAGGTGAGCAGACGCAGTGAGTGACTCTCTACCGGGTCAGGTGAGCAGACGTAGTGAGGGACTCTCCACCGAGTCAGGTGAGCAGACGTAGTGAGTGACTCTCCACCGAGTCAGGTGAGCAGACGTAGTGAGGGACTCTCCACCGAGTCAGGTGAGCAGACGTGGTGAGGGACTCACCACCGAGTCAGGTGAGCAAACGCAGTGAGTGACTCACCACCGGGTCAGGTGAGCAGAATGGCGTGCAGTGAGTGACTCACCACCGGGTCAGGTGAGCAGACGTAGTGAGGGACTCTCCACCGAGTCAGGTGAGCAGACGCAGTGAGGGACTCTCCACCGAGTCAGGTGAGCAGACGTAGTGAGGGACTCACCACCGAGTCAGGTGAGCAGACGCAGTGAGTGACTCACCACCGGGTCAGGTGAGCAGACGTAGTGAGGGACTCACCACCGAGTCAGGTGAGCAGACGTAGTGAGGGACTCTCCACCGAGTCAGGTGAGCAGACGTAGTGAGGGACTCTCCACCGAGTCAGGTGAGCAGACGTAGTGAGGGACTCTCCACCGAGTCAGGTGAGCAGACGTGGTGGCCAATGACCGGACTGAATGATTATCCGAAATACAGCCGGGTGTCGTGTGCAGTCCGCAAATGCTGCAACATTGTATTTATCGACGTTCTTGGGTAGCGGCACAAGAACATAGGAGGATGTTGATCCACAGGTGTCTTCCACGAACTGCAGATACACCTGAATATGAGCTTTGTGGGCCTGCCTATCAGTGGTGTAGCCATACTATGATCCAGGGGCGAACATATGACGAGGACTCCTACCAACTTAGGGTCCCCCATTTCTCGTCCGAATTTCCTCGGATTGTTAGCACTTTGTTTTCAAACGGCCAAGTTGTCAAATGTTCACATCTGCCAATACTGTGTCATTCGAACGAGTGCAACATAAGTGCGTCATTGAGTTTTCTATCACGAGCCCGACGCATGGTCGAGCTTCGACCGTTGTTCAATTATGTGCGAGTTTGTATGATGGGTCGAGTTGGTGTCGATCAATCATGGCAGTAGACGATGATAATCAATATAAAATATGTTTATTTACAGATATGTTATGAAATTTCCTGAAGAAGTCACCATACATGCAGCATCTAACCAACGACCAATGCAAGACATTTGTGACTGCACGATAATCTGTCCTGCACACATTCGAAGCTTAGCAAGTCGATGCAGCAATGCTGCTGTGATGGAGACAAAAACATGGCAACGGACGTGTGAAGAATCAGATCTACACCATCGTTGTCAAGTACGCACTCGCGCATTCACACACGCGCGCAAGTGTCAGCGCTCAAAATACACCAGATGTACACAAAAACAACAAGCGATAGATTATGTCAATGTGTCAGGCGTCGACATCGTACATGCCAATGTACAACATACGCCGGGACCGGGGCCCCGCGTAAAATAGCGCACATCTCCAGCCACAAAATAGCGGGAGATATCGGCCCAGCACGAGAAACATGGCGCCCCCGTCACGGCACGGCCTCCGGTGAACAGGACAGAGAGGTCAGAGGTCGACACCAGGCACACAGCTGTCCACACACGCGCACCGCTGTTGACTGACACGCCGGGCACGTGTCAGGCACACAGCTGTCCACACACGCGCACCGCTGTTGACTGACACGCCGGGTACGTGAGCACGCCGGCCGTACCGAGCGGAGCCAGTCACCAGTGTGTCTGTGCCGAGATATCACAATACAGCGCCAGCGGCCGACGGCGGCCGCGCCGCTCAGGCCGGCCGGCCGAAGCGCACGTTGAACAGGTCGGCGGCCAGCTCCGGGTACCGCTCCGGCTCGTGTCGGAGCCACACGTCCAGGCCGGGCACGCTGTCGCGCGTCACGATCGCCTCGCGCTCGGCCGACGACCAGTCGCGCGACGCGAAGCCGCGCCGCAGCAGCTGGCGCTCGTGCGCCCAGGCGGCGCGCGCCGCCACACGTGCCGCGTGCCGCACGTGCCGCCGGTACTCGGCGGCGGCCGTGGCGCCGTAGCGCACGTGCACGATGGCGGTGCCCGTGTGGATGCGCAGGTCGGCCTGGTGGCGGCCGGCCGCGTCGCCGCCGCGCTTGTGCGACGTCACGTTGAACTGGGCCAGCCGCGTCAGCTGTTCGTGGTCGTCGGTGAGACTCCACAGCGCCGGCTTGACGAAGTAGAACACGTCGCGGCCGTGCGGCTGGGCGGTGACGTTCACCAGCAGCGACTGGTTGAACACCTGCGCCAGCACGTCGGCGGCGATCGGGTCGACGCTGGGCACGCCCCGCACGGTGACGCGGCCGTCGCGGCCCACCACCAGGATGGCGCCGGCGCCCAGCGGACCCGGCTGGCTGCTGACGCGGCGCGGCCACCTCTCGGGCGCCGGCTGGCGGCGCAGCGTCATCTCGGGCACGCGCGAGATGAGGCCCAGTCGGCGCTGTGTCAGCAGCAGACGGCGCAGCCGGCCCAGCTGACCCGACACGGGCCGCAGTGACGTCAGCTGCGGTCCGGGCCACGCCCGGGTGACGTCACCCGGCGGTGAGAACACGGACGGCCGCAGTTGCAGCTGAGGCGCCAGCCGGTCCAGTCGGTAGCCGAGCCGCTCCAGCCACCCGACCTCGTCTGTAGAATACCAGGTTAGGTCAGGATACGGGCGGACGGCCCACTTCATCCACTTAATATCAGGTAAGGCCAAGTTCAGGTGTTGGCAGATAGCCTGCCCCGTATGTAAAACGTCATATCGAGTCCAACAATCATGGTAGTCGTCCTCTACAGGACAGCATGCAATATGGGAGAGATGCACAAACCGCCTTCAAGATGTCGATAGTAACGGACAAGACAAATCAATACAGAGGGAGTATTGTGGCACCGACACATGGCTCAGTCCTCCAGCTCACCAGTGGGCACCAGATCGTCGAGGCCGACGTTGACGGGGTCGTTGCCGTTGAACCTGTAGAGGTGGAGGCGGCGCGGGTTCATCAGGTTGCGTATGAAGCCGTCCACGTCTGGCGTCAGCCACTGGCCGATGAACGGGTCGTAGACGCGGCCGGCGGGCATGTGCAGCAGCTCGGTGGCGCTGTCCCACAGGCCGCCGCACCAGTCGACCGGCAGGTGGAGCTGGTGTCGCGAGCCGGCCACCGTGTGGCCGAACGCCGAGTGGTGCCGCTCGAGCACCAGCCGGCCGTGCGCGTCGTACAGCAGGCGCGGCGTGCCGCACCGGTCGGCCACCACCGTGTACGTCTGGCCGTCGGCCACCAGCCGCACCGGCCGCGCCGCGTCGTCGTACACCAGCTCGGTCAGCTGGTCGGAGCGCGGCCGGTACACGTGCGTGACGCGGCTCGGGTGCCGCCGGTCGGCGTAGAAGAACTGCGTCACGTTGCCCAGGTGGTCGCGGCGAGCCACCAGGCGGCGCTCGTGGTCGTAGTGGTAGCGCACCAGACCGCCGGCGCCCGGTTTGGCCGTGGAGGCGGCCGCCAGCAGACCTCGCGCGTCCCACTGGTACGTGTCGCCGCGGAAGTTCTGCACCACGTCACCGGCTGTGTCGTAGCGCAGCGTGCTGTCCGCCAGCTTGACTAGGCGGTCATCGTCGTCCACCTGATGGACAGGTAAAGACAGAGGTCAGCTGTATGGCGTCATACCGACTGTCAACTTAACTAGACTATCATTGTCATCCACCTGAAGAACAGATAAAGTGTAGCGTTTAGCGATAAAGTATCAGGACAGACATCTGTATACTCGTAGCGGAGTGCCGTCTGTCAATGTATCGACCAGGTGGACGGTTACCATCCGTCTGAAGGACAGGTAAAGACAGAAGTCCGCTGTATGACGGTATATCTTCTGTCAACTAAACTTCACGGTTCGTCACATTGAAGGGGCGATATAGACAGAGTACAGCAGCATACCGTTTGCTAGCGCAACTAGACTGTCCATGGCTTGTTAAAGGTAGCCATAGATAGCAGTTGCATCAGTGGCACCAACACGATATATTCAAAAGATCAGGGCGCGGTCACATTGGCACTCACCTCCAGGGTGATGTTGCTCCACTTGACCTTCAGCTGGATCATGTTGCCGTTGCGGTCGTACTCGAAGCGCCACGAGTCGACGCCGTCGTCGCCGGTCAGCTCGCCGTCGGGGCCGTAGTGCAGCGTCCTGATGGAGGGTGTCACGTGCGGCCCGCCTCGCCACTCACGTTCCACGGCCAGCCGGCCAGCGCTGTCGTACTCGTACTGACAGCGCACCACCTGGCGGCCCTGCACGCTGAGCGTGACGCCCGCGTCACGGCCGTACCTGTCCGTGTGACGCGCCAGACTCGTGCCGTCGTGCGTCAGCAGCGTCACGTTGTCGCGCGGCCGGCGCACCTGGTAGTCGGCCAGCCGCACCAGCGCGCCCGTCCGCGGCGAGTAGCGCAGCTGCAGTGGCGCCACCTGGCGGCCGCCCACGCGGCCCGTCACGGCCGTCACGCGCCACAGCGAGTCGTACTCGTAGCGGAACACGGCCGAGCTGAGGCCCGTCTGCGGGTCGAACTGTTGCCGCCACTCGCGCAGCAGGCCGCCCTGGTGGCTGAGCCGCAGTCGGTAGCCGAACAGCCGGCCGCTGTGCTGGACGCGCTCCAGCTGGCCGCCGGCCGTGTACGCCAGTCGGGTCTCGCCGTCGCCGGTGGCCAGCGCCGTCAGTCGGCCGGCGCCGTCGTACCGGTACACGGTGCAGCCGAGGCCGGGCCGGCGCGACAGCAGCAGCCGGCCGTCCTGCGAGTAGCGGCGCACCCACGGCCGCGCCTGGCCGCCTGGCGGCACGTACTGGAACTTGACGTAGCCCAGCGACGGCTGCACGTGCAGGAAGTGGCGCGACCGGCTCGGCGTGATGACGAACTGGAGGCCGCCGCGACTGTCGTAGTGGTACTCGTACTGGCGGCCGCTGGGCAGGCCGAACGTGGCCGGCTGGCTGTTGGGGTCGTAGGTGAAGGTGTCGGCCGCATGTCCCGTCTGTCGCCGCGTCAGACCGCTGCGGCCGCTGTAGCGGAACTGGCGCGACAGCTCGCCCCAACGCCACTGCTGCAGCCGCCCGATGCTGAAAACACGGCGGCGATGTCAGAGCGCCTGGCTGCTGATATTGAAAAACAGGTTGGATGTCAGCGAATATAGTGATCGATGCTGATAAAATTAGCAGGGTACTAGAACACATGCAATGGCCGATGCTATACGGATATTGTAGTGGCAGTGCACTTATCTGCGATGAAATCAACCACAAAAAGTAACTACTTTGGAATACGTATGCCAGATATAGCATGCACTTTTTTTTTTTTTTTTTTTTTTTTTAGCCGCCCTGAGGGATGCTAAACCAGCGGGAGCACGAGGTGGCTTGTTTGGATCTCGTGCTGCCTGCACAGTCTGGCTGCCAACAGAGTGTGGCTCTTGTAGCGTCCTTGTCCTTTTCCGATACAGTCCACGTCAAGACGAAATATTATTGCTCTGATGCTATGTCCAAAACACCCACAGACACCTCACGGCACACAGCCACGGAAACACCCACAGACACCTCGCGGCACACAGCCACGCCCTCACTGGTCCAACATCTCAGCTCCACTGAGGCCCCTGGCCCCCGCCGGCCGGCTCGCCGCCGCCGCCGGCACGTGATACACAGACGGCTCCTGTTGCAAAGCTGCGAGGGGGTATTCTCCACTACACTCCTCCCTGATTCTAAAGTAGATCACTATACTGAAATAATTGCGTCTGCCTTCTCTCCCTCTCACCACGCCGCGGCATCCTCTCCTGCTCGCCGTCATCACGCTCAACTACATCGTCCACTCTCGGCCTATCCACAGCGGCTGGCACTTCAATAATCAAGCTCTCGTCATCATCATCGTCATTAGCGCTGACAGCATCTCTGCCTTCTGGCACTTCCGGGACTGGTGGCGGTGGCGTAACCAGCCGCAAATCACGCACGTGGCGGGACATCCCATCCACTTCGACGTTCTGTTCAGAAATCACTCTAGTCACCGTACCGACAGCACTAGGTACATCACAGCGCCGACTCGGGTGTCGGACCCAGACTCGATCACCCACACTGTAACAACGCCGTCCGACTGCGGGTGAATCACATTCTGCCACGCCGTCAATATCAAGCAGCCTGACCTCATACCTGAACAGCTGGTTGGCAGGGGAGGAGGCGGAGTCGCTACTCTTTGGCATCACGTTGTAGCGATAGACAGCCTCTGACACTGAGCAGCGCTTACGCGCTACTATCGTCTTTACTGATCGATGACACCGCTCTGAAACCCCGTTGCCGGATGGAACGTGTGCGCAACGATACCTGACCACCATCCCCCATCGATTGGCAAACCCACAGAATGCTGCACTTCGGAAGCTGGCAGCATTGTCCGTCAGGAGTTCCTTGGGCGCACCACGTTCGAGAAATATCGACTCTAACTGCCCGATAACACTAGCTGAGTCCTGGCCCTTGAGGCGTCTCCAGATCGTGTACCGGGAGGGACCACAATCAGTCATCGTCAGGTAGTGCTGGTCACCTACATGGCAGATGTCCATGCTGGCCCTACTCCAGCACTCAGAGACCCCCCAGTGACCCTCTTTGCCACCTGGCGGGCGCCGGGTCGATCGACTGGCAGGCCGGACACTCTCGCACGACACTCCGCACTTGTTGCCTGGTGACTGATGGGTACAGCCTCCGGCAGATGATCAGGGTGCGCTTGATGCCCGGATGTCCACTAGTGTGGTGGACAGCTGCGATGTCCTCAGGTGTCGGCGGCTCCGGAGCTGATGCAGCAGTGGCTCCACACACTGGCAGGTTGCCAGCTGACGCCAGCCACTTCCTCGGCACCCTGGTCAGTGCATCAGCCCGGTTTTCGGCCGACGGGACGAACTGGACGTCCAGCTGCAGGCCATACTCAGTCACGATGTTCTTCACTATTTCCAGCCGTCGGCGGATCAGCATTTCACTGGCAGCTTTTGTTCTCAGGCGCGACGCGCCCGACAGCATGTCCGTCAGCCAGTGGTAGACAGTCCGTGAGTCAGTCATCAGCGTCAGTTTCTGCATGCTCCAGCTGACGGCCAGATTTATACCGCGAATCACGGCATCCAGTTCGGCCATGTTGATATGCGCGCTCTCGCTTGGGCGCAGCCAGCATCCGTCTTCGACAACCTCGCCGTCCACCTCCAGCGCGGCTCTGAGCGCGAGCGAGCTGGCATCGACCCAGATGACGGCTTCATCTCCTGTCACATCCCAGCGACCCCTCGCCGGGTCAGCGGTCCTTACACGCGCGAACGTCTCAGTGACCATCGCCCGCAGCTCCGGGTCAGTCACCTCATCATCCCATCCACTCGTCAGCGCGTTGGCTCGCCGCTTCAAATACG
This sequence comes from Imbricaverruca yamaguchii, assembly GCA_034440575.1. Classification (NCBI taxonomy): domain Eukaryota; kingdom Metazoa; phylum Arthropoda; class Thecostraca; family Neoverrucidae; genus Imbricaverruca; species Imbricaverruca yamaguchii. The sequence continues at coordinate 693,118 of JAOTOL010001519.1, forward strand.
ACGCTGCCACGCGCAGCCACCCACAGACAGGCAGGTGGCTCGTCAGGCGGCCGCACAGCGAGAAGATGGTTCGCCTGGTGAGCCGCTGCGGCAGCTCGTCGATGTCGTTGTCGCGCGCCCAGAGAAGACCACGCCGCTCCCCCCAGACCCGCATGCCGAGCACACGGGCTCCCTCCGACACACGCTCAGGGGGCTTACACACCAGGCCGTGGCTGCGGAGGTGGCTCTCCACCTCTGCTGCTGAGGCTACGCTCTCATCTACCCAAACGTCATCCAGGTAGGGCGAAGACGCGCGGTTGATGCGGTCATCCCAGCTCAGCACGGTGCTGAGGACCTTCTTCATGACCAGCGGCGCCACACTCAAACCGAATCCCAGTCTCGTTAGGCAGTACCGCTGGCCACGGAACACTACGGTCTGGTAAGCCCACAAGGACGGGTGCACATGTACTTGCAGGTAGGCCTTTCGAAGGTCCATCAGTGCGACTTCCCGTCCCCGGCGGCGCCACTCGCGAACTTTTTCACCACAGACATCCGCGTCAGCCGTGTGCGGACTGAGGTGAGAGTTCAGTTCACGGAAGTCGAGGACCGGCCTAACTTTCTTTTTGTTGCGCTGCACTACGGCCATCAGTGGTATCGTACCTTTGACTGGCCCGTGCAGCTGTTTGTCATACGGCGCCAGCCAGCCATCAGACACCCATTGGGACAGCTCGCACTCATATTCGTGCTGGGCCTCTGGCGGGATCCGGTACTCCTCCACTGTGTTCACTAACTGAGGCTGCTCTGACCCTGACCACTTCCAGGTCACGGTCCACTTTGTATCGATTGCATTGTAATTAAGCACATAGTCTTTCTCCTCCACGACCGTGCTGCAGCCAGACACTGGCGTTCGCTCACAGGCTGCCGTAGTCGGCTCGTAGGCTGCTGCAGTCCGCTTGCAGCCTGCTGCAACAGCCAGTCTGTCCCGAGGTGAGTCATCGGTTCCGGTGCCGCGCTGCGAGCTGACACCAGTGGCCTCGTCATCACTCCGCAGGGGGACTGGCGGCGACCTGACACCGTCCGTCTCAGCTCCGCGCCAAGGTAGCGCCGCCGAGCCATACGACACGGCCGAAGTCCGCCCCGGCTGTGAGTCATCCATTCCGCACCGCTCACTACTCGGCGCCGGCACTGAATTGTCCACGCCGAACTGCACATTACCCGGCGCGCGTACGTCACACCGCGAAACACAGTCACCGCATTCATTCCGAGAATAAAACCGAAGTTCAGTGGCTTGGTAGACACCACAAGCACATCCACGAATGCCGAGGCCCCCGACCGCAGCTGGACACATACATTGCCTGTCCCCTCGCACCGGTGCCTCTCACCGCTCACAGTCATCACACTGACGTCCTGTTTGTTCCAGCGAGGGCACATAGAGACGTGGGCAATGCTCTGAGTGCAGCCGGTGTCCACTAGAGCGTCACAGCTCGCACCGTCCACGGTGAGACGAACCACCGGTAGAGCGCCTCTCACTGCTGAGCTGGAGAGGAGGCTGACGCTGATTCCGCCTCTCCATCGCCGTTTTCCGGGCAGCAGGCGACGACGTGGCCCGACCGGTTACACCGGAAACAGCGCCTGTTGCCGCGTACGCCGCCTCCGCGCGCCCGGCGTCCTCCCTGCAGTCGCGAGCGATGTGGTTGGGCTGCCCACAGGAGTAACATACTACACCAGCAGCTGGAGTATCTGCCGGCATGGTAGTGCGTACGGGACGTGTTGCAGAGACAGCTGCAGCCGCAATGCCGACGTCTTTTTCCACCATCACTGCGCGGGCGCGGGTCAACAGCTCGCTCAGACCCATGTTCTCCATGCGTGAGCTGGCTCTCAGCGCGCGGCGGACAGCGTCCGGCAGACCAGCGACGAAGGCGCAGGCCAGCCCACCGTCGGACATGCCGCCAAACAGGGAGGCCAGTCGCCGCAGATCCGCCAGGTATACATCCACCGCCTCTCCACTCCGCAGCTTACGGGTGATAAACTGCTCATACGCACAGTATTTGTCCACAGCGAAAGCAGAAAGCAGAGCAGCTTTCACCCTTTCGTAAATGGCTTTGTCCGCATCACTTAGCTGTTGATACACTGCGAACGCTCCACCAGTCAGTCTCAGAGGAACGATGGAGGCAAGCTCTTTTCTGTCCCGCAACTTGCACACCAGTTCGAATTTATCCAGCCACTCGCTCACGACCTGCGTCACGCCATCGAATTCCGGTATCAATCGGACGTCTGTAGCCAGGTCCTTTTCCGCCATATTGCCGAAATAGCTTGTAGCGTCCTTGTCCTTTCCGATACAGTCCACGTCAAGACGAAATATTATTGCTCTGATGCTATGTCCAAAACACCCACAGACACCTCACGGCACACAGTCACGGAAACACCCACAGACACCTCGCGGCACACAGCCACGCCCTCACTGGTCCAACATCTCAGCTCCACTGAGGCCCCTGGCCCCCGCCGGCCGGCTCGCCGCCGCCGCCGGCACGTGATACACAGACGGCTCCTGTTGCAAAGCTGCGAGGGGGTATTCTCCACTACAGCTCTTGTGCTGCCTACATAGGTTCGAGTATCGTACTGATGTGGCAGGAAGCTTGTCGCTGTGGACCAGCCTAATCTGCGCTTCTCTGGGATTCGGTAGGAACATATATTTATCCATGTACAACGCTGTCGTAAGTGTAGCATGCTCAAGAATATGCCAAATATATGCACACATTTGGTAGAGTTCAAATCCAGGTACATGAACCACATTCGGCTGGGGACCCCATTTCTAGAAATTGCTCTTTTTCCTCAGCGCACTAAAAGACCTTTCTCTTTAGTCAAAATTCGCTGCCATAATCATGCAATTTGACTCAGTGCTAGAACAAGTGCGCGTGCCGCTCTGGAGAGACGGGTGGCCACAAAATCCGGTATTTCGGAGACAATATTGTAATAAGGTTGGTAAAAACCAATGCCATTTCTCCAGTCAGATACCCATACTTCATCTCGCAGGGAAGGTCTTAAGAGACACATCTGACTTCCAAACTAAGCGCTACACGAAAACAAGCGTGACACCATCGGGAAGCCCTCAACAAATCGGGTCGGAGAATGGTCATAGGTTTCTTCTTTTTATAACTTACAAAGCCAAAATGTCGGTTTTTGACAAAATAAGCACTTTATCATGACCGACCTTGACTTGACGGAGTTTAACCAAATTCGATAAGGAACTTCTCTTGATGCTTCTGCATGCATACCAAGGTTAAAATGATGCTAGAATGCTCATAGAAAATAATATGCATGCACATAACAAAACGTATGGTCATTGAACCAAAATATGTGAAAATTGGCTGTGACCTCGGGTCGCTGACATGATCTCAATACAAAATCCGAGAGCTACGCTTTGGAGACATTCCCCAATTCCACTCACATAGCAATTTGTATTTCAATATATCTTCATGCGTACGATCGTCACACATTTTCCGTGGTGTTCCTCTTTGACCTGAACTAGGCCAATGATCTTACATGGCATGAGAGTGAAATTTGTATTGCAGACACAAAAAACGATCAAGGAAAGGATACCAAAAAATTGCAGCGCTGCGTACCGGTGTTCTCCCGCTATCGCGAAAAAAAGCTAAGATAATATAAAGATCTCCCGAGACTGGGCAGTGCGGGCTAAAAGATAGCTAATGTTTTTGAGTGAAGGAAGTTGACCCCGAAGCACTGTAGCAAAGCATGATTATAGTTACAAAGTCGTGAAGGTCGGGTCGGGTCGGGTCGGGTCGCATCAATTTGTGGAAACCACTCGGGCGTCACTCTCGCTCATGCGTATCGTGAGTTGTTAGAACTTCAAATCGTCATTTCCGTATGTAATGAACATCTACCATTCGCACCTGTTACAACTGTCCAACATACACCACTCACACCTGTAATATATCAGGAACATTTGCTGTTCGCAACTGTAATATGTCAGGAACATCTACTGCTCGCACCTGTTACAGCTGCCCATCATACACCATTCGCACCTGTAGTATATCAGGAACATTTGCTGTTCGCACCTGTCACAGCTGTCAAGCACATGCCGTTCACACCTGTCATAAGTGACGAGCATCTGCGGAAGACCGTCGGGGAACCACGTGTCCGGCTCCACCGACTCCTTGTACTTGACGCTCAGTGCCACCTGGCGGGCGTCCGGCGCACCATCCGGTGTCCTCGTGTATATCGTCTGCCGTAGCGTCAGCGGGTCGTAGTCGAACGACACCACAGCCGAGCCGTTACACTGAAACACGGCCGGAGCGGGAGCGACACGTTACACGGGGCGTGAGGGAGAGAGTGCTGCACAGCAGCAGTGATGGATAGCCAAGCTGCAATGGGTAAGGGGTACTGGCCGTCGCTATGTATTGATGGAGGGAGGGAGAGATGCTGTTAATGGTCGGTCGTGACATGAGGCCCTGAAGTATGAGTGCGTATGGGAGAGAGGATTGCCACAAAAGCGACAATAAATACAATACTTATGATACAAAACATTGCTGTTTTCGTTATTATGTCTCTAAGGTGCCATCAGTGGTGCTGAAGGAGCGAGAGTAAGAAGACGGTGAGCCGTGAAACTTCCCTGCTGCAGGCACAGGACCCAACACCACACCGCGACAGGAAATTGGTGGACAGAGCGCAGCTACACTCTCTTCACAGCCCACGAGGGCATGCAATATATCTATATCGAGCTTAATGCAACCCAGACAAACTGTCGGTTTTGCGTCACGCTATGTCGCAGCCGAAACGCCTCGCAGCCACCCCGCATGCAGCCCTTCAGCACGAGGAACGGACCACATCCGAGACTACCAGACTCGGGGGTGGGTAGATCACGTGGTGCATGATTTGACGAAGCCAATGGGCAGGGGCTGAGATTAGGACACGATGTGATCCGATGTGCTTTGTAAGCTGCTCGCAAGGGGAATCTGCCTGGAGAGACTTTTTCATTGAACAGAGGTAGATGATACTTCAGGTTGAATATTGTGATGCTAACTACTAAATACTGAAATGAAATGGCCTGAGCCAGCAAACTTCGAATATCAAAGTGTAAAATGCCGTACTACCCCATAGAAAGCGGATAAAGGTTCGCTGCCAGCGGACAAGCTTCCGCGAAACTCTTTATTTCAACACACTTGATGAAGATTAGTTCGAATACAAATTGGGAAACATTCGGGTTGAAAACTACACCTGACTCCTAGTGAAAACAAAGTGGAATGCGGAACGCTCCAATGAAAATGTTATTAAGTTGCGAAACCGCGTCTGTTGGGCCGGGCTGGGTCACTCTGGTCAACTTTTATATCATGCACTCGGAAGTAGAACCGCTTAGGTTTCACCCACGCTCCTAACAAGTGCTCTTGACTTACATAAGTAGCAATGTCCTTAACCCGCGCCGTCATCCTCACTCCCCGTCTCGGGGAGGGGGCGAACCCCCTCTAAAATCCAAACTAAGCATCGCACAAAAACGAAAGAGGTGTCATCGGAAAGCGCTCGGCGAGTAGGGTCCGGATCCACCTCCCGAACCAATTTCTCCCGAAATAACGTCACTAGGGGGCTAGATTTTCAAGACTTTTCACGACTTACATTATGTTTTTGGCTCTGTGGAGTTCATTTTGGGGATATTTGAAGAATACAAAAATATTTGGAAGAAAAAGGTCAGCGAAACCGACCAGGGCCATAACATTTTTTGGGCCACCCAATTTTTTTTTAAATACAAATTTTGAGCTTTCAACTTTTCCTTAATTTTCCTTTTTATGGATAGAGCAGACCGCGAAACGTTGTTGGAAGTCAACTTTCCCTCATAAAAAAAAAAATGTTTACTTGAACCAGAAACTTCGATTTGAACTGCACTAGGCAAATTTGCAAAAAAATATGGAGTCAAAAACGGAAAAATGAAAACTTCATCTCGAACGTTTTGTTGCATCCCTAAAGATAAGCAAATGCTGAAAGTTCCATTAAAATATCCGATAAAAATCCGGTAAAGCGCAACGACTGGTTGAACGCTTTTGGAGGTGACCTCACTTGACCTTGACTAAACCCTAGATGACCCTTGATGACCTGACTTCCAAATTTTGACTCAACCTGCCCAATTGATGTGGGAAAAGGTGTGCGAAATTTTGGCGTGCTGCTGTACGCCGTTCGTTCAATATCCGCGAAAAAATCTGAGGTAGTGGCGGTTGAAGAGCCCCCACCGAAACGTGACGGGTTGATGTTTATAATAATATTAACATCGATTTGACAGGATATCCACATACACACACACACACACACATATATATATACATGAACATATACATATATACATACATATATATACATATGTATAGTGTGAAACATCTCAACATTTGGTACCTGCAGAGTTCTGGCGACCAGGAAGCCGTGCATTTGGTTTCCCTGCAGCGGTGCCATGACCAGAGTGAGGTCGTTCTCCAGCTGGGCGTAGTTACGGTGGGCTCTCACCACCCGGCGTTGGGAGATGGCGGAGTCGAGCGCCTGGTGTAGACCGACCGGCAGTGTTACAGAAGAGCACTACGCTACTCAACAGGAGGCTGGACCAAAAGCATCGTGGGAGCTGATTCATGATAACCATTGGGCACATTTCTTCTTGCCAACACTTTCATGAAATCAAACGGCTGAGAGAGAGAGGCAGGTACATGCTGGAATTTCAGATCAGAGTATTCCCATTTTACGAGCATGGTAATACATTGGACGCCAATGCATAAAAAGTAGCTTGGTCTTCTCTTACAGAGGGGATCAGGAGATGAAGCATACCTGGACGGGAGGTGCGTACAGCAGTGACATCTGCTGTATCTTCGTGAATGTGAGGTGGGTTTCTGTGCTGTCCGGCTCCGTCAGGATGATGGTGTTGTTGGACAAGGTCTGCACCTCTGTAGTCATGCCACCTGAAACGCATGGAAGTAAGGGTACATGGTGCAGCAAATCTGGCTGTAAAGAACAGGGTATCAATAGTATTAGCATGTGGCATGAGCTGTAGATGGTCCTCAAGTACGATTTCGTTGACCTATGCATCTATCGAAAGTCATGCAACGCGACTAACACCATTTTTCTCATATCGATGTTGAATCGAAATGACTGAATACATGAAAAGAATGCATGAAATCATGACATGAATATGAAAATTGCATAAATGTGACAGATAAATAAATCTTGTGTTTTGTAATGAAAAACGCCTGGAGCTCAAAGCATTACGACCAATATTACGTCAGTTCCAGGAAACGGAGTAGAAGCAAAAAAAAATTCCCGGAAATCCGCACCTTTCACCACTGATATACCACCTTCGCCACTGACAGCTAATGTGCATTCCGGCATATTTAAGTTCGTCTTCAACTGCTATCAAATCGTTACTAATTATTTGATGTTCCATATTGAAAATTGAATAAGTCCAGTGTTATATTCTCGGTTCTTAACAGAAGGCTCATTCTCTCAGCTTGCTTACTATACGTGTAAGAAGTGGTGTCGTTCGTACTGTCGATATTGACCACAAACGGTGGCTCCTCGTCCCTGCTGACTGTGACCTGAAGCGCCTGGGGCGGAACCAACTCGGAGCTGAGCTTCCACAGTTCACCGGTAGATGTCAGTGCCTGCCGCAGTCGGCCGTCGGCGTCGTAGTCGTAGAGGAAGACGTCTCCGCGCGAGTCGCTGCGACACTTGAGCAGCTCCGTCTCCGGGTCGTATCGGAAGTGGTACTTGTTGCCGGAGGTGGTGAAGTTGGTGACCAGCCCCACCCTGGCCATGTGGTGTAGGGTGCAACGCTCTCCCTGTGAGGTCAGGGCAGGCTGACTTGTGACATTCTTATTGTCATAACATTCTGACATGCGATGGAGTTACTGACATTGACAGTGACTTAAAAATTGGCAGGGACAAAGCTCAGTTTGTGCACATTGCGCACCTAACACCCTTCATGTAACGTAATATAGCTAAAGCTAACACTGTCCAAAGTTCATAGGATAGCCAGCCCATCGCAGATGCGGGCCCTCTGCGAGCCTCGATATTGGAAAATATTCGCATGAAACCCACTGGTATAAGTCATGATCATATTTACCTAAGTGAGCTCTCTATGAAGCTGATCACACCACACAATCACACCAGTCAGTGCTCGGTGGAGGTGACTGCGGCTTCCATAAGCTAGCCGATGAGGCTCACTACATCATTCATCAACGAGTCCTTGGTGGAGTAGACTAACCCGTCCACCTGAGTACTCAATGAAGCTATTCATATAACCCATCTATAAATTATCCACGAAGCTGACCACATCACCCACCTGCGAGTTCTCGATGGAGCTGACCACATCACCTACCTGTGAGTTCTCGTCGAAGCTGACCACATCACACACCTGCGAGTTCTCGACGAAGCTGACCACATCACCCACCTGCGAGTTCTCGATGGAGCTGACCACGTTGCTGTAATCCCGCACCAGCTGCACGCTGTTGCCTGACCAGTCGGTGATCTTGCTCAGTCGGCCGAAGCTGGTGTTCTTGCTGTACTGGAACAGGTAGACGGACCGGCCCGTCAGCAGGTCCTTGGTCTCCACGTGCTGGCCGAACCGATTGAAGCCGTACACCTTGTTGTTGGCCGGGTCCATGACCTTGAAGCCGGGCCCCTCGTGCGGCAGGTTGTGTCGCAGCCGGAGGATCTTGAGCGCGCCCTGGTCGGCCACGTACAGACTGCCGTCGGCGGCGGCCGCCAGTGCCGACACGCTCGCCAGGTGAGCCTCAGTGGCCAGCTGACCGGCCGAGCCGGCGCCGGCCGCCGGCTGGCACGCGCACTGGCTCGCCTCGCAGCGGCACGCCGGCAGCGCACCGGCCACCACCGACATGTGGCCGGCGGCCGACAGACGGCGCACGTAGTTGACCTTGTCCGAGGTCACCTCGGCCACGTAGAGGGCGCCGTCGGCGTCGAACGTCAGGTCGATGAGTGTGCCGAGCGGCGTCTGCGGTGACGAGGTGGTGACGCTCGGCTGGTGAGGACAGTGCGGCGGTCGGCCGGCGCGCACCTGCAGCTGCAGGTCGGGCGTCACACGCAGCACCAGTCGGTCGTCGAGGAAGTGGAGCGTGCCGTCGACGGGACTGAGCGTGACGGCCGTCGGCCACTGCGGCTGCGCCTGGGGGACACACCGAGTGTTGTACATACCGCGGCTGAGCCTGGGGGGACACACCGAGTGTTGTACGTACTGCGGCTGAGCCCGGGGGGACACACCGAGTGTTGTACATACTGCGGCTGAGCCTGGGGGACATATCGAGTGTTGTACATACTGCGGCTGAGTCTGGGGGGACATATCGAGTGTTGTACATACTGCGTCTGGGGGACACACCGAGTGTTGTACATACCGCGGCTGGTATGTGTTGATACATACGGCAAGTACCACATGCTGCTGCTGGCCTGTTGATATATACTGCGTGCAACATATGCCGATGGTGGGAGCGCTATGGTGCGATAGCATGTGGTCGGCGAAGACATAGGCGTTAAATACTGCCGCTACTCCACGATAGACATGCTTACTGAGTGTTGGACATCCAGCGGCTGGGAAGATGATGTATTGTAGTTGGATAGGAAGGTATGGAGACACAGTTATCGATGGCATGTTGTTGATCCAGAGTAGACGTAAAAACCCCGAGTGCCGGCGGGAAGAAATCGCATGAATATAAAGTGCACGTGTTCCAAACATTAATCTGACATATGTGTCCAAATTCATATCATGTATTGCCTTCCAAAATCAATTTGTCTCCCGAGACAATGCAGTCTGCGATTTCCTCCGCATGTAGAAGTCTGATCCGCACGTACTGGAACTGAATATCGGAACGTTATGAATATCAATCACGGAGCTGAGATCACAGCAATGTCTCATGTTGCAGACCTACTTTGGGATAGAATGTGTCGGATGATTGGGGTGGGCCCAGGATCGAGGATTTCCGAGCTGGAAGCTGGGCTAGGCGTCGAAATGGATGTCGACGATGGGATTGAGGCGATGCGAGTCAAATTCACTTGTGCTTTCCCTGTGGGAAGCAGAAGTGTCGGGTGCCGTGGATTAGATCCAGAGAAGATTGGGAACAGTTTGCATACCGCAGAGATGTCACACCATGTGACTGGGCTTCTTTTGGGGAGAGGGGGAGAGGGCAGGAGCGATATTCGATGCGAATGTGGAGACGGCAGTTGGATTACATGCTCTGGCTGGATCTCAGAACAAAATTGATATTAGAATCTGGCAAATGGCCGGATGGGCGGATGCGCCGCGAGAATGGACTGGGCCTGGGACGACCTGGCCTGGAATTAAGCGGAAGCTGGGCAGCGACAATTGTGTCACGTACTTCCGCTGGGCCTGAAGCTCGGAGGCCTGAGGTCGGAAACATGCCTAGATCCCACGCTCTCACCACCTCTCTCTCTCTCTCCTCTCTCTCTCTCTCTCTCTCTCTCTCTCTCTCTCTCCCTCTCTCTCTCCCGTTTGGCTCTGGAATTCAAAGATGTATGCAAACAGAGTAGGTGGTAGTACTGCGCATTATCAAGTGTGTTTATTAAACCTCCACAACTGCAACATAGTGTGGAGACACGTGGCATGGAGCAACAAATAATCACAACAGGTAAAAGTAGTGCACAGTGCAAGACCGTGGTATTCACGTAAGGTAGGACGAGCATACCTAGGAGCAAGGCCAGGATTTGTGGGCCTTAGCAGATGCAGAGTACAAGATATTGGCTCTGGATCACTGACCTCTGCCAGAGGTAGAGTACCGGAACAGGGGATGGGTCTCCAGACAGCCTTGTGTCCATGGTGTCCGATGAGGGTCGATATGATGCCGTCGCCGCTGATGGTCCGAATGTTAGTGCCGTCCGCCAAATATACCACCGTGTCGGCAGAAATGGCTAGACCTGCCAACGGAAGAAAGTGCCACAGTGTCCAGTCACACGCCAACTGGAGCTGCAGACAAACATCTAAATGGCTAGAACTGCCAACGGAAGAAAGTATCACACGCTAGCTTGCGTAGTAGACAAAGATCTAAATAGGGGGGGGAGGGGGCTGCGCAAGTAAAAGTGCGCGCAGTAGTAAAAGTGCTAACGAAACGCCGAAATTGTCATCACCTCACCTGCATGTGCTGCCATCATGCCTAACCTAACCTAACCTAACCTAACCATTTGAATCATTGCACACGCGTTGCATAGTGCTGGAAATGTAACATAACCATACCGATCTGGCTCTCCCTGACGGAATGTGCCGCTGTTGAGTACTATATGGGGCAGAGAGATTGGAACTAGGGAATCAAACAGATCATACGACCCGATGACAAGCAGTGATGGGCACCAGCGGCCACATTGAATCCGTTCAAGTTAAACTGCAAGTTAACATCGTCCCACCTTTTGGATGTGACAATTTGGCGTCGATGGCAAGTTTTCCGTCTCCGCAGTCAGCACTGTCACCAGGTAAACAGCGCTCTCCAGTACCGGCCACAGCCTCCAGGTTCTTGGACGGGTCAATGACCTGAGAACAGGTCACAAGGTCACCCGATCCACCAGCACCTGTCACAGCCTCCAAACTAATGGGCGGATCAGTGTGTTAATTAACCATTAAGCACAGGTGACAAGGCCAACTGACCCATGGTCATAACCACCTAGTATGAAGCTTTGGGGTTGGTCTAAGCAAGCTTGTGACACTGTATTGTAGCCCCATTTGCGCTGCCTTTCCCTTTGTGCAGCTGCACAGCGAATGCTATTTCTGATACAGTTTCACCGAACATTAAGAAGAGCAGGAGCATCCAGAGAAGTGGTAGGACAAAGGTAACCTGTGTGCCAGACATGTGTGTGTGTGTGTGTGTGTGTGTGTGTGTGTGTGTGTGTGTGTGTGTGTGTGTGTGTGTGTGTGTGTGTGTGTGTGTGTGTGTGTGTGTGTGTGTGTGTATGTGTATGTGTGTGTGTGTGTGTGTGTGTGTGTGTACGTGACGTGTACGTGTACGTGTATGTGTATGTGTATGTGTGTGTGTACGTGTACGTGTACGTGTATGTGTATGTGTGTGTGTGTGTGTGTGTGTGTGTGTGTGTGTGTGTGTGTGTTCATGTGACCCCGCGAGGGGCCGCGAGGTCTTACCTCATCCATTTGTTTAACGCGGAACACCCGGTGTGCCTCTGGGTCACTGATGTAGAGCTGCTGCTCCACGGGAGATATAGCCATGTAGTAGTTGTAGCTCACCTGGGTGGCCCTGTCGGAAGCAGCAATCACTACCTAGATAGCAGCAATATCTCACAAAGGCATGAAGAGGATCTCGTCTAATAGCATTCCTTCTTGAATATACTTTTTTCTTGTTTGCTGGGGATAGCTGAGTGGGCATTGTATGCTAATGCTGCTTGGTGCAGATCTGGCCAGCTGTGTTTAGACGTCACTATCCGGATATAGCTTCTATCTGACTGGCTGACGGGCTACTCGTAAAGTCGAAGAGTTTCGCACCTCGTTTCCGACGATTGACGTGCTCCTGTTATTCGGCGAATAAACAGGTCGGAGCTGCCGCTGGCGTGATTTGTGAGCCCTTTCGCGCGTAAATACCTGGCTAATTTCTCGCGCTGGTCGGAACAGTTGCCAGTGTAAACATTGAGCCGACTACTCGAACCCAGTGAGCAGGCAACGAGTAAAGCGGTTGCCAATGTGGAAGGGAAAGCAGGCACGCTAATGCCCAAAACTCGACATAGGTCATGCAAACAAGATACTCATGTGGGTCTGATGGCACAAAGAAAAGAGCAATTACCAGCTATGCTTGCTCTTTGCTCTGTGCCATCAGAGTAGTCTTGAATCATCAGGCATACAGTATTAGCAGCGCAAAGATATCGGGAACTGAACCCGTGCCTTGAAATGGTACGAGGCGCTTCGGCTTATGTACTGTGCAGCTGATGTCATACTTCAATAGTCATCTTCATGCTGGTTTTCTTTTTACTAAATGTGGGTGTTGCCTATAATAGTGCTGCATAGTCTACTGTTCCTGTGTGAATTCGTAGTTTGTTCAACGTTTTCTTCTTCAAGGGCATGTTTGGTTTCACTTCCGTGCAGAATGTTTCACACGTTTATGAAGTATTTGGTATAAGAACGCTTACAATGTTTATAAACTATTAGATGTAATTGACATTGATCGATATTTTTCGGGCTGGTACCCAAGGTTCCAGGCCAAATCATATCGATGCATAATCATATCGCAAGCGAAGAACATCTTTCAGACTCGGGACGCTTCACTCATATGAACCCTCATCAGTGATCCCAGAGGTGTACAACGCATTTGCAACCTAACACGGAGGATTTGGGTAGCGTATTTACTCCTCCTTCAGGTTCCATGAGTATGTAATGATTTCAGTACGGTTGCTCCTGCTTACTTGAGTTCTGACCCTATACGGAGATCTTGTGGTCATATAAGTATCCCCCATTGAGGACCCCCAGGTGCGCTGCTCACTTGAGCTCTGCCCTGATACGCATGTTTCGTGGTCATATACAGCTCCCCATTTATCACCCCCCCCTCCCCCCAGACGCCCCACTCACTTGAGCTCTGCCCCGGTACGGATATCTCGTCTATACAGCTCCCCATTGATGATCCCCCCTTTTCCCCCCCTCACTTTTCCTTTTCCTAATCTCGTGGTCATTAAGCTCTTCTCCCTTGCTCTCCCGGTATGGATATCTCGTGGTCATATACAGCTCCCCATTGATGATCCCCCCATGTGCGCTGCTCACTTGAGCTCTGCCCCGGTACGGATATCTCGTGATCATACACAGCGCTCCACATATCATCCCCCAGCCGCTCACTTGAGCTCCGCCACGGTGAAGACCAGGCCGGCGGGTGTGACCCGTCTGATCAGGTTGAAGTCGCCCACGTAGACGGAGCCGTCAGCCCCGGTGGCCAGCGCCACAGGCGTCAGCAGACGTGAGTTGTTGGCGACACCCGAGCAGCCGGCCGGCCCGCAGTCCAGCGACCGCTGCTGGCCCGTGCCGAGCAGGGTGTCCACCAGGCGCGGGTGTCGCTTGAAGTGCACTGTCGAGCCGTCTCCGCGCTGGAGGATCCCTGAGCATCGGCGGCGTAGGGTGAGAATTAGACATGCGTGACGGCTGTAGCTTGAAGTGTACTCGCAAACAACATAGGCGCTGAGGGGTTATTGCAGAGAAGAGAGACAGGAAGGAAGGAAACGAACGTGGGTGTCGAGTGTCGTGTGAAGTCGCGCGGAGATTCCGAGCCATCTCTATATGAACAAGATACACACACACACACACACACACACACACACACACACACACACACACACACACACACACACACACATACACACACATACACACACACACTTATATATATGTATTTATATATATATATATATATATATATATATATATAAATAAATATATATGTAGAGAGAGAGAGAGAGGGAGAGAGAGAGGGAGAGAGAGAGAGAAAGAGAAAGGGAAATAAAGAGAAAGGAATCGAGGAACGAATGTCTGTACGGTTTGGGAGGTATTGGAGCCTTCGGACACGGCGATAATAAGCCATCAAAAGTCCATTGCACATGGCCGCAATTCCCTCAGCTCTCGGGAGTCGGGATTACGTGGCATTGCGTAAGCGGTCGCAGACGTATTGCGTGCGACGGGGATCGACGCCAGCGGTCCGTGATCGACCCGCTCAGGAAGATAGGTGCAGCGGATGGCGGCCGATATACCGGCGGCGATCCATAGCCAGATTACATAATGTGGAGTCGATGGAAGGAAGGCTGACAGACAACTGAACGTGATCAACGGAGAAGGCAACGGAGAGTGGTGTTGGGTATGTGTCTAGATACCTACGATTGAAGTAATATCGATAATGCAACATCAAGGATGAATGTAAAAATCACACTGTAAAGTGACGTCCTTCTAAACTTCGAACGAAAATAGCGTTGGCATATAACGTTACGCAACTTGACAATCGCCCGCTAAGTTGCGTTACACTACCCTTCTCCTTCCATAGGACTGGTTTTCTGCCCCTTCTCCTCTAGACCCATCAGCTCCTAGTTGCGCCGAAGCGAGAGACAAACACCAGTTTAATGATCGCCGTAATATACGTGCAATGGTATCACGTATAATATCACGGTTAACTAGTGACTTTCTAGATTAGGGTTTTGTAATCCCGAAAATCAAGTAGCTCCAGATATGGCAATGCTTTTAGTGTTCACATGCCGTTTTATTTCGTTTCAATCTGATGGTCAAATAATCATCATGAATGCGATTCTGATGATGCTACTAAGTACATATCACAAATATATTTCGCGCATATTTAAAATTAGTGGAGGAGGAAAGCGTACTGCATGCTAGGTTGCTCATGTGTATTTGACGGGAGGCGAGTAAAAGACAACAAGTTTTGAGGCCAGCCGACCAAGATGCTCGTACAGCTTGTGCCGTGGAGAAACAAAATGTTGGATTCCGGGTCATGTACGGGGAAGTTTTCAGGACGTTTGAGTGCTTTGTGAAACGTGGTGATAATTATGACACCACACCTGACTAAACTCCAGAAGTTTAGAGGCCTAATCCTTAATCGGTTCATGCAGGAGGCGGAGGTGGCATGACAGCTTTGGTATCTGACATTCCTGCAGGTAACCGCTGGAATGTTTCATCTCTAATTACTGTTGAACTGCCCGAAAGTCACATGTACTGCCCAGATTCCTGCCAGGAATCTGGGCAGTACACATCCGTACCCACGTCGGTGGATGTGACGTGCGCCCACGAAGGCGGGTACTACCTTTACCTTCGTGGAAGTTGTACATGTGGTGTGTGTCCAGGTTCCTAGCTATCTTTACCTTCATGGGAGTTGCACATACATGTGGTGTATGTCCAGGTTCTTGGCCACCTTTACCTTCGTGGAAGTTGTACATGTGGTGTATGTCCAGGTTCCTGGCCACCTTTACCTTCGTGGAAGTTGTACATGTGGTGTATGTCCAGGTTCCAGCCGCCGATATCCGAGATGTCCATCCGGAAGCCTGGGATGGGCAGAGCTCTGGTGTCCCACACAATATGTGGGCAGCCGTTGTACTCGTACCCCACGGACACGTGCGCTTGGGCCATGCCGTACACCTGGGGGCAGTGGGAGCGTCACTCAACGACGTAACTACAACATCGGGGCCACCACGTACACCTGGGAGCAGTGGGAGCGTCACTCAACAACGTAACTACAACATCGGGGCCACCACGTACACCTGGGGGTAGTGGGAGCGTCACTCAACGACGTAACTACAACATCGGGGCCACCACGTACACCTGGGGGCAGTGGGAACGTCACTCAACAGCGTGACTACAACATCGGGGCCACCACGTACACCTGGGGGTAGTGGGAGCATCACTCAACGACGTAACTACAGCATCGGGGCCACCACGTACACCTGGGGGTAGTGAGAACGTCACTCAACAGCGTGACAACAACATCGAGGCCACCACGTATGTCTGGGGGGTAGTGGGAACGTCACTCAACGACGTAACTACAACATCGGGGCCACCACGTACACCTGGGGGTAGTGGGAGCATCACTCAACAGCGTAACTACAACACCTGCAGTGGCGACTTCCAAGGGTCGGCAACCATTGCTTACTAATCTGCGTACGTGGTGTCATGATCAACACACACCTGAGTATGACCATTACAGTTACGGTACGCCTGATGGTAGTCGGAGCGTCGTTCACCGCGTGCCCGCACAACCGGGACGAAGCCGTCCATTACGCTTGCGAACAATGGGAGTCCGCCCCATACACAGGACAATGGGTGCCCGCACAAAGGCATAGACCGCGGGCACGCTCGCTCCGGCCTGCCCTGTGCTCTTGCTTGGAAGGAAGGCATGTGCTGTTATTAAACCACAGTGAGTGATGCAGTATTGAAGTGCATAGCGTTTTCACGATTTTAGCGTGACTTGAACAATGATTATTGCGAAAAGGAAACCGATCTGATTTTGTCGTTTTTGTCATTGTTCGCATGCCCCATTGCACCAGAATATAGTGTGAGATGGGCAATATGTTGATCAAAAACTGTATCGATAAAGGGATGTAGCAATGCTAAAACAAACGATATACAGCCCCACCGCGTGTTCAGACATTTTTGTAAGACCGATATCCATCTATAAATATGTGTGAAATTGACCACCGAACGTTAGGTGAAGCTGTATGCTTGCGCTGTGCTGCAGGACTGCCGTTAAAGCATCACATCAGGTTGTAGTACACGCAGCAAAGCGAGCCTGCTACCCTCGACAGGACGTGGCACGGATCCGACGCCGAGATCCCTATCTGCGGCGACGCCACAACCCAGCACAACACGCAGGCCGAACGTGCTCTTCACTAACCATCCGTACCAATAGCACTTTTGAATTGCTACCCGGGTCATGCCGTAGGATTGACAAAATTGTAGTGATGGCGGAGGAATCCATAAAAAGACAACATTATTTATAGTTTCATGGTATTACAATTTTAACTTAGTTAACTTCTGATGCTCATTAATGATAAAGAGTGGAAGAGCGATGAAGTAGGCGTCGGCAGTTGACCCCGCACGCACATCAGGCTGTCTCCCGGATGCGTCCGCCTGACCAGCCATGGCGCGGTGGCCAGACGGCACGTGGTGTGCCCATGTCACATGGCACTGCATGACACCATGTAATCGCTGCACACAACCGCCGCACACGCAGGGCGTGGTTGGCTCGAATGTCGTAGTGACGACGTCACTTTTTTGTGGGGGAATTTTGGGGAATGGTGTCTGGCCCTACTCGTCGAGTGCTTTCCGATGACACCTATTTCGTTTTAGTTTGGAGATTAGAAGGGGAGTCTATCGACCCCCTCCCCCGAGACGGAGTGTGACGATCTGACACGAAAGACGGGTCGGGTTAAAGAACGCCAGTGCATATAGCCCAGGGATAAATACATAGAGCGAATATTTACACCCGGTGCACGTTTTAAGCTGTTCCAAAGCACATTTTAAAAGAAGTCCATTCTTCTTTCCTTTAATCATCCCAGATTTGTTCAACGAACGCAACACGCTCAAAGGAGCTGAATATGAGTTGCAAAATGGATGAACGTGCCCAGCCGCAATCTACGCACGTCATCCGGCTTCAGTACCTATATATACATGCACAGAATGTAGTCTGAACATAAAAGCAAAAGCCACTCTTCTCTTCATGCGATTCTTGATCACGTCTGGGCTACTCATGAGCCGGCTAAACCAGTCTTGGCCAAGTTTGACATACCCTGACCCAGTGAAGCCGCTCACGACCCAGTCAGACCACTCCTGACCCAGTCCTGTCACGGCCACCAACCCGAAACTCTCCTTAGCCAAACGCGCTCTGCCGAAAAATAAAAAATGAAACCGCCTCGACTGTGTCTGTGCAAGTGAAATTGAAACATTCGGCTCTCCTCAATATTCAAAGCAGCAGTCAGCGCCCGCTATTTGATTTTCCGTTCCAGTGGATTTACATAAGGATATCATACGGTGGTACGGTGGTGGCAGACGTGTGCGGATATACAACGTGCTGATGCGACAGCGGGCGACGTGGTGGAACCGGCGCCCGAGTGCTGAAGGCAATTGCAACATATGGAGCATGAGAACCAGGCCGCTCCATCGAACTGCTTACATGCATGTCGATTCCTTTCAGCCACACAGCCGCGTTTGGCCATTCGAACGTGTGACTCCATTGAGCACTATTCGCACGTGTTGCGCTCTATTGAGTCGGCGCGCGTACGGCGGCGTGTCCCACCGGGCTGCCTCAGCGCCATCACCTTCGGCTCTGTCGACTGCGTGTGTGGCGGAACGAGGCAGCGCCTGGCATCGATCTCGGCTGCATTGGTGTGAGACACAGAGTCAGTGAGGCTGTCGCCTGAGACACGGAGTCCGTGAGGATGTTGCGTGAGACACGAAGTCCGTGAGGCTGTCGCCTGAGACACGGAGTCCGTGAGAATGTTGCGTGAGACACGAAGTCAGTGAGGCTGTGGTGTGAGACACAAAGTCAGTGAGGCTGTCGCCTGAGACACGAAGTCCGTGAGGATGTTGCGTGAGATACGGAGTCCGTGAGGCTGTGGTGTGAGACACAAAGTCAGTGAGGAAGTCGGCACTAAAACGCCCGCCGGCGTCGACCGGATCGCAGGAGAGCATCGCTGGAAAGCCGAACAGACAAGGCCTGTCCATGACAGCTGGACGACGGTAGTCTGCTTGGATAACTTAGCACTCGATGCTGTGGTCGTGCAAGATGTTGACACATCCAGAGACCAGGGGTGAGGTTTTAAATGTACTACTGGGTGCCTGTATACCCACACCATTGATCCATACAGTTGGTTTGGCCCACACATGGTTAATGTGTGCCTCCAAACACCATGAGTGTAGTAGCGTGTTTGAAATATAGGCACCAATCCCACATTAATTGTCTTTTCAATGTCTGCAATGTAAAACACGCTATTTCCAAAGATCGTGTTGGTGTGGGTGTGGGTGTGGGGTACTTCTATACCTCTCACCTAGTGGTGGGGGTGTGGGTGGGTGGGCGTAGGTGTTGTTTGTGCACCTCTGACCTAGGGGTGTAGGTGTGGGTGAGTGATGCTTGTGTACCTCTGATCTAAGGGTGTGGGTGTGGACGGGGGTTACGTGTGTACTTCTGACCTTACTTCTGACCTTATCCTTCAGCTGTTAAATACTCGCCACCTTGGCACTCACCGAACATGGGCACGCAATTGTAGTGAAATATTATTTACGGCTTCACTTGTGGTAATCAAGCCATCCATTGCAATTCGTACTTGTGAACGTGATCCTTCACATACGGTTATATGGCTAGCGTTCCCTTAGCCCCTCCATGTTTTCGCGGGTTTTACCGAGTGTGTGGCGCGGCGGAATTAATCAAGCCGTATCCATGATTACGGCTCATGGTTGCTGATGATTCGGTGCAGGATTTGCATTGCCTTTGGATACTGCAAATCAGCTCCTATTTTATAATAGGAACTGATCAAAATCCGGTCCACAATGATGTTTGTGTGAGCCTGCCTTTGTTCAGCTCTTAGAGCTCGCCAGTTGAATGATATCGAACACCATTCCCCTGCGAGACAAAAGACGGATAACAGCGCATTTCGCCTCTCAGGAGGTTGCTTGTAGTGTAGGCGACAGGGCTGTAAAATGGGGAGGAAACTCCACTCATAGATGCTTAAAAGACGGTGGAGATATGTAATAACAAGTTGGGGTGTAGATAAAGCAGGACGACAGCTGCTGACAATAATTGCTGGACGCTGGCTTGATTCGGATGACCACATATGAACCGCAGAACGACGCATCAATGCTACATATCGAACCATAGCTAGATGTACACAGCCCCATTACATGTTGGTGTGTTAAAACTCGATCCAAGCAATTATCCTCCCAGTCGGGTCTCAACATACTTAACCAAAAATTGGATAATCCACACTAATCTAGCGTAGCGTAACCTGGTGTCACTTTTCCTCGTTTTCCAGCACCAGACCAAATAGTGAATACCATGAAAGTAGGCAGCATGAACAACTAGATGTAGACAACGGATTTAGCAACATATATGCTAGACGCCACGCTAGACGCCACGCTAGACGCCACGCTAGACGCCACGCCAGACGCCACGCCAGACGCCACGCCAGACGCCACGCCAGACGCTACGCCAGACGCTACGCCAGACGCTACGCCAGACGCTACGCTAGACGCTACGCTAGACGCTACGCTAGACGCTACGCTAGACGCTACGCTAGACGCTACGCTAGACGCTACGCTAGACGCTACGCTAGACGCTATATACAAATATAATCACTAGATGGTACCAGTACGAGTGCGTCCGTTGAATGCTGCACCGGAACGCATCTATATTTTCTATAATCGCTAGATGGCACTGGTAAAAGCGCGCCTTTTGAATGCTGTACCGGGGTGCACCTAGCTAACTATCGTCGCCAGATGGCACCAGTTCATGTACGCCTGGTGAATGCTGCACCTGGGTGCACCTATTTGTACTATAAACGCTAGATGGCACTGCACACGCTAGAATGCCTAACCCACGAATGTCAGAGTTTATACCTGCTAGAGAGAAGGGAGCATTCCGCTCCACTCATTTTGCTTCCGCGAAATATCTCGGGAACCAATTGAGATAGATAGCTCAAATCATGCACACACCTACATGAGTATCTAGTGTACCTTGTATTAAAATATCGACGCCCGGACATCCATGATGACATCATGATGTCATAAGTGATGTCCATTGGCGCTCATATATTGGATGATTATTAGTGAGCGTTTTTATGCGAGTATTCTGCGGTGTAAATGTGGCCTTATAATTGCTACGCAGAATGGGTTAAAGATCTTGTCCAAAGTGGCTGAAACTACGCCAAAATACATCACTAAGATATGCACTCAGGTTGGCTCACCTCAGAGCTTCTAAGAGCCCCGCGAATCTTGCCGGGCCGATTCGGTGATGACCCCACCTGTCGCAACACGAAAGCCTTCATGCCCGTCCTTCATGCTCTCCAGCGCGAGCACTTTGCCCAGCAATCTCCACGAGCTCCAGATCAATGTGCTGTTGAGTAACTCTTGAGGATGCCTGACGCTGAGAACGGGCGCAGAGGTGATCGTAGATTCTAGTTGGTCGCCCACGCGCTCTCTTCACGGTATCGTCATCAAGGCGGGTCTTAGCTTCATCATCACTCACGACGTGGTCACCACGCTTCAAGGACA
Organism: Imbricaverruca yamaguchii; assembly: GCA_034440575.1. Lineage (NCBI taxonomy): Eukaryota > Metazoa > Arthropoda > Thecostraca > Neoverrucidae > Imbricaverruca > Imbricaverruca yamaguchii. The sequence continues at coordinate 714,836 of JAOTOL010001519.1, forward strand.
CGGAGAACACCTCGTCTCCCGAGAGATTTGTCGCTTAACACTTAACCACTTAGGGACACTTAACCCACTTTCTTTTCAAGTTCTTGGCGATAAGTCGGTCGCCTTTCTCAAGTTCACAATTGACGACTCATTTCGGGGCATCCCTGAGGGATTTTCTTCATAATCAACTGCAAACTATAATTAAACACATGAGCATAATAGTTTCCACGCCCAGAAGCTTTTGCACTGGTTAACAAGTCCACCAATTCTTCTGCTGACGCGCACCTCCATGTTCACTGCACGCAAAATCCAACCACAATGACCCGAACCTTACAGGCAAAGACAGCTTCCCTGCCGTGGGAGACGCTGTGCGTGATCTATCTCGACTCAGTCGCCTAGTCAGTTAGGGGACTTTTTGGCATAGCAACCACTGGATCATGTTACCCGGTCAAGACATCCCGCCCGCCGACGCGTCCGGCTCGGGCTTTCCCGTGCCGCCCGGGCTGGCCACCGCATCACACCGCGGCTTGTCGGGATATGTTTGATCACTATCGGTGTTAGAGCATCTAGGTGCAGCTGGAACTTGCGGCACATAAAGTCAAGGGATCGCTGACTTCATTGGAATTGGTTTCTGGCTGTGCGCTGTTGTGTTTTGTTAAACCTTACTTGCACTTCGAAGTGCTCAAAAGTTGAACGACTATTGCAATTACTGATTGTTTGACAATAAATAGCATATTGTTAATTGGTGTATGCCTTTTTGAATTGCTTAACGCAATGAGAATGTTCTCAGCTATTATTTCATATCTCACTTGTCCAGGTTTTCAGAATGCAACTTACCTTTATCAATCGTCAAACTGCGACAACATTTGTGCACGTAATGTTGTCGCAATGTTTTTTTTTGTTTTTTCCACACGTAATGTTGTCCATGTTCATTGACTTATTTCTATATCAAATCTTGTGAAAATTTTCATAAAAACTGTGACTTCGTCTGCTTCAATCATTTTCTGATTCAATGTCGCCAGAAATACGGCATAAAAAAATAGTCGAGAAAAGCATTTATGGCCAGTTTTTCCCTCCAGATATCACACTGTGCACTGATGCAAGTGGGCCTGTTGAATGCTGCACCAGGGTACACCTATTAATACTTCTATTTACTATTAACATAGGCGTAGGAACAGGGGACAGGGGTCATTGCCCATCCACTTTTCAAAGTGTGTGGGGGGAGAGCAAGAATGGTACCTGGCCCACCCACTTTTGAGACCTTTAAACTTCCTAAAATGTAGCATGCACACATTTAAATGTGTGAAAAAACTCCCTGCAATCTATAACTAAGTAAAATCTGCACATATTACATCGTAGCACTGCATTTTTAAAGTCATGCATACTTGGACATGACTTTACGACAATGCATCTAATTCAGGGATTGCTGTAGTGCAACATATGTATGGGTATGAACAACTTATGGTACGATATGAAAAGCAGATAAGTTTCCAGCCAGTACCAAATTACCTTCATACTAGAGTTTCACTGTAGGTATTTGACTGCTAACGTATTTAGCATTGACTTCATTAATATTACTTAGAGTATGCAATTATAAAGGCCGAAGGCAATAACGTAGCACAATCAATATATGACATACAATTCGCAAATGCATGTTCCTTGCCTTGATATTTGACAACATATTTTATATGCCCTTGGTCCTAGCTGCCATGCACTTAAACATTTATATGTATTTTGATTATTGAGGCATACAGATAACTGCCAGATACATACATTGTGTAACTGTAGCATGGGATGGAACGTAAAAGTTTGCACATTGCAATGGATTTGCACATTTTGGCACAGCACACAGGTAACCAACTGTCTCACTGAGATGTCTGGGTATTCTCGGTGCGGGAATGAAACATAGAAAAATAACTATTTTCATCAATTAATGGGTCTCACAAATGTGCCGATCCACTAACAAAAAAGGGCTGGAGCCCTGAAACATATCCGAAGTCAAAGAAGCCAAATGGTTAAAAAAGAACACCTAATTAGAGACTCATACGCTAGCCAAACTGGGAGCGTATTTAATCAGAAATGAGGTGCATCAAAGCTAAGCGGTCATCCGGAGTTCTTAGCCACCAGAAAACGTGGGAAGAAGAAAACTAGTCATGGAATTGAATACAGGATGGGCCCTTGTGCCATTTAAGTCTGAACACGTTATGAGATATTCTAAGGTGCGCAATGTGTTTTACAGATATGTGTTAAGTGACCGATCATCTATGAGTTGGAGTTAAACCCTAAGGACGAACACAACACAGTGCATTTTTATTTATTGTGTCTTCCTTTACCCATGTCTGGCAGCCTGTCAATCTTAGCCTGACACACAATGGATCAAACAATCTTCAACCAGCGATCACCCGTCTTTCATTTTTCTCAACTTCTTCAACACCAATCCTGAGAAATATTTTGTCATGGCCCAGAAAGTAAGCTTCGTTCTTGCTTATTGTTTCTCCTGATCATCATCAGTGGACATCAACGGGGAACATATTCAGTAACACATATTCGGTGACCATATTCAGCTGCGGCCGCGGATGTGCCGACACGCCTGCTTCGTGTCACAACTGGCACATTCAAAGTGCATGCAGCTAATCGACATGGCATACTGCACGTGACGCTGGTGTTAAGGCCATCCACCTTCACTGACATCGACGGCATTGGATTGTCCGAGTTCCAAAAAATAAAAATATTATTCGGGCTTGGTCGCCTCCGCCTGAACATAGTCGACTCCAGGCTGGCCGACGGCCACTGGCATTGTCCAGCACGAGTGGAAACACGTACTGGTTACACCAATTTCGAAGGGTAAGGCGTCGAAAAATCATGTAATTGCGCGACCAGTACCAATTTCGCCCGTTGTAATGAAGGTGTTCGAACGAATAGTTCAGGAAAAAGCGTCTGTCGATCTAGGGGTAACAATTTACTAGCTGACCCCCAGCACGGTTATCGCAAACTGCCTCGGAATCAGAGCTTCACGCCATCACTTCAGGCTATGGATATCGGCGATATATCTGCTCTGGTCTTGTTGGAAAGCTCTCAAATGCTTCGATGGGCGGGAATGATCAACCCTGGTCGATGCGCCCTAAAGCCCAAATAACTAACTAACTAACTCAAATGCTTCGATGTTGTGCCCTACGAAATGTTACTCGAAAAAAAACTTTCTTTATACAGTGTCGATACTACTTTGTTCCGCAACTCAGTCGGTCACAAACAGGAGGTTCATTCGAGGTTCATTCGTTCAATACGTGGAGCTCACGGTGTACCACTAATGTTTAACACAAGAGACAACGCAATCGGGGTTTTTCTAGGCGGCGCTCTGAGTTGTGTTTTATGCATGCTGTTTGCTAGTGACTTGACCGTGACTACTGGTGACCGGGTGCCGCATGATGTTGCGGTCGTCCAATTTGCGAATCCACACAGATCATTGCTAGCGGAAAGTGCGACTTGGAACAGCTCACCTACCGGACCGCTAACACTCCATCTAGATTCATGTACCGATTATTTTGACATTATGGCATGAAGATAAACACCAACTAGACACTTATTTTGGTCATCAAATCCTCTAGTATTGGTGAATTTCACGCCAGTCTCTCTTAATTGTTTCGGTAAAGTAGTACCTGACAGTTATATAGTCAGACTCTGACTATATTACAGCGTGAAACCTTAAAATAACTATTGACCGTCACCTGAGTTATGAAGCACATCAGCACATGTCGACGCTATGATTCACAAGTGTACTTGAATCGTATAATTATGCAACTCGCGATATGTGATCCCAAACGCCACGCTACAGAACAGCATGCCGACTTTGGTGCTGTCTATTGGATGATGCTGTACATCCGTAAATGGCAGGTCGGCATATATCCAGGGGAGCCGTATGCAAAATGCCGTGAGTTTCTGTGCGTGAGCCGTGACTGGCAGGAACCGATATGGCCTCGTACCAGACATTGTGAAAGAACTCAGGTGCCTCACTGTCAAGCAGCTCATCGATTATCACACGGTGCGTGCGGTGGAGGCTATATCATTACAGTCGGGCTGTCCGATTCGGACAGCCCGACTGCATCCATCGTGGCATCTGGCAGCGTGCCAACCAGAAACACACAAAACACAAGAAGCGCGGATCGCTAGACACTGCCAAAATCCGCACAGAAGCTGGGTAGTGTCGTGTGTGTTACCGCAGAATAGACAGGCCAAATGCGCTCGTGACCGATCCCCCAACACCGGCGCTCCGAGCCCACCTGAGGCGTGCTGTTGAGTCGCAATAGTCGGCTTGATATGGCCCTGTGCGGTATCGGATCATGATGGTTGAATGTGTTGCGATAGCGCTTAAGTTGTTCCTTTTTATCTATCATGATGCGCATGGGTGAAAAACCACCATTGTCGTGAACCTAACGCGAATACATCCATACGAAACGACAAACGACACATATATATATATATATATATATATATATATATATATATATATATATATATATATATATATATATATATATATATATATATATATATATATATATCCGTATTGCATGCATATTTTTATTTGTATATATATATATATATATATATATATATATATATATATATATATATATATATATATATATATATCAAATAGCTACACATGCAAGATACCACACACGAAAGTATTGATATTCGAACCAAGCTGACCCTCGGTGAGATTCCGAGTGATTCCGGTTGACCTAGCGCACTTGAGTATATAAGAAGATAATCTAGATGCAGCCTCTTTTGAGTTTATTTATTACTTTATTTTTTGCTAATCGCGTCATTGTTTGCGAAATGTGAGTACTTATAGGAGACTATGGCGTCAGTTCCTTGGTACTCAACTGTGCACGGAATTTTACCACCTTCTTAGTGCAGGGGGCGTTGTTGCAACACCCCCTCACATTTAGTGCTTTAATGTTGTTGATTGGTTCCAAATTAACACCAATTAGAGATTGCCTTTTGCACTGCCCGTCTTTTCAGCCCCCCCCCCCCATCCTCTCTTCCAACTGGTGGCCATCCCGGCCACCACACCGCCCTGTTAGTGACTGACACAGGTGCTAATGGTTACTCCACACCGCACTCATCAGCCTAGAAAAAGCGGCCTGACGACCGCGCCGCCGACGGCTCAACTTCAAAGGCGAGTGCAGAGCCGGGGCGATGATGGGCACGTGCGGCAGATCAGATGACGGCGTCGGCAGCGACGGCCCAGGGCGTGCTGGCGGCTGAGCCAAGGGAAACATGCAGGTGGGACTGACATGCAGCGAGTGTGGTGAAGGAAGTGTTGGGAATCAGTGATGGTTTCGAACGTTGCAGAGATTATGGGGCATTGTTATGCTTGACAGCAGTCATGCCTTAGTAACGGTTCTAAAACGACAGTCGCCGGTGTCGACGATTACCTTTTGTTCGTAGACGTTGCGCTTGTTCCATGAGTAGCTGAAGGTTATGTTCGGGTCCGACTCGAACGTCTTGCTGAAGACGGTGCCCTCAACGGTGACCTTGAGGTGGACCAAGGACAGCGAGTCGGGTACGGGGTCAGAGGTCAGACGTATCAGCAGCGTTGAGTGGTAGCCCGAGGCGTCTTGTGAGTTGTAGACCAGATGCAGACCCGTGCCGGGGATCTCGATCGACTCCTGCAGCGCCTGAAAACAAGGAGCATACGCCTGTCACAACAGTACGAGTGTGATCAGTAGAGGATACAACAACATACACGACGCTTGTTGTATAGTACGGTGTGCCATAGATCATAGTTGTAGGCTCCCCCTTGCAGGTACCTGCTATCACAGCTGAAAGGTCTTCAACCAATTATTCGAAGTGTATATTTCATCGGTACGGTGTGAGATCGAACTTGATGTGCCGATGCCGCATCTTAGCTAAAGTGTATTCATCCGCTCTGCATTGTAACGAATAGGCCTCATGTGTACATATTAGGTATTACTGATGTGGTCTAGTAGCGATCAACTTGTTAGCCGATGTCGCGGTTCCGGTGAGATTTTTTCTGGAAAGTGTGCGTGAAATGAGAACTCGGAAAGCTGGCTGCGACGCGATGGGTAGCGAAATCTCCCCCCCCCCCTGCTGAGGCTGAATGCGCGCAAAACCACAAATAACTAACTGCGCTGAGACAGACAGGCTGATGCTTTGGCAGGATTGCGCCTTCTTCCAAGCAGCTGGACATCAGGATAGGGCATAAACCGACCGATGGCTGCCACAGACGGATAATGCGCCCACGTTCAGCAGTTTTCCGGCCCAATGGAAAATAACGAATCAAGTTACCTCCTGAGGGCAACCAATTGCGTCAAATGAGGCGCCTTTACTGCAGTCAGCAAACACTCTCCGCGGGGACAAATACGCGACCATGGCTGTAATTGCTGTTGGGATAGGGGAGAGTAAATTACCCGGATGTATCCCGCGACAGAGACTATGCTGGGTAAGACGATGTGACGGAACCCGCCTGGCAAGAAAAGCTCAGCCATATAAGGGAACCTGCCTGAGGAGAAAATCCCAGCCAGAGGCTACTTCATTAACTTGCGACCATTGCAGCCGTTGGATGCTGACGACGATCGAAAATAGATGTCTGGTGCTAAAATCCGAACAGAGGAAAGTGGTTTGCATCTGCGTAAACAGCAGCCGCACGGGTACATTATGTAGCATTTTTATAGAGACAACCACAGATATGTTTTGTTGATGACAATCTGGCGATGAATACTTCATATAATTGCTCTTCACATTTTCACTAGATAATTCCCCCTCATTCACAACTGGCACCACAACTGGCCCCAACAAGGATTACTTCATCTGCATCCTTCCCGTATTCTGTGTTGGCTTTTGCATCCAACTTCGACCGAATACACTCCACGCTTGATTTAGTTTGATCTTTATCCATAGGATGTTCCAGCTCATTCACAACTGGTACGACTAAAACAACTTGACATCATGATCTCAGCGGCACCAGATTATCACCTGAGGGAGCTAGGCCACAGTGCCTAACTCTAACACAAGTTCAGTTTGTTTTGTTGACAATCTTGAGTCATGGTTCTAGAAATGGCCTGGGGACTCCGTGATTGAGCCACCGTCTCACCACTGGTCCGCACTCAAGCAAAGACGGACATGTTTTCTTGACACCGCGTGTAATATCGCTACCGCTAGCATAGACGTGACCTTAAGTAAATATGGTCACCATTGTCCTCGGTCTCCACCACTATCTAGACCTCAGACAGACGTCACCACTGACCTTGGATATTTGACCTTGACCAGACGACACCATCACTAACCTGGGCATTTTACTTCTACCAGACGATGTCACCACTGACCTGGGTATCAGACCTTAACCAGACGGTGTCACCACTAACCTGGTTATGTGACCTTGACCAGACGAAGTCATCATTAACCTGGGTGTTTGATCTTGACCAGATGATGTCACCACAGATCTGGATGTTTGACCTTGACCAGACGACGTCACCACTTACCTGTGTGTTTGACCTCGACCAGACGGTGTCACCGCTGACCTGGATATGTAACCTCGACCAGACGGTGTCACCGCTGACCTGGATATGTAACCTTGTCCACACAGCGTCCCCGCTGACCTGCGTCTCGGCGACGATGACGACCGGCTGGTCGGCGTCGATGACCGTGTCCGGCTGCCAGGTGTTGACGATGGTGGGCCGCAGCAGGTCGGGTCGGTGCGGCGGACACACGGCGGCCGGCTGTCGCTGCCGCAGCGGCGCCGCCGCCGTGTCCAGCAGCATGGTGATGGCCTCCAGCACCACCAGCTGGTTCCAGGCCACCGCCACCGGCCGGATCAGCGGCCGGAACGGCGCCCGCTGGAACTGCAGGTTCACGGCGCCGCCGCCGTTCACCATGATGTCGAACCTGCCGCCGGCAGGACAGGGTGGTAGGCAAGACCAATGTCTTGCATAATATCGTGAATAGCGATACTTCAAGAGCCTATCTGAAAGCCAACAACGCTTTGAATGGACAAAAATACAACCATTGAAAAAATACACTTTTCACTTGATTAATCCTCCTTAACGTGGCCGCTTAATATTCGAATTAGCATGTCATGTCTTCGCTCTTAGCCATCTTCTGTTCAGATTTCACAGCCCAAGTCCAGACGGAGAGAGTTCACGAGGGTGGCTGGTGGTGTGCATGTGTGTCTAGATTGAAGTTCCTCACCAGCCATCTCTCCTGCTGAGGGTGAGGCCAAATCTAGTGTCCCGGTTGACGCTGACTCTGACCCCGACGATGCCGAGCCCTTGAGAGGTCACCAGACGACCACGGATCACCGATACGCGCCTAGAATGGCAGCGCATGGTTATTCGATACTAGTCGAACTGCTAGAACCTCTCAAGCCAATGCGCTGCAATCGTCCAACATAACGAGCTAAATGGTAAAATGATACCGGTGGAGATTTCGGTGATCTTATAAAACACGCAAGTTCGACGTAGATCATTTACGTTCTACAGTTATTGACACGAACAAAACCTTTGCAACAGCACGGGCTTCAATGATGCATAGTGGCTAATACATTCGTATAATAGATGCATGAGCCATACATTGAAATATGTTGATGCTGTGCATGACACTCGATACAATGGTTTCAAGACATGTTGGTCGGGCATGATCCGACTGAAATCTACATGTAGAGATCCTCATAAAAAGAAGCCTTGGTGGGCTGGCGTACCAAAATGAAACCAATGGAACTCTTTCCACAGACATAGCTTTCAAATATATGAGTCGTGGATAGATTGCAAAAGTCGCAAATGTCGAAAGCTATGCATCTTCAAGTGCATTCCGCACGACATTTATGGCGAACATCTGGAATGTACACAACACGGTGGCAAACGCCAAATCATCCCGAGTTCAGAAGCTGTGGAGTTCGTTCCCTAAGCCCGAGGCCATAGCGGACTCGTAAGACATAACGCCAGCTGGCCGGGCAGCGCGGAGAGGATCTGGGCAGAGCGCGGGCCGACACTCATTGCCAGGCGGACGGACAGACAGCGCACTTACCGAGGCTCGAACGCACTCCAGAATCGACTGCGTGAACAGACGGTCCAGGTCACAGAGGAGACACGCCAGGTGCAGTCTCGATGCGCGGGCACACACAGGGAGACATGAGAGACGCGGACAAGACATCACAGCACGTGTCACTTTGTGGCTACACGGAACAGGCAGGGGCGGTGGTGTCGCCGTGGACCGGTGTCGGCGCGAGACACCGATGCGTGGTCGGGCCAAACATGTCATGTGCGCAGGCGTGTTCAAGCTAACACAAATAATGCGTCGTTCTTTGTGCCACATTCGAGGAGAAGTGTGATAACCGGCGCCGACAAAAAGTGAGTAAGGTGGTGGAAGTTTGTCTCCGTGAAGCAAGGTGGCACAACGCTGTCCATGCGACATGATTGTTCCACGCTCTTTGCGCGTACGTAAGAACGGTAGTACGTACGTTAGCGTGTACGTAAGAATGGGCACATTTTGACCAAAAAAAGTATTTCAATGGTATACATTCATTTGCGCATATGGAATACGATGAAGATGCAAAAGTGCTATCATGCTCGAAGAATGATACGTGGTCGCATGTATTTAAATGAAGTCAACAATATGGTAAAATACAATTTGCCAAATGCGCATGAGGTTTCGCCAATGCCAATTTTAGCCTTGGCCAACGTGTTCGAGGGGCAAATGGCACCGCCTGTCTGCCAAAGACCAACTACTGTAAGAAATTGACATCAATGACATTCAATGACCTTGACAGCAGTTGTGCTGTTATGAGTGACCTTGACAAAGTAATCAAGGGAGCCGGTGCAGTTCAGGCTGTCAACTGAACGAGGAAAAGCCGCCAGAGCAACAAGGACCCAACAGAACTAGAGAAGAAAATATATAGCAAGCAACATTAGACAAGGACAGATACAGTGCAACAGAGGATAAGGATTCTTGGTCCCATGGTGTATGAAGTAAACTATACCGCTGCTTCCGTTGCTGACTGGTAACTTAAATGAAACCAAAAATGTATGTATCTGCTTCATCGTCAAAATAAATATATCATTGGCATCATATCATCTCTTTCTAAAACAACAGTCTATGGGATCTTCAACAATATAACGCTTTCTTCTATGCAAATTTGATGACAGACATTTGCTACATGGAGCCATTTTTGATGGTATGGCATCACTCTTTCATCATATGTGCAGACATCGTTTTAGAAAGGATTGCTGGCAAAGCAAGTAATGAGTAAAGGTATGATATTCGCCACCTTGGAAAAGTACCATGTTGCAATAGCAATTCGTGTATAACAGGTAATCCGGTAGTTAGCCTGAAAATACAAGCAAAGTATGATTAGTACAAAAACAGTTTGTGCATGCGGCATGATTCTTCCACGCACTTAGCGCGTACGTAAGAGCGGACACATTTTGACAAGAAAAATTATTCATTCTGACATCGATCACTATATAGTAGGCATTCTGCGTATTTCAATATCATCATGTTTGCAGCGCAAGTTGCATAGATATGCAGCCTAATCTGAAGGAACTTTTAATATACCCTAATCGTATATAGTTTTAACCATCGTCAATTGTATGTCCGTGGTCATTTAATTTTTGTCTTAATTGGGGTGGAGCGGTCTATCAGCCAACAGTGCATTTCACAAGGTATCATTTCGTCCTATTGTTGAGGCAATCGGTACCTTCGTGATTATTCCTCTTGTAACAAACATTGAGGGTATGTTCCAACTGTGTCCCCAATGAGACCTAAATGAGTACCAAAAGGGGTCCGATAGGCTTCAGACTGTTAGGCCTTTAGCTACCCGCTCACCTTCCACACATCTATTTAGTACGGAAAATCAAGCATCCAGCAATTTTATTAGCAATTCCCTTCGCGCAAAACTTCAAATAGTGCTGCCACATATTCCAGTTTGACATGGTAAAAAGACCAAAAATAAGGTACCCTGCACAAGTATAAAGGTCGAAAATGCCGAAATGCATAAGTGCGCTCCTGACAACGGTTCGTAATATTTGGTAGACTTATCAGCTGATGCAATGTCGCCCATATTTCATGGTTCGTTTTCTCGGTAGTACTGCTACCTACAAGCAGAAACCAAAATATCAAAAGCATAGCTGAGGAGTTTTAGGTGGAACGTGCAATGGCACTTTTCTCACGTTGTGTGCAATAATTTGTATTTAATTGAATATCTGTAAAACTCGCATACAGTGCTCAACAACCCAGCACCCATTCAAGTGTATTGTCTGCCCTGATTTCTAGTACCCTAGACATCAGCAGAAGGCACCATTAAAAATTTCGATTTGAGGAACACATACACAAATATAAGATTTACCGGAGGTGTTACTTTGTAGTCTATTTTCTAGATGGAGCCGAGTGGACCGACTATTATTTCAGAAAGAGACAATATGCTGCCTGAAAACAGGGGCAGAACCAAGGTTAACCAGCGGACGCCGCTGACGGCACGGTGTGCGAAAAGCAGCCGTCGCGAGTGGAACTCCGGCTGGCGTGGGAGACGAGGTCACCAGACGAGGTCACCAGACGAGGTCACCAGACGATGACGTACCTTTCGCTGTACTCGTCTTTCTCAGCGTAGTCCTGCACAGACTTCTCCTCGATGAGGAACTTAACGCGCTGGTAGAACGAAGCCGTCTGTCGAGCCGGCTGTTTGCGCAGCAGAACGTCCACCGGCTCCGGGGAGAGATGAGGCACATGAGGCTGTTGGAGCAGGCGGCGTCCCAGCAGCACTCGGAGTCGCTGCAGTCGGCCATGCCGTCTGTGAAGAGGTGAGGAACGTGGCACTGCTGTCCTAACAGCACTCTGAGTCGCTACAGTCGGCCATGCCGTCTGTGAAGAGGTGAAGAACGTGACACTGCTGTCCTAACAGCACTCTGAGTCACTGCAGTCGGCCATGCCGTCTGTGGAGAGGTGAGGAACGTGGCACTGCTGTCCTAACAACACTCTTAGTCACTGCAGTCGGTCTTGCCGTCTGTGAAGAGGTGAAGAAACGTGCCATTACTGTCTCAGCAGCACTCTTGAGTCTGTAGTCAGCCGTGCCGTCTTTGGGGAGATGAGGGAGCGTGGTACTATTGGAACCGTATATTTTGTTTAACAACTGTTTCTCTGGTCATTCGTTCGCCCTGCTTTAGACCAGTCTATCGCATGCTACCCTAAATTTTCTGAACCTATCTTTTGTTGGTCGGTTAGGAAACCGCTGGTCTGTGTCCCAATATAGCATCCGCGTGATATATATATATATATATATATATATATATATATATATATATATATATATAATATACATAGAGAGAGAGAGAGAGAGGAGAGAGAGAGAGAGAGAGAGAGAGAGGGAGTGAGAGAGAAAGAGAGAGACAGAGGGAGAGAGAGAGAGAGAGAGAAGAGAGAGAGAGAGAGAGAGAGAGAGAGAAAAAAAGAGAGAGAGAGAGAGAGAGAAAGAGAGAGAAGGAGAGAGAAGGAGGAGACAGAGAGAAAGATAGAGAGAGAGAGAGAGAGAGAGAGAGAGAGGAGAGAGAGAGAGGGACAAAGAGAGAGAGAGAGAGAGAGAGAGAGAGAGAGAGAGGGAGAGAGAGAGAGAGAGAGAGAGAGAGAGAGAGAGGGAGAAAAAGGATTATAATCTGCTGACATTTGGTTGGATACACTCCAGCCGGGGTTGGTTGGAGATACTCCGGCTGGAACAGACACCAGCAGGAGCAACATAAAATTTAACCAACTTAGCGAACGTTAGATTGTTGCATAGTGGTGTTCAGAAAGGAAGAAACCGATGATTATAGTCAATTATGGGAGCTTGGAGAAATACGTCGCTTCTGTGTGTTGTTGTGTGCTCCTCATTTACGCATACAAAATATACGTGCAACTATTTTGGAGATATTTGAACACCTAGCGTGTTACTGTAATATTCTAAGCGTTATCACAGATAGTGAAGGAAACAGCGCCCGGAAAAAATGTTGATGCGCCATTGAGTCCATCTACGCTCTGGACATCCGTCCAGACCCACCTCCATCGTTGTCGATACCGTCGCGACAGTCCATCTCCAGTGGTATCGAACAGTTGGCGCCGTCCCAGCCGTCGTGGCACGAACAGCTGTACCAGTGGTCCTCTATACTGCACGTACCGCGACCACCGCACCCTTCCGGGCATCCGGCTGAAACGGGGTCATGTCGTGTCATGCAATGGTACGCAGGAGGGTCCGGGCAATTAAATACGATGGAATGCATTCGAGGTCGATAAAATCAAGCCAGATTAAACTACGCCAAGTTGTGCAAGAGTTAGCTCTGTTGTCGTCCAGAAGTCCGAGAGGAACTTAGTAAGTCGGGTTAGGGCACGTCAGTTAAGATCACGCCGTCTCCAACACCGAAACCATTCGAACGTTCAGTAGGAACTTTACCTGGTGAGAATAGCCAAAGGTGCTGTCTTCCACCTGCCTTAACACGCGCCCTGGAGGGCCTCTGAAAATAACGCGCACTGGACGGGGGGTGGGGCGGATTCCGCCACCCCCTAAGATCTCAGCTCCTATGAAGGCTAGAGCAACGAAATTCACAGGGTGGATGGGCACTATAGTGAACTCTATTGTGTGCAAAGTTCATGACCTTAGGTCAATATCTTCAAGGTCAAATGAGGTCAAAATAGCAAAATTTTCTGGTTTTGCGTGGCTTAGCTTGTCATTGTTATGGATCACTGTAGTTGTGTTTAAATGCTCCAAAATTGGCATTAATGATGTGTTGGACACTACTAATGATGCAATACAGATGTCAGATCCGCCATTTGACCTCAGGTCACCTATATAGGAGCATTTTATTAGGTCATTACCTTCTCCAGTTACCGGAACCGGGCTCCCATCCCGACTGCTCCGTTGGGCGGCTCGGCACAATCGGCTTCGCAAATAAAGGAGTGAAATACATGAATAAAATATGGAAATGCTTAGGCACACAATGACAAACAGTAGATTTCGGGATGTATAAGGAGTAACATGTAAAGTGACATCAATCGCATGACAGTCATTTGCATTTATGACACATTCCAGTTGACCAAGTTAGGTTCCATTAGCCTATCATGAACTTGACCTGACTTGACCTCGGCGACATAACATGTCTTTTAAACTATATAGCATAACAATATGCACCAAACAAGTCGCTAGTGTTGTCAAGAACACTTCCCTATTGCCAATATACGAGAAGCGCATCAGCGCCGATTTTTGTGGTCTGGCGCTGCGAATAGTTTTTACTAACTTGAAAACTTCTCGGCCGATTTCCAATTTTCTTCCTTTAAACAATGCGCCGGTCATTTCTAAGCAGGTACGCGAAAGAAACTTGGCGTATATCGGCCGGTACAATATGGAGTTATGTACGAAAAATCGGAAGGATTGGCGGATTTCGCCATACCCCCTCTAGGGCGTGTGTTAACCTGTTATGAACTTGACCTGAGTTGACCTCGGTGACTTGACATGACTGGAAGAATGTAGTATGACAATGTACATCAAATAAGTCGCTAGTTTTGCCAAGAACACTTCATTTTTGCTAATATACGGGAAGCGCTTCAGCGACGATATTTGTGATCCGGCGCTGATTTTTTTTTACTTTAACGACCCCTAACTGGAAAAATTTTCTGTCGATTTTCATTTTTTGTACTTTAAACAACGTGCCGGTCATTTATTGGTAGGTACACAAACAATGGTGCATATCGGCCGGTAAAATCTGGAGTTAACTTCGAAAAACCGGAGGGTTGGGCGGATTTCGCCCCCCCTCCAGGGCGCGTGTTAAGCTCCTTCCTCCAGTTTTTTCCCAGCCGTTTTTGCATGGATGCAGGAAAATGCGACCAGCAAACAAGCTGTCGTTGTGCCAAACTTAGTCATTCCTGTTCAGTCACTAAGAATGGCAAAGTTTGACAGCATCTGGCTTCGAGATGATTCAGTGGAGTTTCCCGGGAATCCAATTGTCAAGTATAGGTGAATTAATTCGTAATTATGCATCTTGCTCACGGTCTCATATGGCATACTCATTAGATCCTATTAGGTGCACTATGAAACCACAAAAAAAAATCAGGGTGTCGATTAAAACGAACGTGTGTTGTCAATGCACCCTAATGAATACGGCGCATTGACAAAACCACATTTGTTTTTACGACACCCTGATTGATGTT